>OU343217.1:209121504-209191188 GCA_910596185.1 Chrysanthemum makinoi | reverse complement strand
GGTTCCATACCTCATTTTACATCAAGATAAGTGTTTTATCATTGATTCAATTATGTCTTCAATTGATTGTGTGTATGCTTGCATGTTCTCCAAGTCCTAAGCTAATTTACTTGTATGTTTGCTTAGGTAATATGAAACATAATTATTGAATATTGATTGGTTGTCTCTTATCTTAATTGTGATTGACCTAGTATTGCGATAGGTCATTCGCTGTGTTATTAATGCTTGATTAATCTTTGTTGAACCTTAGCATATAGTTACTAGTGGAATTGTAGGCTAAACATCCAAAGAATACCTTAGTTTTAAGTTTATGAATCCCGTGAGATTTGTAGTCATTAACCTTTGGTAGCTTCAAAGAGTTAGGATAAACGATACTCTACTTAATTAGAAACACAACGCTAAGTAGAATAAGGACGTGACAATTCAACCATCAATAGGAGATAACTAGAGGAGTATAAAATCTAAGTAAACACATTTTTAACTATCATACGAAAGCACACAACAATAGACATAGACTACCCTTAGCTTAGTTAATTAGAATAGATAAGTAGAGTAATCGGTAGAAATACCAACCCCCAAATCCAAACCCCGAGATTCGTACCTTTCCATTTTCTAAAAAATATAAAAAAGATAAGAAATAATCTTCCTCAACCCCAACCTTAGCGTAGTAACTTCTTACTAGCATTCCTATTCCCCTAGAGAACCATATCAATACCGCGGGCTTACCCTAATACTACACTACAACGATTAGGTTCATCGCCTAGGGTGTTGAAAAACTTGCTCGACGAAAAGGAAGTTCCTTTGACCCCGAACGCGCGTTGTAAGAGTATCAAGTTTTGGCGCCGCTTCCGGGGAATAGAATAGCTATTTAGGAGTCCACCTCGTTTAGGTTTCCTTGCTTGATTCCTATCAAGTAAGCCTTTTTCCCATTTTTAGCTTCCTCATAGTCTATCCCCCTTCTTCGTGACCTTTGTTAGTTATCCCATCCCTTTTCATTATGGAAGGTGATAACCCACCAAACAACACTTTACCACCAAACAAATACCTGCCACTTGATCCAGCCTTTGCCAACCAACTTCGGGCTCGTACTGTTAGTGAAATTGGAGAGCTTAGGAAACTGAATAGGATAATTGAAAATGCACTTGAGGAAGCCCTTAAGGAATCTACTAGCACTTTAGATAGTGATTCGACCTCAAGTGATTCGGATGATGACTTAGAAGATGGAGATTATAAGGTGTTAGAAATTATGGAGGATAATAAGGAGGAGGAGGAACTTAGGGAGTATTTCGATTCATACCCTAAAGGGAAGGAAACCGCCTATCACTATAACGTGGTTAACTTCCCGAGACCACCTTTCGAGCCTCGCATAAGAAAGGGTAACCCTAAAAACATCAAGATACCGTGCATGATTGGATAATTACATATGGATCACACTTACATTGACTATAAGGCACCCATGAATATAATGTCTAGGCTCTACTACAATTGGATCATGAGCAAAAAGCTAGGACCTATGAGGGACCCCTTTCGCCCTAGGAAAGAGAGTCACTATGTCGGGAGGGTTAAAGGATTTCATGTATTCGTAGGTAACTTCACATATAGGTGTGATTTCATGATCTTGGAAAATGTTAAGGGCATCATTGATGGGTTTTTAGGGGATGTGATACTTGGGAGACCATTTATAGAGGAATCTAAGATGGTTTATGATCAAGAGGAAGGAATAGTCGAGTTCTCAAACGGAGCCGATAGTGTTAAATACGTAATGCCCTACAAAAATAAGAAGTTTGAGGGTGTTGATGATTTTGATGTAGACAACATTCCGGCATTTGAAGTACATTAGAAGAACAAGGTTTACTACACTGCTTGTCTTGAGTTAGGCCCTGAGTATATTCGTGATGAGAGAAGGGTTAAGGAGATCGAATGGGCCTCTAAGATTAGGACAACGTAGGGCACCGAAGTCTAGCTACAAGACTCATAAATAAAGAAAAGCTTCGTGGGAGGCAACCCATGCTTAATTGTTTGCTTGTTTGTGTGTTGTGTATCTTTTATTGATTGTTTATTCTCATGTTTAAATTTGTAAAAATGCTTTATGTTGTCTTTAACCTCGCCTTTAATTACATATAAAGGTATTTTACATAAGGGATAAGTGTAGGGAGGATTACACGCGTTTTCAAAAGAAACGTGAACATGAGAATTACAATTATTTAAAAAGATATACATGTGTGTTTGTTCGAGTCAAATGCTTGTATCGAGTCATAAATGGATGTTTTGCGTGAAATTTTCCGATTTTAAAGATAAAAATTTTCGTAATTGTTTTAAAAATCGCAGCACCGCTTTTGTTAGATAACTGACGGCCAGATAGCAACACATGATCGGGAGGAGTAGAACCGCTTACTACTTTTTCTCGTTTTCTCGAGCTACTTATAAATTTTTGAATTTTCCGTGTCTTAATTTTCGTAAAATATGAAGCATCCATTCCACAAGCATTATATCCTAGTTTAGTAGAGTCATATATATATATTGTTACACGATTTTACGTGAAGGTTTCGCTTTGTTCTTCAAGTGTGCAGGTTTAATTTATCAAGAAGAAGATACATAAGATTGGAAGGAGCTTTTCACGCAAACACTCTTCTTGGAAGAAAATTTAACCACCACTTCACACGGATCCTACCGAGCTAATCAGGGGAGTACTAGTTTCTTTCGTTTTTAATTACCTTCCATTATCATAACTTTGATACTTTCGGGGACATTGGGGACAATGTTCACTTAAGTGTAGGAGAGAAAATAAACGGAACTTTGAAACTATGTTTATCCTTGACTATTTGCTTTGTTCAATTTCATTTGTGTAATAAACCATGAGAAATATCGGTTAGGGTAATTTTGGCACCAAATTTAAAATTTTTCAGGACATGTAGGAGTGGGCCATTAGTCTTAATAAAGCGTCTCATGGATAGGAAGTTATATGACTAGCACAAAACCCTTTACCACTTAAATTTCACCCAAAATGTGAGGATCGCCCTTAGATTTGTAGGAATTAAAGCATTCATCTTTAATGCTTAGAGTGTGAACCGGTAGTATAATATATTCTAGAACTTGTTTTGTGATGCATCCGAGATCGCTAGTAAGACTACACTTGTGTAGTTAGGAATAACTAAATGATAAGAGGCATTAGGATAACCCTTGTTTGATACCCGTAATATAATTACTTCTTCCATCTTGGTTGAGTAATTCCTCACACCTTTATGCTGTACTCATCTTTTTACACGATACCCCTAGTTAACCCCTCGAGCCTATCCTTTTCGCGGTTCTCGATATGTTTCGCTTTTCCGGAATATCAATGAAGAGCATTGTTTACAATCCACCCCCAAATGTACACCCAAATCGCCTTATCTTACCTTGTATGCACTCACTTTTAGTGCATTATTGTTATCATACTAAACCCTTAGTTCAATTATCTAGTTGCTTGCATAAGTTGCTAAGTCGAGTCATATCCTTTGTACACAGCTTTGGGACGATTGGGACTCATGGGAAAAGTTAAATTTTATGAAATGACGGGGAGGGAACGTTAAATTCAAATTCCCTTTATTTGCGTAATAATGTACTCCAAGTGTTTTGATCTTTTCAATTCGGGTCAAATTAGTGTTAGAGTAATAAAAACTCAAGTGTAGGGATGTGTCTATAAATCCCTATCATTTTGATGTTATCGTAGAGGATGGTAGAGTAAAAGTGTATGGAAAAAAAAATGATGAAAAAACATACGGGCTACCATCCTACATCTATCTTTAAATTTATGTTTGTTTATTTCAATTTATCTAGAGTTTAGAGTGTCGAGTCTTGGCTTAGCAACGCCATTCTTCGCATGCTTGTAACATAAAGATTTTTGACTTGCCACCACTAAATAGCCTATCCCACCAAACCCTTTGTTTCCCCACCGTAAGCCTAACGTTACAACCCTTTAAAAGATCTCTTGGATAGTGTTTCCTAGGTGCTTACGCCAAAGCAATGGAGGTTTGATCTAGTCTCAAGCCTATGGTAATCTATGTACTAGGACCGGTTAATGAGTGTTTATCTTCCATTTCCAACTTGTTATATTTCATATACACCGAGAGATGTGAGTATCCAAACACCCCATGTGAGGTGCTAGTATGTAATTTCGATTCTTGTTATGACTTTTATGGGCTTATATGTGTTGTGAATCGCTCTAAACTAATGCTTCATGACCCCTAACTTATAAATTAATTGGCTAAAATCACATTTGCTTGAGGACAAGCAAATACCAAGTGTAGGGATATTTGATAAGGATTTAAAAGGTACACTTTTTAGGGGTCATTTAAGCCTTAAATGATCACTTTTGTATCCATTATTACTTAATTTCGCCTTTTCACTTTTAGGTCTCTTGAAGGCAAATTGTGGAATGACACTTATTCGACCTAAAAGGCGAATATACGAAGAAATGGCCAAAGTCAAGAATCGAGACACTCAATCGCTAAATTGAAAGGGGACGGCGCCGTCTTATTTGTGACGCCGCGAAACATCTTTGTGACGACTCGTAGAGCAAATTGACATTTTCAAGTGACGGCATCAGTTTAAAAGAGTAGGGGCCGTACTCGCATCGACCTAGATTTGGATCCGACGGCGCCGAGATCGGCAAGACGGCGCCACGGGTATAAGGTGACGCCGCCAGAGTTGACGGGCCAAGACGAAACCCTAATGGCGGCGACACCGACGCGGCCACAATTAAAGAGTGACGTGCCGCATTTGTAACACTATATATAGAATCCGAATTTTTCAGCTTTAGAGAGGTAGTTTTGTGGAGTAAAAACCTAAACCAAACCAACGCTGTCTTGAACAAGATTTTAGGTTCCATACCCTATTTTACATCAAGATAAGTGTTTTACTTTATTGATTCAATTATGTCTTCAATTGATTGTGTGTATGCTTGCATGTTCTCCAAGTCCGGCTAATTTACTTGTATGTTTGCTTAGGTAATATGAAACATAATTATTGAATATTGATTGGTTGTCTCTTATATTAATTATGATTGACCTAGTATTGCGATAGGTCATTCGTTGTGTTATTAATGCTTGATTAATCTTTGTTGAACCTTAGCATATAGTTACTAGTGGAATTGTAGGCTAAACATCCAAAGAATACCTTAGTGTTAAGTTTATGAATCCCATAGATTTCGTAGTCATTAACCTTTGGTAGCTTCAAAGAGTTAGGGATAAACGCATACCCTAACACTTAGAAACACAACGCTTTAAGAATAAGGACGTGACAATTCAACCATCAATAGGAGATAACTAGGGAGTAATAAAATCTAAGCAAACACATTTTTAACTATCATACGAGCACACAACAATAGACATAGACTACCCTTAGCTTAGTTAATTAGAATAGATAAGTAGAGTAATCGGTAGAAATACCAACCCCCCCCCCCCAAATCCAAAACCGAGATTCGCACTTTTCATTTTCTAAAACTATAAAAGATAAAAAATAATCTTCCTCAACCCCAACCTTAGCGTAGTAACTTCTTACTAGCATTCCTATTCCCTAGAGAACGATATCAATACCCGTGGCTTACCCTAATACTACACTACAATGATTAGGTTAATCGCCTAGGGTGTTGAAAAACTTGCTCGACGAAAAGGAAGTTCCTTTGACCCCGAACGCGCTGCGTAAGCGTATCACTAGCCTAGTACCGAAAAAAGAGTAGGCGACGTTGTAAAGGCTTCTCCGCCGTAAGGAGTTGGTGTCGCGGTAGTGATTACTTAACTCTCGAGTAGGTGACTCGGGGAGTGGAGTTGGGCAAGGAAGGTGTCCTTGTAGCCGAACCACTATAAATACTCGTGTCATGGTTTTGTGTTTCTTAATCTTTACCTTTTCATTACATACTTACATATCTATCTATCAATTTCCAACATACACATTACTTCTATACACACCACATTAATCAAACACTATTCAACCCCCTATTCTAGTTTTCCACACTTTACTTCTATACACATTACATACTTAAATAGATTGACATAAGTCGATCTAAAGATTTAAAACGAAGATTAAATTGGCAAAACTATTCAACTCCCTCTTCTAGTTTTCCACACTTTACTTCTATACACACCACATTAATCAAACACTCAAGGGCTTCTACCTTTCTTTTTATCCAAAGATTTTAGTGTTTTTTTAACTTCTTATGTTGTTCTATTTTTGTTGAAGTAATTCTTTGTATCCATGTGAGATGTTAGAGAATATCTTCCAGACTTTGTTCAGCAAGGTCCTTCAGATACCTGTATAGTTGAAACAAATGCACTAGCCTCGTCTTGGGTGTGACCTCGAGATCAAGCTCCGGCGTGAGAGTAAGTATATGGGTTTTACCGGGAGGCTGAGATAATAAGTGTGTGTGAGAATGCAATAAATGCTACCTGTGTGTGAATAAATGCGGGGGTATTTATAGTACCCCGAGTACTGTACCCGTTTACTGTTCCTGACACCTATGGTATGGTGAGCCAAGCTATCCCTAGATTAGGTGTCAGACGACGTAGGCGTTAGGAGACAACATCCCGTGAAATCACGGAAAGACGACCTACTGTTGGTTTTTGCTATTACCCGCTGTGTCGGAAGGTCCTCCGGATTAAAGATTGCTTCGGTCCTGCATTGTGCCTTCCGGTTAGTGGACCATCCGGGAAATGGGTCTTCCGATCCTGGGTCATCCGACCATATAAGTCATCAATTTTGAAGTTTTGTCATGGCTTTGAACGATTTTGGGTTTTGATTGTTCTGTAATTTATACTATTGTTGAAGCAAATTCCTGCTACCCGGCTTTATCCGGAGGTTTGGGATTCAATCAATAGATCTGGAGGAAAAGGTGGGCTCCTTCCTGCACAATACACACGACATCGCCAAGTAGCCTCGCCCCGCCGTGTTGTCCGCCTCCCAAGCTCGCGAGAATAAGCGGAGGGTAATGAATGTGGTAATAAATGCAAAATTATGTGTAGGTGAAAATTCAATGCAAAACATTAAATGTGTTGGGGTATTATACTACCCCAACCTTGTACCAAGCTTACTATTTAGTTATTGTTTCACCTATATTACACCGCCTCAGAGGCCTATAGCCACCCTACCTATTAGGCCACGGTAAGGAAATCCTCAGAAAATCGCTAACATGGTCGAAGTCTCTCACGGGCATTCGAACGATGAGCATGCCCGACACGAGTCTTCCGGACACCAGGACGTCCGGACACATACGCCAACATGTCCCCCCCAGTATTGTATTACCGGATGAAGACCGGTGATGCAATGCTTACAATTATTGTTGTCAAGAAGGTTCACCTTGTCGGCGGTCCATGAGTCTTGATAGTTGGACCTGTGGGTTTTGGGCCGGTCTGATGGGCCTGGTTACCTGTTGGGCTTTGCTTGTACCTCTTCATCTCCCGCACCAACGGATGACCAAGATTGACCCACGCCACCTTTTAATGACCGATGGATGTTTTACTGCTAGGGTTTTACAAGATATATATTCACCTTTCCCCATTTGTTTTTCACGATTTCACACATACAAACCGCCACTTGCTTCTGACGCCCTTCCATCCTTCTTAAGGTTTGTCTTGTCCTTCCTTGTAATTATTTGTATATTTCCTTCCAAGATCTTTTAGTAATGGCCGAACACGGAACCGAGGAACAAAACACTCCCTTTACAGAGCTTGAGACCGTCCGTCCGACGGAGGACACTGCCGAGGAACCTGTGCAACCTTTGGTGGTACCAAAGTTTGATATTCACATTTATACTTCTAAGTTGACACAATCTGAGTTGGATAATATAATCGTTGAGTATGGTATTCTATCGACCTTCGGCCCCCATCTCCCCGGATGACATGTCTATGGACCAACTACCAGCTAATAAGATTGGGATCTATCCCCAACAGTTAGATATTGGAGGGGGCAGGATTCCCTTTTCTTCGTTTTTGTTGAATGTGATAAAGCATTTTAGAGTTTACATCTCCCATTTAGTTCCTCTAGGCCTGAACCGTGTGTCCCTCTTTGAGATCAGGTGTTATAGTTTAAACATATAACCTAGAGTATCCTTGTTCCGAGCGTTTTATCTGTTGTGCAAGTGCGTGGGCATTGGTTTTCATTTGAGAATAGGACAGTAAAAAGCCTATAAATGTTTCAAGGAAGTACTCACCGCCTTAAACACCGGAAAGAAAAGTTTTTCCCGATTGACCGAGGGCGATTCCTTATGCCATGGCTTGGAGGCATAAGGACCTCAAAATTACCGATCCTTATCCCACCGGTTTCTCGTGAGGAGGATGCCGAGAAGCTCACCGGTGCCCATTCGCTGAGGAAGCCTACCGTCGCTTGTTATGGATGTGTCATCTTTCCTCGGTTTTCGAATCCGTAGTTCGAGCCCCTACTAAAGGATACCAAGGGTCATGGTAATTATCTGTCTGGTCACAATAGGATTTGTCGTTTATTTGTTATTACCGTTGCTTTATGTTTCCCTTAAAAAAAATTCCTTTTTACAGTTGTTGAAATGTCCGAATATCTCGAGCTTCCGGAGTGGGAGGGGACCCATTGGGTAGTAAAGGTCCCCTCGCCGATCCAACCAAGAGAAGCCCAAGAGGACCACCGATCTCGCACCGGGACGCCAATCCAGCTAAGGACGCTTTAGCCAAAAGGGCCGAAGAGCCAGACCCGGAGGTGGTGGCAGCCAGAGAGAGGAAAGAGAAAGAGGTTGTTGCCCGCCAAGTGGCGAAAAAGAGGGGGAAGGGACGTCTAGGGTCCAAAACAAGAATAAGAAGAAGAGAAAAACGGGTTTAGTTGAGAATTTTTCGTCTGGCTCACCTGTGCAAAATGTTGAGCCCTTAAATTAAGCTATGCCGGAGGGTGGCCAAGGGGTGGGCCTAGAAAATCGAGAGGTTGCCGCTGGTGGGGGTGGTGGGGAGATTGCTGCCGATGAGGGGATGGGAGATAATTTAGAAAGGAATTTAGGGACAGAACCCTCTCACCATCAAGACGAGGGTGGCCACTCTCTCACCGAGGGATTCTCTTCCTCATGAGTCTGAAGGTAAGTGTGCGTTAAGTTTATTCGAACCTTTATGATTTTTGTCTACCTCTTGTAATTCGTTCTTATGTCTCTTCAGGTCACTCAGCCCATCATTCCAACCACTCCCGTCGCATAGAGAATATTAATTTGGATTCAGGTAAGTTTTTGCCCTCCGGTATTTTTTATGCCTTTGGTGTGTATGCACATATATGATCTTTCTTTTCTTTTTCTTTTTTTCTCTTTTTTTTAGATGAGGCTGCAAATGTCTTTATGCCCAACTGGTCTCTTTGGTATGACGTTCGGATTCATGGCTTCCGTTCTTGTAGGGAGTTGATTGATAACCTGGCCACCCCTGCAGAACGAGGTGCCCTTGACGAGTTAACTAACGCCTCCACTCCGCTGCCGGGCCTATGAGGAGTTTAGCCTCGCAGTGGTGACCCAAGGGAGCTCTTAAGGCGTTCAAAACTCTTAGCACGGAGTATTGGCAGCTTGCTCTGGCCCATAATGCTTGTCAAGGGACATCTGAAAGGTTGACTGTTGTCGAGGAAGAGAAAGAGAGATTGCTGGAGGAGCTGAAGAAGTTGGAGACTGATCATGAGGCCAGGGTGAACAAGGAGAAAAGTCCGAGGATGAGGTGGATAGGTTGATCCGGATCGGACGCAGTGGCGAGAGACTTCTTCGCCAGGAAAAGATAAGGAAGCCGGAGAGTTTAACCGGGTGAAAGGAATCACTCGCAGCTTTGCAGTGTAGAAGGGAAAGCCGGGTTGCGCAGGTCGCCGCCGAGGTCGTGAAAGTCGAATGCGTTTCGCTGCCTACTTCCTTCCGCTCACGGCTTTTAACAAGGCTTGAGTACAAGAAGAGTATGGCCAAAGTGTACGACTTGACCTATCAGCGGGTTTGTGACGGGCAAGCGTGAATGTAACCGCTGGAAATGGATGAGGCTCTCAAGGGTATTGCTAGGGTCAACAGGGATGCTCCAGGCTTATGGAAAGCTGAGTATAACAAGCTTTTCGAGGCCGAGTAACCTTTCATTCAGAAGTTGGCCGAATCGTATCATCTACCCTTGGGAGACTTATTGAACATGGAGCCCGCCATTCCTCCCACTAAGGACCCTGCCGGACCATCCACTCGTCCTCCCTCGCCACAAAAGTAATCACTCGCCGATGCCCTCGCTAACAAAACTCGTGGGGCAAACGCTAGTCTCCGCCTTCCTGGATTTATATTTGTAAACAGTTATTCGAACAATGTGGTACTTGTAATAATTAACAATTTACTTTTTGGTGCTTTGTAATTTTGGCACGTCTTTCGTGCTCGGACAATATTTGGTTGACATGATGATAATATTAACAGGCTTATTTCCATTTGCATAAATGTTTCTTCTGCTTTGCCTCTTTTTCTCTTTTTTTTGCATCGTATTTCGTATTGACATACCTCCTTAGGTTATTCTAAGGGCATCCGGCCACGTAGGCTATGCATCCGTGTTCCGGGCATCCTTAAGGGGTTGAAGGGCATCCATTTTTGGGCATCCGGCATTACGTGTGCTCGGGAATCTGCGTGGTCATTACACCAGGCATCCAAAGTGTGTGTTTTTTACTTGGGCATCCGTGACATGTGCATCTGAATAGTGTTTTCAGGCATCCGGCAATTATCCGGGCATGTTTACATCAGTTATACTCGACGGGGGCCAGCCGTCGGAATTGTCATACATCACACACTAGTTATCATGTAAAATTGTCTTCCTATTACAGGAAGACCTTCATCATTAATCAAATAGACATAGTAATTCAAGTTACATAGTAGCGGTAGGATTCTAGTCACAATAACGATTATAAGAAACAATTTCTGAGGTTTATCGCATGCCAAATCCGAGGGACCTCATTCTCCTCCATCGTTTGTAACTTATAAGAGCCATTATGATATGCTCCTACCACCCTATAGGGCCCTTCCCAGTTGGGCCCCAACTTTCCTTGGTTTTCTACACGGCTTGCCTCGTTCTTCTGGTAAACAAAATCTCCCACCTTGAAGTTCATCGTTCTGACTCTCCGATTGTAATATTGTTCCACCTGTGTTTTGTATTTGCCTCCTGAATGGCAGCATTTTCCCTTCTCTCTTGCAAGAGATCCAGGTTCAAGTGTTTTTCCTCCTCATTCTGGTCTTCCCGGAACATCATCGTCCGGTGCGTAGGCATTCCTATTTCGCTGAATCACAGCTTCACTTCCGCACGCCGATTGAACGGGTTTCTCCATTGCTTGTTTTGAGAGTTGTCCGGTGGGCCCATAAGACGTTAGGCAGCTCATCAACCCATCCGCTTCTCCCCGCCCCATCCTTGTTTTATTCCTTCCATCAAACTCTTATTAGCTCGCTCCACCAATCCGCTGGCTTGGCGGATGTGCTACGGCTGTATTCATCTCAATAATTTTCAACCGCTCACACCTTTTGAACGGATCATTGACGAAGTTGGTTCCGCTATCGCGACTATGACTCCTGCAGAAA
Organism: Chrysanthemum makinoi; assembly: GCA_910596185.1. Lineage (NCBI taxonomy): Eukaryota > Viridiplantae > Streptophyta > Magnoliopsida > Asterales > Asteraceae > Chrysanthemum > Chrysanthemum makinoi. The sequence goes on along the minus strand of OU343217.1, from coordinate 209,179,652 downwards.
CCGCATCTACATACAACGCTTCTCCCATACGAACTTTATGACATCCTTCCATGTCGTCTTTACTAGTGGTTTTGCCTCTATCCACTTCGTGAAATAATCAATAGCCACTATGACGTATTTGACTCTTCCTAGTGCTTCCGAAAAAGGCCCCAAAGACATCCATTCCCCATTGGTAAAAAGGCCACGGTGCCATGATGGAGTTTAACAATGTTTTAGGGAGCTTCGGTACCGGAGCATGTATCTGACAAGAGTCGCACTTCCTAATTTCCTCCATTGCGTCCCGATGCATAGTAGGCCAATAATACCCTTGCCTCATGAGTTTAGCCACCACAGCTTCTTGGTCCGTAATGCATTCCACAAAGATCCCTCATGTACTTCATGGATTATGTAATTCACCTGCAGCGTCCCACACACCTTAGCATTGGTACCAAGTAGCCTTTTTTAAAGAGGACTCCCTCCTCCATCACGTAATGTGGAATTTTCATTCGGAGATTCCTAGCTTCAGGGGTCCTCCGCAAATTCCTTCCTCGCAGACACTTAATGATTGGTGTCATCCAATTGTCCTTCCTCTCTACTACTTACATTCACCATTTCTTCTTCTCCTGAAGGTTTTTCCAAGACCTCTACCAAAGACCTTTTGGTGAGATGATCAAAAGCTACCGATGCCAGCTTATTAATATGTATGCCTTTTGATTTTGAGCTCTCGGAATGTTACAAATCTCGAAGCTTTGGAACCCAGCGATATATTCTTTTGCCCGGGCCAAGTACTTCTGCATGCTTTCCTTAGTGGCTTTGAATTCTCCATTGATCCGCTTGCCACTAGTTTAGAATCTACCCGCATGTTCAAAGTCTTTATTTTGAGCTTTTTGCAATACTGAGATCGCCGCCAGCCTCGCAGACTGCTTCAAGTATTGGTGCCGGAAAGTTGAGCCGCAAGACGTAGGTCAGTTCTTCCTTCGCTGGACTGATGATGACCAATCCCGCGCCGGAACCCTTCTTATTGGACGCTCCGTCCGTGTATAGTAACCATTCTTGCCTCTTCCCTTACTTTCCTGGCATCCGGATTCCATGGGTATTTCTGTAAGGAAATCCGCCAAAGACCTATCCTTTAACCACGTTTCTAGGAACATAGGTAATGTTGTAGGCTCCTAATTCCACGGCATACTTGGCTAATTTTCCTGAGACTTCCGGTTTATTCAATATTTGCTTAACGGGTTGATCGGTGATGACCCGGACAGGGTGAGCCTTGAAATATCTCCGTAATCGTCTGGACGCATGCAAGAGACATATGGCCAGTTTTTCTATCGGAGCATAGTTTCTCTCAGCGTCGTGCAAGGTCCGACTAACATAGTGCACCGACAATTGTCTTCCTTCCCTTTCCACCACCAACATCGTGCTTACTGCTCCCTTTGATGCCGCTAGGTATATGAATAACTGCTCCTTCGGCTTGGGGGTGGACAAAGAAGGCAATTCCAAAGATCAACCTTTTCATCTCCTAAAAGGCCATTTCGGCCTCCTCTGTCCAGCGGTATTCGTCCTTGTTTTCCTTGGTGATATTCTTTAATGTGTTGAAAAAGGGCAGAGATCTTTCCGCTAACTTGGACAAAAATCTATTCAGGGCTGCCAGTTTTCCACTCAGACTTTGCATTTCTTTCAATGTCTCTGGGGACTTCATCTCCATGATTGCTTTTGTCTTCCGGGGATTTGCTCTTATGCCTTCTGATGTCACCATGTAACCAATGAATTTACCTTCCTCCACTCCAAATGAGCACTTCCGAGGATTCAACTTCATGTTCACTCTCCGGAGGTTGTCAAAGGTCTCCGCTATGGCCGCTATCATCTCTGGCTCCGTCCGGCTCTTTATAACCATATCGTCCACATACACTTCCAGATTTCTGCCTATCTGTGACTGGAACGCAGAGTCTACCAACCGCTGGTATGTTTCCCCATCATTCTTTAAGCCAAACGACATTTTGGTGTAACAATACGTCCCTTGTTCCATATAAAAGGCCGTCTTCTCCTCATCGTCCTTATCCATCTGAATCTGGTGATATCCCTTGTAAGCATCCATGAAGCATTTGTACTTGTATCCCATGACGAATTCGATCTTCCAATCAATCTCCGGCAAGGGATAATAATCTTTCGGACATGAGGAGTTTAGGTTTTTGAAATCAATACACATCCTCCAATTTTCGTCACATTTCTTCACCAAAACGGGATTAGATATCCATGTTGGGTACCTTACCGGGCGAACTATTCCGGCTTTAACCCATTCCTCTACTTCCCTTGTGACCACCTGATTTTTCTCTCGCGAGAACGTCCTTCTTTTCTGAGCAACCGGCGTGTCCGAGACATTTACATTGAGAGAATGTTGAATGAGACGCCTAGGTACCCCAGTCATATCCGCGGTCTCCAAGCTTACCTCTTTGTTTTTCCTCAAGAGCTCGATGAGTTGCTTTCGACACTCCAGGGAGAAGCTAGTTCCTATGGTCACCCGTTGCTCGGGGTATGCCGCATTGACCAATATATCTTCTGTTAGTCTTATCTCCTCCTGAGCCTCCCGGTCCACTACCTCTGCTTTTCTTTCTTGAGGATAGCTTTCCCTGAGGTCTTGCCTCTCTTCCAACCTCCTACATTCCATAACTACCTCTCTTTTAGTGACCAAGGTAGCTATTCCTTCGGGCGTGGGGAACTTCATCATAGCGTGGACGGTTGAGGGTATAGCTCTTAGTTCCCTTAGACTTGACCGTCCCAATATCACATTGTAAGGTGAGGGTGACCTTACGACCGTAAATTTCATCATGACCATTCTAAATAAGCCATGATCTCCAAAACGCACCTCTAACTCGATCTTCCCCAAGGGCTGGATGACTTCTGCGGCAAACCCTACCAACGGGAGCTAGTTTCTGCGTACCGATTGAATGTACGACAATGTGTTATCAATCAATGTTCGTGACATTACTTGAGCGCCTTCATCCACAAACACCCTCCGGACCAAGTAACCCTCTATTTCCGCCTCCAAAATCACTGGTTCTTCGGACAAGTCGTCCGTGGCTATCCGGGAAAAGGATATGGGAACGTTCATCCAGTCTTCGCCGAGAACCCGCCTTCCTCTTCTCCGACATCTTCTAAGTAATGATTTACCATGTTGATCACTTTCCCCTTCCCATTATGACCCCTCGGCTTTCTTCCCCTCTCTGTAATGCTTCTTCACCAAGTGATCCAACTTTCAGCATTCAAGGGCCATTTCTAACCGCCGCAAATGGTAACAGTCGTTGGTTAGATGACCCTTCTCTCTATGATATTCACAAAACATGTCTTCGTTTTCTTTGCTTGGCTTTCCTTTTAAGGGGGGGTGGTGGACGCAAGTTTAAGTGGTGCTCGGTAGCCAATATTTCCTTGGGTTGCTTGGATAGGACGAAGAGCATGACCCGGTGATTATCGGGCTTGTTGAAATCATTGCGCCGAAATTCATTACGGGGGCGAGCATCTACTTTTGTAGCAACATATGGGGAATAAGCCTCCTCTCGCTTAAAATCACTTCTCCCAAGGTCGCTACCATTCCTTCTCCTCGCCCCCGAATCCCCTCTAGAGCTCCGGCTCTTGCTACCGGAGGATTTCCCTTTCAGAATCACTCATGTGCTTCTCCTTTCGCAATTTCGTTCTTATATGCTTCTTCCGCTAGCGACATAATCATCTACCCGAGTCATCGCCTCCTTAACGGTCTTTTGGGACTTGATCGAAAACTCTTAGCCAAGTCATGGAACCGATGGGCACTCATGAATGCCGATATCTTCATGAGTTCCGGAACTCCTGGTATCCTGCTGGCCTCGTCGGTCTAGCGTTCTTTGAAATCTGGCAGTGCCTCGTTCGCCTTCCTGACAATTCTAGTGATTTCCGTAGGGTCCTTCAGGTTTTTCTGTCGTAGGGCAAACCTTGTAGTAAACTGTTCCCTCAGGTCATCCCAACTATCAATACTCCCCGACTCTAGGTTACTGAACCAACCCTGCGCAGCCCCGTCCATAGTTTGCTGGAACATCCGGCACCATACCGGCTGATGACGCATTCTCCGATCAGTCAAGGACCCCTTCGCCTCGGCCGAAATTGCATTACGAAGACCCAAGTCTTTCTTCATAAGTCATTGGTGGCGTAAAACCATTCATCATTGACATGGTTACCACTTGGGAATCCGCCACCAAAGGCCTATGCCCTTCGGTGTCTTCCTTTGAAGATGCCAACACAAATAAGGACCTTGACTTGGTCTTCCCCACGCCCACTATCTCTTTAGCTTCCCGCCAAGTCCGAGATAGTGGGGATGAAGCCCTAGCGTTACCATAAATCGTGGACGCCCCATGATCTCCTAAACGCGGTGCTAACACCTCCAAGCTGCTTTCATCATCTATAAATAGGTTGGACGAGTCATTTCAATGGTATGTTCACTCAACACAGTATTTCACATACATCATATTATCCACAACTCATATCATATACTTATTCACACGTCGGAGGTGGTTCGCAGGCCCAACCCTCGCAATCACTTAACGAAGTGTCTACTATTTCTTATTGCAGATTGACTACAAGTTTGGCGCAAGCATATCACCCTTATACCCTTCGATCACCATCGGCCTGGTCGTACGTAATTATTGTACAATCAAGTGGCGCCATCCGTGGGACCCGCTACTATTGGTCTCGTTATTCCAAACTTACACCCAGTCAATCACTCTCACTAGTTTTACGGCATGACTCAAGGGAGAGAAGATACACCCTCCGGTTTTCGACCTTGGCACCAATCCCTACCAACGATCTTAACAACCTTCCCAATATAACCGCGATCCACTTTTACCACACGATTCACCCCTCAAATAACCCCCGACGACCATGCTTCAACCTCGCTAACCCTCAACCGTAATTAGTCCAGCTTGTCGAGGCTAACATCAAGCATTAGAATCTTTACTAAGAGCTCAAGCGAGGCAAGCTCGAATGTGGAGATGCTGGGAGTTAGAATACCTGCCGATGAGTATGACGAAGAGTTGGAAATGGAGACTAGGCCCTTGGCTCCGGGCTACTCGCCGCTAAGATGGATAGGTCTCCGAGCAGTCGAAGGCCTAGTGGAAGGTCGGTTGGTTTTGAAGACGTTCCGTGAGGGTCTCCGACTAGGCGGGAAGGCATGATAGAAGGCTCCAATGGAAGGAGTCACCAAAGGGAGGCTACGGAGGTTAATTTGCCACCACTCTTGGCAGCTCATCTGGGAAGAACCGGCTGGGTTCTAATCGCAGCCTTCTCACGCATCCGGCGTAGAAGGCAATCCACCTCAAATAAATGGGGGAGGAAATCTTCCTCCTCATGGTATGTACCCTCCTTTTCAGGCTCAACCTTACCCTCAAGGGGTTTATCCCCCACCTAATGGGCAAGCTAGTAACCCCAGTTTCACTCAACCATACGGAATTATGCCCCACGGCAACCTATGGTATATCCTTCGCACTCGTAGGAAGTCACCCACCTTATATACCTACCGCTACCCTCAATATGTTAACCAAAACCCTGTTGGAATACCTTCCAATCATAACCCATACAATGCCGCACCTACCTATATGCCACCTTATAATCGCCTTTATTCGAGCCCATGGGCTCCACAACACCCTTCGTAAGATGGATAGAAGACTACCCTTTACCCGATGGGTTGAAAATGCCCGCGCATATTGGTACCTACGATGGGAAAGGGGATCCGGATAACTTTTTGCACTTGTTCGAAGGGGCTATTAGAATGCGTATGGGTTATGCCTGTCACTTGTCATATGTTTACATACACCCTACGAGACTCCGCCAGATATGGTGGAACGGGCAAAAACCGGGTAGCATTGTGAATTTGGATGATTTCAAGGCCAAGTTCAGATCACATTTCAGCCAACAGAAAAAGTTTACAAGAACACACCTGACAGTGCACAACATCAAGCAGAGGGAGAATGAGAGCACCAGGGCTTTCATTACCAGATACACCGATGACACGTTACAAATAATGGGTTTGCACGAAGACCAACGCATCTCAAGCTTCGTGCATGGTCTTCGAAATAGAAGTCTGGTCGAATTCCTCTCCACTGATCTCCCAAAGAACCTACAAGGGTTTGGTGGAGAAGGCTTACACCTGGATCGAAGCAAAAGAAGTATCTACCAACAGGGGCTCGGCCAAAATAAAGAAAGTCACAAAGAAACCCAAGCATCCTTCGTGGGAAGGGTCAAGGAACAAGCACAAAATAAGGAAGGCAGGTTCACACCGTACCAAAAAACATCAACCATGGGCTCTTGGCTAATCGGTCCAAATCTCCAAGGGAGATACTTGCTAACGAAAAGGTGCTAAGCGCTTTGATCCTCCTCCTCGCTTGGCAAACAAAGGAAGGCCCAGAGATACTTCCAAATTTTGCTACTTCCATGACGATTACGGATACAACACCAACAACTGCAGAGAACTCAAGAAGCGGATTTGGGACATTTGGTGAAGGGTATAAAAAGAGGTAAAGACAAGGCCTCCGACACACAGGGGGAAAGATACCACACCTGTCGAAGCACCTATCCTCATGGTATACAAAGAGGACTCTAGTTCAAAGAGGAAAAAAGCAGAGGAAGCCTTGTGTGGTGTAGGAGATGTCATTTTTCCTTCAATCGCAGGGAAAGTTCTTTCCAATGACCCTGTGGTCATCAAAGTCTTGATCTCCAATAGAGAAGTAAACAGAGCCTACCTTGATCATGCGGTAGCTCCCGAAGTTATCTACTTAACGATGTTTTCTAAAGCTTAAACCTTCAATAAGGTCGAAGAGAGTAGATTCGAAGGTACCCTTAGTGGGATTCTCAGGGGAGCACTCATGGCCCTTGGGAGAAGTCCCTCTAGAGGTTACAATTGGAGAAGGAAGGCAAAGAATGAAACTCGTTTTCACCATCGTGAAGGTCGAATCTCCCTATAACCTATTGATAGGGAGAAGAATGCAAGATGGGTATCGTTGTCTCAACCATACATGCCGCGATCAAATTCCAAACACCTTTCGGCATTGGAACGGTTTTCTCCAGCTATAAGGTGAAGGAGTCTACGGCAGTAGCAAAAGGATCAAACAGTTTCGAGGAGCCTTCAAAGGATGTTCTCGTTGTACCGACGCTCAAGAACGATCGTGGTAAATGATCTCTACCCCGATCGACGGTGGTAATCGGAAAGCGCCCCAACCTCCTTTAAAGCGTAATTGGGAAAGGTGCTACGTGCTAACGCAGATGTCTTCGTGATGGGCCTATTCGACATGACGGGGTCCCAGAACTCTCACCATAGACGGAAAGCCCTTCGGCATCAACACAAGCTCAATGAGTTCAAACATATTGAACCCATCAAACAAAAGCGCCGGCCCTGCTCCTCGAAAGAAATTCCGCCGCATGCAAAGAAGTGGACGAGCTCGTAGTGCCAGGCATACTCAGAGAGGTGAAGTATCAAACTTGGGTGGCCAATCCGGTGATGGTCAAGAAGCATGACGGAGAATGGAGAATGTGCGTAGACTTCACAGATATTAACAAAGCCTGTCCGAAGGACTGCTACCCTCTGCCAGAGATTGATTGGAAGGTGGAATCCTTGTCGTGGTTTCGCTAAAGTGTTTCCTAGACGCTTATAAAGGTTAACATCAGATACAAATGGCGGAAGAAGACGAAGAGAAGACAGACTTTTTACAGAAAAGGCGCTTATTGTTACAAAAGATGCCTTTTGGTTTGAAAAATGCAAGTGCCACCTACCAACGATTAGTGGACAAAGCCTTCCACAAGCAGATAGGTAGGAATCTGAGGCTCACGATGACATGGTCATCAAGAGTAGATCGGAGGAGGATATGCTCTCCGACATTAAGGAAACCTTCGACCACTTCAAGGCCATCAATATGAAATTAAATCCCAAGAAGTGTTCCTTTGGTGTGGAAGAAGGACAATTTTTGGGCATCCGATCACCAAGGTGGTATTAAGGCCAATCCTTTGAAAGTCAAAGCCATCACGGATTTGCAGCCTCCTAAGTCCCAAAAGGAAGTGCAAAGTCTTAACGGAAAGCTAGCGGCACCTCAGCAGTTCTTATCGAAGGGTTCGCATAAATCTTTGCCGTTCTTCAAAACACTCAAAGGATGCAATGCACAAAAAGACGCTCAAGTGGAGCATAGATGCGTATGTTCTCTAAAAGCTCAAGGAGTTCATGGCTATTCTACCTACACTTACGGCCCCATGCAAAGGCGAAGTGTTGTTCATGTATATTGCAGCCTCTTTCAAAAGCATCAGCGCTGTGTTATTGGCAGAAAGGGAGAAGAAGCAAATCCCTATCTACTTCGTAGCGTGGTTCTACAGGGAGTCGAGCTAAATTATCCAGATTGGAGAAGCTAATTTTGGCCTTGGTTCATGCTGCGAGACAGACTTCAAGGTACTTCCAAGCTCACCCCATAACCGTACTACCGACAAGCCATTAAGCAGATACTTTCAAAACCGGAGAAATCTGGAAGGATAGCTAAATGGGCTATCGAGCTAGGAGAACATGATATTGAATACAAGGGCGTAAACTCGTCAAAGGGCAAATATTATCGACTTTTAGCGTAAACACCTCCGAACCAAAACATGACACAAAGGTTATTGAAAAGAAGCCTGATAAGGCAATCAAGGGTGGAAACTTTATATCGACGGAGCCTCCAACCGATGGTTCTCGTGCGTGTCTCATGCTCGTTGATCCCAAATGGAAGGAGTACACTTATGCACTCCATTTCGAATTCGATGCTACGAACAATGAAGCGGAGTACGAAGACTTGTTAGCAGGTCTCCGATTGGCCAAAGATATGGAAGTGGAAGACTTGGCTATTTTTGTTGACTCACAACTAGTGGCCAACCAGATAAAAGGCTCCTACGAGGCAAGACAACCTGTGATCAAGCAATACCTGGATAAGGCCAAAGAAATGCTCGAAGGGTTTGCATCCTACAACATAGAGCATGTTCGGAGAAACCAAAACAAGAAGGCGGATGCACTTAGCAAACTGGCATCAATGGCATTTGCTCATTTAACTAAGGAAGTTTTGGTCGAAGTATTGGCAGATAGGTCCATCGTCCGAAAGGAGGTGTCTGACGTAATACTGGAGGAAGACTCGAATTGGATGACTCTAATTAGAGAATATCTAATAAGTGGCATACTGCCGGAGGATTAGAAGTTGGCTCGAAAGGTGCGCATCAAAGCACCACAGTATTGAATCTTGGGAAATTACTTATACAGAAGGTCTTTTCTGTCCCCTTGGCTCCGTTGTGTAGGACCAAGGCAAGCTGCCAACATCATCCAAGAAGTGCATGAAGGAACCCGCGACTTCACGCAGACCCCGCTCGTTGTCTCCAAAGTCATGAGGGTCGGATATTACTGGCCTTCGATGCACAGGACGCTTGTCGACATCATTCAGAAGTGTGAAGCCTGTCAAGTCCACTCAAGAGTCCCAAGGCTACCAAAGCAAGATATGACTTCCGTAACGTCCGCATGGCCCTTCAGCCAATGGGGGATAGATATTGTAGGCCCTCTGCCAGTTGCTCCAGGAGGAGTAAAGTTCTTGGTCGTAGCCATCGATTACTTCACTAAATGGGTGGAAGCAAAGCCTTTGGCATCCATCACAGGAAGACACATGGAAAAATTCATATGGGAACATATTATCGCGGTTCGAGTACCTCACATCATCATTTCCGATAATGGGAAGCAGTTCGCCGAAGGGGTATTCCCAGTGTTTTGCAGAGGTTTGAACATCAAATAATCTTTCACTTCCGTTTACCATCCTCAAGGGAACGGGCAAGTGGAAGTTACCAACAGGGACATTGTACAAGGAATCGAACGAAGGCTGGGATACAGTCACCACAGCTGGGTAGATGAACTACCTCAAGTACTTTGGGCTCACAGAACGCACACGAAGTCAAGCCACGGAGAAACACCTTTTAGCTTGACATATGGCACGGAAGCTGTCATCCCTTCGGAAGTAAGTGTCGAAACAGAAAGGGTCATGAACTTCGAAGCAGTAGACAACGAAGAAAGACTCCGCAGTAACCTAGACCTACTTGAGGAACGAAGGGAAATAGCTTCAATTAGAGAAGCTATTCATAAGCAAAAAATTGAAAGATATTACAATAATCGGGTTCGGCCTTCGACCTTCAAACCAGGGGAATACGTTCTTCGACTCAACAGCGCAAGTAAGGCTGAGCACCAGGGTAAACTAGGACCTACTTAGGAAGGGCCCTACGTTATTAAGGAAGCATACGGCAATGGAGCCTATAAGCTGGAAACCTTGGAAGGAGACGCTATTGATAGAACCTGGAATGGCACTACTCTTCGTAAGTTCTACGTATGAAACTTACAATGTCTAAGGACACATTTTATTTGCTTTCAATCAATGTATTTGCATTCTTCTCACTTGGGGAAAGAAGCATTAATGGTAGGCGTCTAGTATTCATTTCTTAAAATGATGTAATCCTCCCTACCCACTTAATGATAATAACACATTTCCCTCAAATCTCTTGTTTCGTTCAATACAACAAAGATTTGTCCACAAAGTCGCTTTATAAGTTTCAATGTCGAAGGGATGTACAAAGACTAAACAAAATGTCTTGCTCACATGCATAACATCCATCTCAACTTCACATTAACTTTCCTATATGGCCTTAAGGTTTTTCAAGCCTTTCGCTGCCCAAAGGATCAAGACGGAGTGGGTCGCACCCTCTGCCGCCAGCTAAATTATACGATTGCTAATATTCTTGGTGAAGTAACTACACACAATGAGGCTATGCATCTACCATACGCCTTAGGTTGTAACAAATATTTTTTACGTAAGTAAAAATAAAAAGAGAAGAATCACACATGGCAAAATTAGAGCCCTAGTGGCTTCATTGTAGATTTATGACTAGTCTAACTAGTCTAAAACAGGCCATAGCCTTAACGATCCAACAAAATAAAATATTGTCTTAGGACGTAGCCTACATCACACATACCACAAGTTAATTGTTTCATCAGGCACGAAGCCTGGAAAGGAACATAGACAAATTGTTTTAAACAAGGTACATACCACCTCGGGATCAAATTACAACCACATGGTTGCCTTCATTAAACCTTGAATGAGTGGGATCACCAACCTGGATGGAACCTGGGGTGATGGAGTCCTCTTGGAGGAAGATGGAGGTGGATGCCCTGGCTTCTTGGCTAGCAGGTCCTCAATTGAGGACGCTGGGTCCTTCGTCACATCTGCAAGGAAAGGGAACTCTAAAGCAGTTAATTGATTACCTGCATCATCATATTCTTTTTAATGAGTTGCCCTGTAGTACGGAATTTTCTCCAAAGACCACCGGTTCCCCGCCTTAGCTACCTCCTCCAAAGTGGTACACTTGCCATGAAAAATGGCAGCATTCACCACATTCCCAATGGCAATCCCCACATCATCGCTATGGTACAGTTCCATAGCAACATAGGGGATCACCTTGGTTATCGGTCCACTCGTCCTTCTTCAAAGATCTTCTGACGAAGGTTCAATCCATCCACCTTTTCTCGGAGCTTGATCTCTTGATCCAGCAACTTTGCCCTCTCTTGTTCGAGGCCTCCACACTTGGATGAAAGGACAGATATCTACTCCTTATAGCCGACTAACTATAGAGCCTTCGACAGTTAACTCATCGACTCGCATTTCATTGCTGCCAACCGACCTTTGAGCTTTTCATTCTCAGCTCTAAGATCTTGCACCAAGGGGTTCTTATCAAAATCCTCCAATGCTTCCTCACACTTCTTCTCTAGGTTTGCATACTCTGATCCTAGTTCTCCCTCCTCAAAGATAACATCCATTTCTTCTCGAGCTTTGGTGACAAAGACGAGCAATTCCCTTGTCCTAGCATTGAGTTGGTTGTCAAGCATGCAATCGGGCGACATAGCTTTTATCATGAAGGTCGCAGAGCCTCTCTAAGGACATGTTATCCATCACCCCCTTCCACTTGGGTGGGATCACATGGCTCACGAGTTGGTGACAAGCTAGGGGAGAAGGAAGTTCCTTCGTATCAGGAAGTCCTACAACAAATGTACATTTCATTAACATATTATATTTGGTACCTAATTTTTTTTCACAGGAAAGAAACTTACCATGGATGTCATTGCCGCTGGGCCCTTCGATGGCTGGAAATTCCACAGCCTTACCCTGGGCACTCTTCTGCCGGGTAGTTCGAGAGGGATGAGTAGGTAGAATGAGCTTTTTGAATCGCAATTCACGCCTTAGCACTGGCACCTTTTCTCGCTTCGACCCTCTCACCTATGCCGGAGGGTCCTACGATGGCCAATGGTCCTTCGGAGACTGGTTCGTCTGAGTCGCAACGCTCTCCACCACCGATCTTCTACATCTATGGGTTCCTTTGACGGAGGAGCAGAGGATACAGCTCGACAGGTCGGGCTTCCACCTCGTCTTTGTTTATGGACACCGATGGGGAGCCCACGCCATAGCTTGTCTCTTGGGGATTCTTTAGAAGAAAGCTTACCTCCTTTGCACCTCCAGCCACAACAAAATTCCTGAACGACATCTCTGCACAAAGAAGCAAATAAGATAAATATCAGCGAGATAAGTTTTTGTTTCTTATGTTAATTTAAAAATACATACTTTCTCCATCACAAATTATCTCAGGTACCAACGGAGACCCTCCCATCTTTTCAAAGAATGCCACCATGAACAGATTGGCTCAGTGGAAGGTCCGGTAGTCACTGGATGACGAGCCAAACGCTGATACAATGGGTTTCTTCTCATAGTATAAGGCAATGGATCGGTGAACCTTTTCTCATCATATTGAAAGTCTGGGTTTAACAATGCAGTATCCGTGAGGGATAATGGTAGTTGGATATAAAAGAACTTGCCTTTCCAGTTCCTTATGTTCGTAAAAGGTCTATCTATTAAAATGGGCACATCCCTTTCACCCCTCTTGGCCAAGGTCAACCAATCTCCTCCCAGGTATAGATTCAAAACCCCTAAGCACAGTCAAGGATGGTTCAAACCCATAGGCTTTGCACATAACAATGTATGTTGTGTGCTTGGCTAGGCCAAAAGGGTTGAACCTAGAAATGTGTACTTCATAATACCGAGGAATTCTAAGATCAAAGGATGCAAAGGTATCCTAAGGTTGGAAGTGGTGAAAGCATGGGTATACAGGCCTACATAATTTTCAGGGGCATCAAGTATCCCTTGATTTTACTCGGTAGCATTATTTTATGTTCCTTTGAATGGGATAATCGTGAGGAACGCTTTAAGCTCCTCCCTAGTTAGTGTGCAACCTTGTTGTTTTATCACAAATTTTTTATTGGTAGACATGATACCTTCTAAAGAACACAACAATGTATTTGAAATACAGAGAAGAAGGAGCTCTTTACCTTGTTTGGTCGAAGGCTTGATCGGAAGAAGTTTTAGTAGGTGAAAACTTTGCGAGAGTTAAACTTTGTTAGGTTTTACTATTTTTGCATTTTATATACCCTACAAATGTTGCATCTCAGCCCTACACGTGTCCGGACTTATCCCTTTCCTACCGGATTTTAAACCATTTTTAAATTTTGAAAGGATGTTTACTTTTACCGAGGAAACAGGGGTAGTTAGGATTAATCTTGCATTTAATGCGGTCAATAATTACAAGACTTTTCATCTTCGCTCGCTTTTGTGACGAAGAGGGGTTTCGCTTTTTATTTCTGAGTCGTAGCAATATTTCTTGTTCGTACATATCACTTTCGACCGGGGCTTGATGACGTATCTCATCGGTCAAGGACCCCTTCGCCTCAGTCGAATTGCATTACTAAGACCCAAGTCTTTCTTCATAAGTCATTGGTGGCGTAAAACCATTCATCATTGACATGGTTACCGTTGGGAATCCGCCAAACGACCGAGGCCTATGCCCTTCGGTGTCTTCCCTTGAAGATGCCAAGACAAATAAGAACCTTGACTTGGTCTTCCCCCACGTTCCCACTATCTCTTTAGCTTCCCCGCCAAGTCCGAGATAGTGGGGGTGAAGCCCTAGCGGTTACCATAAATCAATGGACGCCCCCATGATCTCCTAAACGTGTGCTAACACTCTCCAAGCTGTTTTCATCATCTATAAATAGGTTGGACGAGTCATTTCAATGGTATGTTCACTCAACACAGTATTTCACATACATCATATTATACACAACTCATATCATATACTTATTCACACGCCGGAGGTGGTTCGCAGGCCCAACCCTCGCAAGAATCACTTAACGAAGTGTCTACTATTTCTTATTGCAGATTGACTACAAGTTTGGCGCAAGCATATCACCCCTCATACCCTTCGATCACCATCGAAGGCCTGGTCGTACGAATTATTGTACAATCACCGGCATTGGCCATTCTCCCTGATTTGCCGCTCCTACAAAACGGTTAATGTGATCATCCGGGTCAGCTGACCCATCATATAGCTTCAAGTTAGTAGGCATGGTGTATTTGGAGCCGGCGAACTCCACTATCCTTCTGGTGAAAGGCGACCTAGCCACCTCTTTATGGGGTTTGCTTAGATCATCCTTAGGGTCTAGCTCAGCATCCTTCCCTAGGTCATCTTTATCATCCCCAAACGACAACCGAATGAGTTTTATGGCACTGGCCACCGTGGCATTATACTTCTTAATGAGAGCTTCTAACGAAGCCACATGGGCTTGTATATGTTCCGGTATTCCGGGTGGTGGGTTATTTATGACCCCACTTCCTCCTACTTGTTCCGGTGGAGGAAGGGGTCCGGGGGGTGGTGTTTCTTCCGGACCTGTCATTCAATTCTCCGGTAGAATGATTAAGAGGTCCCACGGATGGCGCCAATTTGTTGAAGCAAATTCTTGCTACCCGGCTTTATCCGGAGGTTTGGGCTTCTATCAATCGATCCGGAGGAAAAGGTGGGCTCCTTCCTGCACAATACACAGACACGCGTTAGCCTCGCCCCGGGTGTTGTCCCGGGACCAAGCTCCGGTGTGAGAATAAGCCGAAGGTAATGAATGTGGTAATAAATGCAAAAGTATGTGTAGGTGAAAATTCAATGCAAAACATTAAATGTGTTGGGGTATTTATACTACTCCAACCTTGTACTCGCTACCATGTTTAGTTAATGCTTTCAAGCAGACCTATATTACCCCGCCCTATAGGCCTATAGCCACCCTACCTAGTAGGCCACGTGGTAAGGAAATCCCGTAAAATCTGCTGACATGGTCGAGTCTCTGCCGGGCAGATTCCGAACGACATAGCATGCCGTCCGAACAATAAGTCTTCCGGACATCAAGACGTCCGGACACATACACCAACAACTATTGATAACATGAAGTCAATTTGCATGTCCAAATATCCATGTTTTGATGATTGTGCCCAATTAACCTATTTCCATATTGTTGAGGTTGTGTTAAAGTTAATTAAGAACGTGGTCCACAAAAGGTTAAGTTGTTTCATTTTCATAACCTTTTTTTTTTCTTTTGCAAAGTTGTTTCAAAACCACATTAGATCTCAACGTGCTAGTTTGGTTGTGAACCAATTTTACAAACATGATTGGCTTTCTTTATCAAAACAACCACATGCATATTAGTTTCTTTAAGTAATCCAAAGTTTGAGGTAATCTAAATGGTCCTCTTAACAATCGGTACAAGTCCCCCATATAGGTAGTTAGCCCAGCCCTTTTCTACATATCTAGCATATTGTAATAGGTTTCCATAAATATAGATTTTATACAGATCCACAAATGAGAACTTGGCCAAAATTAAAATACCAACCACTGCATTTTTCAGATAATGTAATTGTACATGTCTTTTTGACATATCTATATCGTTCATATTTAGTAAATTGCTAACTATAGCAAGTCGCAATTTACAAAAATTGTCAATCTTAACTGTTCAATCCGTCGACCAAACTCAACATATTCAACACAAAGTTCAAATTAGCAAAACCATTCTATGAATGATACCAAATGAGAAATGTATATAAAGGTAATAACGTAAATCACAATGACAATATATTGATTAGAGTATTGATAGAGAATAAGGGACACAAGACTTGGTGAGGTCCTAAATGGTCTATGCCATTTACTCATGGTGGTTATAAAGTCCAAATGAGTACTTAAATATCATACTTTATGTAGGTGAAAACTTTTATTGCGATGGCTTTCACAAATTTCCCTTCTTATTTGATATTTATAAAAATAAAAATAAAAATACTCCACAACTTTAGGAGGGGACGGGGACCAACAATTTACAAGAGGATAGTTAAATGACTTTTATTGCAATTCTTAGATTATTTAAAGAATAAGTAAACCATTCTTTCATACAATGTCAAAAAAATATTGCAATTCTTAGATATCTTACCTAAGGTTCGAGTATTAGTTAAAATGTATGAAATGTTTATCTAGATATTGTCAAAAATTATTGCAATTCTTAGATTATCTACCAAAGGTTTGAGTATTAGTTCAAACGTCTGAAATGTTTATCTAGATACACAAATTATTGAATTATTTCAACTTTTCTCGAATTTTCTAAAAGGCGTTACAAGTTCAAACCCTGAAACCGGCTATTTTTTTATGTTATCACTCCGAGCTTAACAATTAGTAGAATCTTAGAAGCCTAATAACTTAACTGATCGACTTCACTAGTTAGCTTTGGGGTATATATACGTGCGCCGTTCAAAAAAAATGTTTTGGTGTATATATTGCTTAGAATTTACATTAATAGTGGCTAATACGAAGTTCTCACCATCTAAAGAACACAAAATTGTATTATTGTTAATAATTTAAAATTACAGTAATAAACAACATAGCAGATCTCTCTATTAACTTCAATCACCAAATAACAGACACAGTAATTCACATTGTAAACTTTTCTCTTATGCAACATAAAAACTAAATAAAAATAAAACACAATTAAAAAAAGACATAAATAGATGAATTATTGATATTAACATGTCCACACCCTCACATCTTGATCTCCTTATGCCATGTATGGTACCTCCCCCAACTACCTTGCTCTCTTTAGTCTATTTTCGTCCTGAACCTAACCCGCATTTATAACTTCGGTAAACCATTTTCAATCTTTTTACATATAAAGTACACTGCACATGATAAGTAATTCAAACTAAAAATGACCACATACATGTCATATTGTTAGAGTAACCGCGAAAATCTCATCAAAGTCAACACTATGATCTATGCATGCATGTGTTTGTCAATTTACAAAACTCTGTAAAGATAATTGTACACTGTTACGCCGTGTATAGGTATAAATGTAGAAAATAAACCCCAAAAGGATCGTTCATGTTTAATCACTATGACCGAATTCATACAATGACTGTTCTCTTTTTTTAGAAAGTCGGATTACTAATTAACACATGCATCTACGCGTCCAAACACCTCACCAGTCACCCATGTTTGAAACACATGTTTCGGATGAGACTTAGGTGGTGTTTGTTTTTTGAAAACTGCCTCTTAACAGCCTCTTAATCTGACTCGTTCAGACGCGGTAAGATATTTTGGCCGTTCAGACCGTTTGTTTTTTTTTTCCCCGTTCAGACGCAGTCATAGGCAGTAAGATTTTAATGGTCTAGACCTGAGAGTTGTGTCTTAATGCCTCTTGTTGCCTTTTGTTGACACAAAAATAACCAAAAAAAAATCTAGTACGAGCAAACAAATGTGTGGTTCAAACATGAGTTTTTTTTCCCGTTCAGATGCTGTCAGATTCAGACATTCACGCCTCAGATTCAGATTCAGATGTGCGGTTCATATTCAGATTCAGAGCCTCTTAAAAAACAAATACCACCTAAGTCTCATCCGAAACATGTGTTTCAAACATGGGTGACTGGTGAGGTGTTAGTAGACACGTAGATGCATGTGTTAGTAGACTCGCAACATGTTGGTTGATAAGTCATTCACATACTACTAAAACATAAATCTTTTAATTTGCTGGTCTGGTCTAGCTAATGTCTTATTAGACAAGAGTATATAGCATATGAACTACCATCGGATTGTCTAGTGGTCCGAAATGGTCATGGAAATACCTTTGCTAAATCGCGTACACCTGGGTTAAAGATTTATCTTACACGAGTAAAGAGAAAAATGTTTTTCCCTTTTACAATATATATAACACACGAATAAGCATGATCTTTTGGTAGACTAGCTAATGTAGTATAACAAAACACTAAAGAAAATGTGCTACTAGGTAGTTGTTATGCATACTCTCTAGCCGCCTTTTAACCTTTCTGACAAACTTTATACTTTCTTTATTAACAGTATAAGACCGTTTTTTGTCAGTTTATGTTTCATATTTTTTTGTTTTTTATTAGTTTTTGTTTCGTATTTCTTGTCAAGCTTTATATTTTGTTCCGTACTTTATGTTTCGTATATTTATAATAAAAAGAATTACAAAAATAAAAAAAATTAGGAAAGGTATTAAAATCATTTTAGGAGGTGTACCAATAATCTTGGTTTATAGCAGGTTATATGTTGTTCATTTTAGGAGGTGTACCAATAATCTTAGTTTTATAATATGTGACATGGAAGGACTTGTTATGACAAATTTAACCAACGTAGTATGCAAATATATACTGTTCTTCAAAATCTCGTTGCTTACTTTTCATACAAGTTGTTGGCTCAAGAATTTGCCCTGTTATCTTTGAAAATATTTAAACATAAAATAAGTTATGTTAAGTTTACTTTCTGATATGAAGTCGACAAATGATGTATAAATCTTTATCAACGACTAGTTTCAGAGACCTCGAAGATCATCTGAATAAACACTTTACCTCATTGATGTGGTATCAGCAAGTAAAGTACCCAAGCTAAAAAATATCATTCGAGTTAGTAAGATCCCACAAAACATCACTGAGTGAATATACTCTCGCTGAGCCAAACATGAATATTAGGCTAGTCACAATGGTCGGTTACCCTCTTCAGTCAACCCACCACTTACCTTCGGTCGACCCATTGTGGGGAACTAGGTTGGCATCGGTTGAGCAGCAAGGATTGGCAAACTAGTTTGCCCAATCGACCTAGTTTAACAACACAAACAAACAAACCATTTTGATTATTTTGACCGTTTCATATTAAAAAAAAAAAAAAAAAAAAACTTTACCACTTTTACATACTATAAATACTAACTCAAACACACTTTTAAACACACAATTTCAAACACAATTCAACTTCAAAATTCACACTTCTCTTTACGCAAGATTATTATGGCTTGCCGTCTCCCGCATTCCGCTAAAGATATGCAAACGTACGTTCAAAATCAATGTAATAACGACGATGAAGCTCGAAAAGACGCTATTATACGCGTCATCCAATTGTTTGAGCAGGGGAGGACGGAGAAGCCTGCAGATGAGAGAAAACTACAAGAGTTGCAATGACATCAAAGACTGAACGAAAAGGTGTGATCGAGAAATTTCTAAAGGAGGAAGCCCACAGAGATGACGAAATTATTGACAAGTTGTAGCGGTATGTTCAAAGGGTAACGAACAACATCAACACCAAAGCCAATTGGAGCTATCGGGTGAACAAAGATGATGATGCAGGAATCTCCGGTGGGGAATCTCCGGTAGACGAGGAAGATTTGTCTCGCCTCGAGGATTATATACCTCCCTCGTATGATTCTGCGAACGAGGAGTATTCAGATTAGGATTTAAGATTTAGGATTTATGTATTATGTATTTCGTATCGTTTTTATTTTTAATATATTGTAATGTTTTTATTTATTTTTAATGAATGTTACATTTGTTGTTAAAAATATTTGAATTAAAAAAAAATAAATAAAATAAAATCTCAGGTCACCACTGTGGCAACTAGGTCGTCGTCAGGTCGTCGGAGAGAGAAAGCTGATGTGGCACAGATGAATTAGGTTGCCACTGTGTTCAGCCTTAAGATGTAGCTTCCTTCAACCAAAAAGGAAAAAGCACGTTTTCAAAGAAGTCAACTAAAGTACATGAGTAGTCGAAAACTAGTGAATAGTTAACTTAATTATTCACTAAATTACATTGGGAAGTGAAGCAACATATGTAACCACTAAGGCCGGATGGCAAGGTCACTACTCACTAAATATTCACTTTACCACCATGTCAGCTTTTTCTCTCATCTAACTTTCCCTCATTCACACTCACTTTTTTGTGTACAAGGTCACCTTATGGTCACCTTAACTCTCATTTTTTTTATACTTACGCAATAAAAAACGTAAACGTAAACATAAATACAAAAACGTAAACGTACGAAATAGAAAACATTTATTCACAAATTAAAAATATTACACAGACTTCAGAAATTAAAAATATCACACTAAAAACTGAAATTAAATATTACGAGACAAATGTCCGACCAAATCGGCACTTGATGCATTTGATGTGATCTGATGTATCTTATAACTTTTCGCATTTCTTCATCAGATCGTATGGTGTCATTCAGTTGATGTGCTTCCTCCGGGTATCATTCGGGATATATTGTCTTTTTGTGTCTTTTCGAAGCATATTATATGTAATATGATACATGTATACATCATATTCATTATTCTTTCTTTCTTCATAATTTTTGTTGGATTGGCAAGTATCGTCCACTTCTTCTTCAAAACACCAAACGCCGGTTCTATATCTTTTCTTGGCGATTCCTGTATATGCTAATACCTTGTGGTCATCATCTGACGATTCTGAAATCGTCTTAACGAGTGTTGCCAATTCCGGATATATTCCGTCAAAAAGATAGTAACCAAATGGGTAAGTTACCCCGTTAGTAACAAATGGAATCTCCTATGATGTTCCTTGTTTAAAATCGTTAAACAAAGGGGATTGATCCAGAACGTTGATGCCGTTGTTCGACCCAGAAACACCAAAGAAAGCATGCCATATTCATAAGTCTTGTGACACAACAGCTTCCAACAAAATGAACGGATTTGGACCATGATCACGTCTAACATATTGCCCTTTGTGTGCATTCAGACAACCAAACCACTCCCAATCTGTACAGTCAATACTTTCTAACATCCCTGGAAATTTGTGTGTTTCTTCGTGATGTCGATAAAGCTTTACGACATTAGTCATAGTGGGTTTTCCCAAATACTCTGGACCAAAAATTTTCATAACAGACTTACAAAAATAATCAAGAGGTCGACGAGATGTTTTCTCACTTACCTGCAGATATTCGTCTAAAGCATCAGGAACTGAGCCGTATGCCAATTGACGAATTACGGAGGTGCACTTCATCAACGCTGAAATGCATCTTTCTGATAAAATCAATATTATTACTAAAAAACGGATAATGAATAGTTACCTCCCGAACTATGCAGTTGAAAAGAGATCGATTCATTCAGAACCTCTTTCGGAATGTACGTGCATCGCAGAACGGGTTCTCACTAAAATAGGCGGCGACTAAATGGTAATGAGCACCATAATGATCTCGATTAATGCGTTTTTATCACCGGGCGATTTGCTTTTCGTATATCTTTAATGAACGACACCGCTTTTGCAATAAAAGTCAAGTTCCGATTTTTAATTCCTTGTTCTTCTTCTTAGTCGGTGAACATAATCATCTCAGATTTCATTTGAAAATTAAAAGGAATGTTGTTTGAATGAAATATGAGAATATGTGAATAAAAATGGTGAAGTTTTGAAAGTATTAAATGGTGAGTTTGTGTTTAAAAAAATGATTTGATGGTATTTATAAGAAAAAATAGGGTAGTGTAGACATTTTTTTATTATTTTTTTAAATATAAAGTAACGGTAAAATTTGGATAGTGGGGCCTTTTTTTTTCAAACAATGCAAGGTGACCGATTGACCATAAATGGCCTTGGGAAGTGTAGCTCGCGCGTAAGCTTGGAGGAGAGACAAGAGGGTCGTGCGTGAGAACTGGGGTAAGGTGAGTGGTTCACTTGTCTTGTCGACCAGCCTAAATGAAATATGTTCTCTTTCACCAAGTGCACATCTAACATATTAGAACATATGACTTCAATTTCTCTCATGCATATATATAAGCGAATATTAGTCAAGATATTTGAAATTCTTAACAAAAAAATAAATAATACAAAATGTATGTATTGTAGTCAAAAGTATCCACATCTCTTAAGAATCATAAGCTAATTTGTATTGATTCATTTTTAAGAGATCGAGTTTAATTTGTCATTAACTTGCAATAGTATTCTGAAACTATCTTTGTAATTGTTTGATCTATTTGTAATAAGAATTATATACATTGCAAAGTCTAACACTCAGTTCTAGAGTTACAATTTAATAGGAAAGGAAAGGAAATGGTTTTTTGAGTTTTTTTAAAGAAATGAAAGGGAAACAGAAAGAAAAAATGGAGGAACTTTTGTTTATAAAATCTTCCGACCAAAAATGGGAGGAAAGAGAAAGTAAAAGAAAAGTTATGTTGTGTAAACTAATATACTCCCTCCGTCCCAAAATTTAAGTCCAATTTGACTTTTTGACTCGAACTTTAACCTTAAATATTTTTGTTTGTATTATCTAACACTTGATGAAAATTATATCAAATGAAAATACATTTAAAACATAATCCATTTATATATTTTGCATCAAGTATTATATAATGCAAACAAAAATATTTACGGTCAAAGTTTGAGTCAAAAAGTCAAACTTGACTTATAATTTGGGACGGAGGTAGTACCATTTTTAAAAGATTTTACATTAACAACTAAAAGGCAAATTTGTAATTTAAACAAGTTATTTTCATTTTCCTCTCACTCAATAACATGATTAGTTTCTTTTTCTTTTCCTCTTTCCTCTATCTAAAAAATATATCAACTAACAATTCCTTTCTTTTTCCTTTCTCTTCACTCAAAACTCGAGAACTGAACGTAAAAGTGTTCATTGCTTAACATTTTTAAACTTTTATATTTTGTTGTTTTACTTATAAAGTTATTAGTGTCGAATTGGTCTTGTGTAAAGCTTGTTCTTAACTTCTTAAGCATATTTTTGTTTTACTCAAATTTCGGAGACCAACAAAAGCCGTGAATTATACAACAGTATAGAACACACGAATTAACATGAGCTTTTGGTACACTACCTAATGTACTAAGATACAATAGTAAATATATAACATACGAATAAACATAGATACTATACATAAGGCTGGAAGGCAAGGCAATTCCTCAGTCACCTTACACATCAGCGCCACATCAGTTTTCTCTCACCTCTCTCTTTCACTCACTTCCACTCACCTTTGTGTGGACAAGGCACTCACTTTCACTCACCTTAACAATTTTTTTTTTATACAAACCGGTATCAAATGGGGTAGTATTTTGGAAGAAGGGCACGTTTATCAACAAGGTGAATCACTCACCTTGATATGCATTGGGTTGAGTGACTCACGTGTGAGTTGTTTGGGATGGCATGAGACTCACGAGTGACTAGCACACTCACTTGACACTCACCTTGCCCTTGCCGACTAGTCTAACATGCTTGGTTTATACATATATGCCCACACATTTATTGATCTCTATATCCCCAACCCCAACAACAACAACTTAACACCCCACCCTCCTTATACAATAATAATACCATCTTTGATGACGTACAACCTCTGTTCTTCTATATATAAATCATTGTGTCAGTGAAGCTACAAACAAACACATTTCTTTGTCATGGTACATTCAAAGAAGTTCAGAGGTGTCAGGCAAAGGCAATGGGGCTCTTGGGTATCAGAGATCCGGCACCCACTCTTGTAAGTTCACCAAAAAAAATATATTTTATACTGTATATGTTTACCGAATAATAAACTTGATCATCACTTGATGATAGCTATTTATGTAGCACAAAATCTTCACTACATGTTTGAGAAAGAGAAAAAAAAAATGTTTATCGCGAGAAAAGGTTTTAGCCCAATTGTTTCTAATATGTAGCTAGCTAGGTCATATGATCATTGATCAATGATCAATGCACCTATAAAAGTATAATATGAACATGAGCATATTGGTTTATTTGCATATGATTTTGTTCAAAGCATATAACCACATGTTGATCTTGAATGTTTTCTAAAAACCTTATAATTCAATGTTGCTCAACTACTATACCGTCATGAAATGATGTCCACATATTTGATGTATAATGTATATATATTGTACAATAGAAAAAGAAGGATTTGGCTTGGAACATTTGAGACAGCTGAGGCAGCAGCAAGAGCATATGATCAAGCAGCCATCTTGATGAATGGACAAAGTGCAAAGACAAATTTTCCTATGACAAACAAAAACCATTCGGATAACATTAACAACAACGAGGACAACAATAGTGAGTCATCCCAGACAGAGATTCCTGCTGCAATCTTAGCCGCCAAGCTACGTAAATGTTGTAAAGATCCATCACCTTCTTTAACATGCTTACGTCTTGATAGTGATAATTCTCATATTGGAGTATGGCAAAAAAGACCCGGTAAAGGGTCAGGGTCAGGTTGGGTGATGAAAGTAGAACTTGGTGGTAAAAGGAAAGAGGGGATCGTGGTAGAACCCCCGTCTCCGGTGGTGAAAGAGGGTGGTCCAGGTGATCAAGAAATCGATGAAGAAAATAGGGTTGTTATGCAAATGATAGAAGAGTTGCTTAATTGGGATTCAACTCCACCTTCACTTTGTATAGTCAATAATTAGCAACGGATTTATATCTGATCCGTTGCTAAATACTTATATTTTACTGAATTTAGAAAGGAAGTTCCTTTTTTTTTCCTTTCTTCAAAAGACGAATAACGTATTCATTTTACGTGCAAATAAGATGTTAGATGACATCGTGAGATGCTCAAGTACTGAGGTTCATCGGGTAAGAACAATTATCCGTGTAGCTAAAGAGTATTTCATGGCTATAGTCCATTAGTTATGTTTATAGTTTATCAATGTATCTTGTATAAAGATTTGATTTTCATTGTAAAGGATGTTGTTATTGTTTCACAAAATAAGCCTATACGCTTTTATCATAAAGTAAAAAAGGCTACTTTGAATATTACCAAATTATATGATATCATTTTGACTTGTCAAATGTTTGCTATTTCAACCTAAAAAGTGGAAATGTAAGGGATTTCATGTTAAATTTCGTTACTTTATGTGTCAAAAAGGCATGGTATAATCAATATGGTTGAGACGAAAAAGGAAACTTTTTACTGAATTTACCAATCATTAAAAAGTTAAAATCGTGATATGAAAGTATTGTTAGATGATGGTTATATTGCAATTTATAGCTAAGGGCCTTGACTACCCCACATGGGTAGCGTACGGATTTAACCTAACTCTTTATTTTATATTTTTATTAGTGAAAATTACGTATAGAGCCTCTGCAGGTGGTACTTGTACTACAGAGGTCCTTTTTTATTGACCTTTTCTAAAAAGGCTTACAACTTCACTTCAAAATGGTGCAGAAGTCCTTGAAGGACACGTGTCAGCACCCCGTTTAATAAACGTGAAAATTTAAAAAAAAAAACAACAAACAAAAAAAACTTCAAATGTGAAGCGAAATCTGACAATGGGGGCCCCTATACTGTCAGACGAAGACAAAAAAGCTGGTTTTTGAACCAAATCACCTCAAATTTGAAGAGAAGTTCTTTCTCCACTATTACAACTACTTTTTAAAATGAAAATAAAACTTACCAAAACTACCCTAAACATAATATTTGCAACTTTTTGTATAACACTTTATTCATCAAATATTTAGCATATATATAGTGAATTCGTTAATAAAAAAAATACCGTTGCGAAGAGCTCTAAATTACGAACAAAACGAGTCCAATATTTATGCGCTTTTGACATATGTACGATTTTATATATATCAAATTTTTTGAAATTGAAAAATAAAACTTACCAAAACTACACTAAATTTTTTAATATTAATAACTTTTTTATATAACAAACTTTATTCGTCAAATATTTAGCAAATATATAGTGAATTCGTTAAAATGTTGAAGTTTGATATATATATATATATATATATATATATATATATATATATATATATATATATATATATATATATATATATATATATATATATATATATATACATATATATATATAATCGTACGTACGTCAATATTTTTTATAAAATCGTACGTACGTCAAAAGTATATCAATATTAGGCTCGTTTTGTTCAAAATTTAGAGGTTTTCACAACGGTATTTTTTTTATTAACGAATTCACTATATATTTGCTAAATATTTGACAAATAAAGTTGTTATATAAAAGTTATATTAAAAAAATTTAGGGTAGTTTTAACAAGTTTTATTTTAATTTCAAAAAATTTGATATATATAAAATCGTACATATGTCAAAAGCGTATAAATATTTGACTCGTTTTGTTCGTAATTTATAGCTCTTCGCAACGGTATTTTTTTTATTAACGAATTCACTATATATACGCTAAATATTTGATGAATAAAGTTTGTTATACAAAAAAGTTGTAAATATTATAAAGTTTAGGGTAGTTTTGGTAAGTTTTATTTTTCTATTTTAAAAAAGTAGTTGTAATAGTGGAGAGAGAAATTCTCTTCAAATTTAAGGTGATTTTGTTCAAAAAGCATCTTTTTTGTCTTCGTCTGACAGTATAGAGCCCCCATTGTCAGATTTCGCTTCACATTTAAGGCGATTTTCTTTTTGTTTTTTTTAATTTTTCACGTTTATTAAACGGGGTGCTGACACGTGTCCTTCAAGGACTTCTGCACCATTTTTAAGCGAAGTTGTAGGCCTTTTTGTAAAGGTCAATAAAAGAGGACCTCTGCAGGACAAGTACCACCTGCAGAGGCCCTATACGTAATTTTCACTTTTTATTATTTAGAAAGGTTCGGTTTTTAGGTTGCATTTGGCTAGCATAGCAGGTTACATGAAGATATGTCCAAGTAGTTGGATTATTACAAGAGGTAGATAACGTTCAACGAGCCACAATGAGTTAGGTGATGGGTGAAAATTTTTACTTTCCAAAAGAAAGATGAAGGGTGAAAATCTAATACGACAACATTCCCAAATAATTTAGGTTTATAGATACAGTTTATGGTATTACTACATATCTTTTATTAGAGTAAATTATAAATGGTCCATGTAGTTGTAGCAAAATTGCATATTTCATCTTAGAACGCAAAAAATGACACCAATAGTTCCTGTGGTTGTCCAAATTGAGTTGACCGGTCCTTTGACCTTTTAATCGGCCAATTGGACATTAACTTAGGCTAACGGCAGGAGCAATTTCGTCCATTCATGTTTTGAGAGTACCACAAGGACCAACTTTGTTACGCTACTAGTTGCAAGTCTCTTTTCTCGCCAAACAACTCACCTTATAACTCCCATCCCGCTTCATTCCCGAAGAACCTAATCCAATGGCCTTATGTCATTTTCAGAATGTTGCAGACACTCGAACTTCATAGAGGGATACTAATCCAGGTCGTAGGTTCCTTGCATGCCCACAGATCAATGCTGAAAGTTGTCATTTTTTTTATTGGGTGGATCCACCCATGTCAAAGATCAATGATGATAATACTCGGTTTGTTAAGGGCAAGAAATAGGATGGAAGCTGATCAAGTAGTGCTTACGCAAGCAAACACGAAATTGAAGATGTAATTGATTTTCAGTTGGTTGGCATTTTTATCTTAGGTCTAGTGGTTGTCGTTTGGTTTAGTTTGATGGGAAGATTTTGTCTGTTTAGGGTTTATGTAATATGATCTAAGATATTGTCTTTTGGTTAGAATTATGATCCAAATGATGTAACGACCAACTGTTTTGGTTATGCGGTAATGGAAATTGGTCTCTTGTGTATCCCTTTTTTTTTTTTTTTTTTTTTTTTTTTTGTTTAGTTTGGTGGTTGATGTACACAATTAACATTTGGTTTTGTTGTCTAAAATAATCTAGTTTGACTTTATAAAGTCAAACTCAGCAAACTTACCAACACAATGTACTACATTTTTTACTCTTGTTTACCAGGTTATGGAACAGTCATAACCAAACACCCCTATAATTGCAGTCAAACAATGCAATTATTGTTTTGAATAGAAATGCAATCTGGAAATCATATCAAAACACCCCCTTTATCCAATTTTGGAGTTTTGACTGTCAAACTGCAAATGCTAATTGGCATGAGTGTATATGCAAATGCAAATACAGACAAGGTTTTATCAATCTCGAAATGATAGTTTTGAATGGAAATGCAGTCTGCAAATCATATCCAAACACCCCCCTTTATTCATTGCAGTCAAAACTCCTAAGTATTTGCAGTTTGACATTCTAAAAGTCAAGCTGCAAATGGTATATGGGAGTTTTGACTGCAAAATGCATACTCTAAATGTCACCTGACTTTAGAAAGTCAAACTAAGCAAACATACACTACATAACAGCATACATAACATGCTTAAAAAAACATAGACACATCACATTACCAAATACCAGTGTTGTAAATATCGCTTGGCGGTCCCTCGGCGGTCGACCACCGCCAAGCGCCATATCGGTTAACTTTAGCGTGATATATGTCGGTGATATAGGAACCCAAATTATAAAGAAATTAATTTTTTATAGGTATTTATATATTTTATATACATATTTATAAATATTTATTAGTTTATTGTTATATTTAATATTTTTAATTATATATTTTATATAAATATTACAAATTTACACATTGTATATGCATTTAGTTATGTATTTCCCACTCTTAACCGATATTTGGTAGATATTAGATATTGTAGATATTTGTAGATATTTGACCAGATATTTAACGATATTTAACGATATGTTAATACAAATATCGATTAAAGCGTTATTTATATTTTGATCTTTGCCTAAGTTTTGTTAACGACAAAAGTAAATTTAATTTATAAAAGCTTAAAGCTTGTCAAGTTTATTAGATATTAAAACAAGCTTTCTCAAACAATATATTCATCATTCAAGCATTTACATTTATGATTAGTAACATCTTGATATGACTCTAATCATTATGTATGATAGTAGTTTGTAGAATGTGTTAGGTTCTTAAAACCAAACACTACTTAAGCATTTGCATATTTCTATAAATAGTAATACAACATTTGACATCATGTATTACATCATGGAAATCATTAGAAGATTCCATTAGATATTTTGTGAAGATTTGTACTCTTCATATCTTGCATAATCTCACTTAGATAGAGTTGACTTTAGGCAAGATTTGATATCTTGTCTGTCAGACTGGCGGTACATTTTGGTACGGACGGAACCCTTTTAAGGGGTCCGCCGTCCGTGGCAGCTCTGTCCATTTTGGCTATAAATAGCAATGCCAAGCCAAGTAGTTTTTCATCCCTTTCTAACATACTCTCATACATATCTTCTCTCTAACCTTTCTAACTCAGTTTCATATCATATTAGTGATCTCTTTTGTAGCAAAGAAGATCAAGTCATATTCAAGCTTCAACGAGGAGTTGGAAGTCTTGTTTGTTTAGTGTTGTATGATCTAGTGTTGATCCATACTTCATTGTTGTATCAAACCATCATAATCTTGTGAGTGTGAGTGGTTAGTATTTTAGTCCTCAAAATACATTGTGTGTGGGAGTAGTTGTACCCTTGGAAAGAACTCGACATCTAGCTTAGTGTCGGAAATAGTGTAAGCGAAGTGTAAAGGTTTTCTCCGCCGGTGAAAGGAGCTTGTTGACTAGTGAAGTTAAACTCTCGAGTGTGAGACTCGGGGAGTGGAGTAGGGCAAGGAAAAAGAGTCCTTGTAGGCCGAACCACTATAAACAACTTGTTGTGGTTTGATCATTTCTTTCTTTATTTACTTATTACATATTGCTTGCATATTTCATTAACATACTTAAAGATCAATATCAATTGATCTTTCAATAAGTTTCAAAACAAAGTTTTTAATCGGTAAACTATTCAACCCCCCTTCTAGTTTTCTACAATTGGTACCCGAGCCTCGTTGCTCAAGAATTTCTAAAATAACTTGTATTTTATAAACTTGAAACGATCCATGGATTCTGAAAACTTTAAAGAAGGGCAATCTATGCAAAGACCACCACTCTTTGAAACCAATGGATTTATCTATTGGAAAAACCGTTTTGAAACATATGTAAAATCAAAAGATATAGATCTTTGGTTTATTATTGTTAAAGGAGATTTTAGTTCTACAACAAAGGATATTTCCGTTGATGAACAAAAAAAACTAGTTGCTAAAAATAATGAAGCTAAAATGATGCTTTATAATGCTTTACCTAGAAAAGAATATGAAAGAATTTTATGTGTGAAACCGCCAAAGATATTTGGGAATCTTTAATTGTTACACATCAAGGTAATTCACAAGTCAAGGATAACAAAATTGATCTTCTTGTTCAACAATATGAACAATTTGTTATCCTGAAGATGAAACCATTGATTGTGGCTTTGCTCGTTTTAACACTATCATTACATCACTTAAAGCACTTGATGAATCTTTTCGTAGTAAGAACTTTGTCGGGAAATTTCTTAGAGCACTCCATCCCAAATGGAGAGCTAAAGTGACCGCTATTGAAGAATCAAAAGATCTCTCAATAATGTCACTAGACGAGCTAATTGGCAACCTCAAAGTTCACGAAATGGTAATGGAAAAAGATTCGGAGATCATCAAAGGAAGAAAGGAGAAGATCAAATCTGTTGCTCTTAAAGCAAAAGCGGAATCAAGCGATGATGGTGAATCTTGTTCCGATAGTGAAGATGAGGAGTATGCCATGGTAGTTAAGTTCTTTAGAAGAAGAGGAAAGTTTGTAAGACAACCTCGAGAAGAAAAGAAGCCATTTCGAAAAGATCGGGATGATAAGAAGATTAAAGGTGAAAGAAAGTGTTTTAGATGTGGTGATGCAAGTCATCTCATAGGAGAATGTCCCAAGCCACCTAAAAGCAAAACTCAACGAGCTTTTGTAAGTGGTGCTTGGGGTGATAGTGAAGACGATGAAGAATCAAGCAAGGAAGAGATCGCCCTAATGGCACATGAGTCAAATGAGGTACTTTCCGACTCTTCTTATTCTTC
Source organism: Chrysanthemum makinoi (assembly GCA_910596185.1). Classification (NCBI taxonomy): domain Eukaryota; kingdom Viridiplantae; phylum Streptophyta; class Magnoliopsida; order Asterales; family Asteraceae; genus Chrysanthemum; species Chrysanthemum makinoi. The sequence goes on along the minus strand of OU343217.1, from coordinate 209,148,674 downwards.
TATAGATGATGACACTTTGCAAAAACAATATAATCAATTGTGTGAGCTAAGTCTAAAAATCATAACTAAAATAAATTTCTAAAAACCAAAAAGGAGTTTTTGGAAAATGAGGTATATGAGTTAAAAGAAAAAGCAAAACGACTTGAAAAGGAAAAGCAAATGACGATGATTGTAAATCATGTCAAGAGCTTAATCTTGAAATAGAAAAACTAAAGCTCACACAAGAAGTTTTAATAGAAAATAATTCTAAGTTTAAAAGGTTTAACAAAAACATCGCTCTTGCCGATGAAATAGTTAAAATCCATAAAACACCGGGAGACATGAATGGGCTAGGTTTTAATGAAGTATTAATTCCAAAGAGTCAAAACAAAACGGCCGAAAAAGGCGAACATTCATCAAAACTGCTGCACATGCAGCACGGACGACGGAACCAAAATAAGGGTTCCGTCCGTTGTGCAAAATGGTACCGCGTGGGTACTTGCAGAACGAGAATGTTCGCAATACGGACCGATCTTGAATTGTTAAAGTAACAAAGAAAACCAATGATAATGTTAAACTAAAACCACCATTATATCAGAGTAGGACTTGTTAAAAATGAATTTAGATCAAAAACTACTCAACAACGATATAAAACTCCTTTTGCCAAACGCCCCTTTCCTAAGAGCAACCACAACGTTCAACCTAACTACCAACACACCGGTTGGAATCAAAACTTTCCTAGACCATATCAAACTCCAGATTACATGCCATGGAACCCTTACCCATCATTTCCATACATGAATCAAATAAATGGTATGTTTAACCCAAACGGACCCATGAGATATTGGGGACCAAATGTTTGAGTTATTTGCTGCTTAGGTATGCTTGAAAGTTGGATTGGAACCTGATGAATGGATAAAAGATAGTGGATGCTCACGACACATGACAGGCAACAAAAGTCTCTTCTCATCATACCAAGAGTATGACGGAGGTAATGTCACTTTCGGTAGCAATCTCAAAAGCAAAATCATTGGCAAAGGTGCGATTGCTCATAACTCTCTAACTATTGAAAATGTTGCTCATGTGGATAGGTTAGGATTTAATCTACTTAGTATTAGCCAACAATGTGATAAAAAGTATAAAGTACTATTTGATGAAAATGGTAGTAAAATACTAAAAGATGGTATCACCATAGCTAAAGGAGTTAGGAAAAATAACATATACGTCATGAAAATAGATAAAACATATAATGACAAACTTTGCCTAACAACATTAGACGATAGCTCATCTCTTTGGCATAGACGCTTAGGTCACGCTAATATGAGACTTATACAAAACCTATCTTCAAAAGAGTTGGTTAGAAATTTACCAAAACTAAAATATGACCAACACTTTTGTGACGCTTGCAAAATTGGTAAACAAACACATAGTAGTCACAAATCTAAAAATATGGTGTCCACATCTAAGTGTCTAGAATTATTACATATGGACTTGTTTGGACCATCCGCTATAAGAAGCTATGGAGGCAACTTATACACTTTGGTCATAGTAGATGATTACTCAAGGTTTACTTGGACGTTAATTTTGAAAACCAAAAATGAAGCTTTTGATAAATTTGAAATACTTAGCAAGAAAATTCAAAATCTTCTAGGTGTCAAAATTGTGTCGATCCGAACGGATCATGGTCGTGAATTTGACAACGAAACTCAATTTGGAAACTTTTGTGATACAAATGGTATAACACATAACTTTTCCGCTCCACGAACACCTCAATCAAATGGAGTAGTAGAACGTAAAAATAGAACAATTCAAGAAATGAGTAGAACAATGCTTAATGAACAAAACATTCCTCAAAAGTTTTGGTGTAATGCCGTTGACACTTCTACATATATTTTAAATAGAGTCCTAATACGTCCTTTCCTAAACAAAACACCATATGAACTTTATAAAGGTAAAAAGCCAACATTAGGATATTTTAAAGTCTTTGGTTGTAAATGGTTTATTCTTAATACTAAGGATTATCTCACCAAGTTTGACCCAAAGTCTTATGAAGGTGTATTTCTTGGTTACTCTCAAACTAGTAAAGCTTACATTGTCCTTAATAAAGAAACAATGATAGTCGAGGAATCGTTGAACATAACATTTGACGAAAGTCCATCCTCCCTAAGACATCACCTTTGGTAGATGATGACTTAGTTGAAAGTCAAATAATAGAAAGTCAAATTAATAATAACAAGGAAGATGAACCATCAAATAAAGAAATTGTCAACATCAAAGAGTCTAAAAGTCATCCATTAGAAAAGGTCATAGGACAACTTAATCAAAGAACCTTAAGGTCACAAGCTCAAAATCAAAGTAATCACTTTTGTTTTGTATCCACCATTGAACCCAAAACCATAAATGAAGCAATAAAAGATGAATCATGGGTAATTGCCATGCAAGAAGAATTAAACCAATTCGTTAGAAATGATGTTTGGAAACTAGTTCCAAAACCCAAAGATCAAACTATAATTGGAACAAAATGGGTCTTTCGAAACAAAATGGACGAAAATGGTATAGTATCTAGAAACAAAGCTAGGCTTGTTGCACAAGGTTATAATCAACAAGAAGGAATTGACTATGATGAAACTTATGCACCGGTAGCTAGACTTGAATCTATTAGAATATTACTTGCTTATGCATGTGCTTATGACTTTAAATTATTTCAAATGGATGTTAAAAGTGCTTTCCTTAATGGGTTTATTAACGAAGAAGTGTATGTTGCTCAACCTCCCGGTTTTACCGACTTTGAGAAACCACATCATGTCTTCAAACTCAAGAAAGCATTATATGGCCTTAAACAAGCACCTAAAGCTTGGTACGACCGTCTTAAGACTTTTCTTATTGATAACAAATATACTATGGGATTAGTAGATAATACTCCTTTTACTAAGAAAAAGGAATCACAAATTATTATTGTTCAAATATACGTTGATGACATTATATTCGGATCAACTTGTCAAGAACTATGTAATGATTTCTCTAAAATCATGCATGACGAGTTTGAAATGAGTATGATGGGTGAGTTAAACTTCTTTCTAGGACTTCAAATTAAACAACTAGAAGATGGTATTTTCTTTAACCAATCTAAATATATAAAAGACATGCTTAAGAAATTTGGTCTTGAAGATTCCAAACCAACTAAAACACCCATGTCCTCGGACACTAAACTCACCAAGGACGAAGAAGGTGAATCCGTAGATAACACTAAATATAGAGGAATGATTGGTAGCCTACTCTATCTTACGGCTAGTAGACCCGACATTATGTTTAGTGTTTGTCTATGTGCTCGCTTTCAAGAAAACCCAAAGGCATCACACTTAGAAGCCTTAAAAGGATTTTTAGATACATTAAGGGAACAACGTGTTTAGGATTATGGTATCCCAAAGGAATGGGTATAGAAACCATAGTGTATGCCGACTCGGATCATGCGGTGATTATGTCGATAGAAAAAGTACAAGTGGTATTTGCACTTTTGTTGGACATTGTCTCACCTCATGGTTTGCAAAGAAGCAAGCGGCTTTAGCCATCTCTACTACTGAAGCTGAATACGTCTCAGCCGGAAAAGCATGTCAACAAGCTCTTTGGATGAAGCAAGCTCTCGTATATTACGAAATTCATCTCATTGTGATACTGCGACAACAAAGGAGCCATCGATCTCAGCAAGAATCCCGTTCAACATGCTCGTACAAAACATATTGAAATCCGTCATCACTTTCTTCGCGACAATGTTCAAAAAGGAAACATTTCAATCTAGAAAGTATCCTCCGAAGACAACATTGCCGACATCTTAACTAAACCTCTTAAACGAGAACCTTTTAATCTTCTTAGACTTGGTTTTGGGTTAATGGAACCAAACATGTAGGATAAACATAGCCTAAAACATTAGAATAGTCAAACCAAAACAATTTTTGCCTTATATCTACGCTAGCCACGGCACCAAACGACAACGGACGGAACCAATTATTTGGTGCCGTGCGGTCGTGGTCCTACAGAAGCAAAGCTATATATACATAACATCTCTTCCTCACAACCCACTTTACCAAAACGTGTAAAACTTAAACCAAGCTCAATATTGTCATCTTCCCACTACTAATCACTGAAGATAACATCATTGTAAGTATCCTAACTACATTTCATCTCTTAATTCTGAGTCTAGGATTCTTATTTATGCACAAAACTATCACAAATTATTACATGGGGTGTTATGTATGTTTTATACCAAATATGAATTCAATTGGCAAATTGCATAACTAGTCATTCAAATTAGGTACTACATTATCATATTGCATAAACAAATCATGTTTCCCACTAATTGATAGATAATAAATATAAGGCCTTATTCAAACAACCAAACACCCCATGTCAAAAGTTTTGAAAAGCTTCTCACTTGTAGGAAAACCATTTTTTCATTGCTAATACAAATAGAAACGTTAAATTTTCATCACTTGCATGCTCTTGAATACTAAAGGTATTGCATAACTAATATGCACTCCCGGATATATTCAAATGTAGCCACATTGAATTAGGAGCATTTGGGTTATCTCATGGTATTTGCCAAACATCCCACTAAAACCATTTTGTGCATAAAATGAGTCGAGATAACCGCAACTTCAAATTGTTTTCATATAGGCACACACTAGAATCAAAAAACGTTAAAATTTATCTTAATTTTTTTAACATATTAATTCTTGCTCCTAGGAATAACCATGGTAGCCGCAAGATTCTATGATCACAAAGACACCCTTAACTACATTCCCAAACACCACAAAACCAAAGGACTTACCAAGGAACAAGTAGAAATATTTAGGGGTCTAGAATCAAGGTATTTCCATGAGGGTAGAACCATTCACCCATCCTTCCTTGAGCATACTAATCTTCGTGAAGAACTAGCCGCCATTCAATTCGATTGTCTTCTTAACATTGATGAACCAATTTGTCCTAGGTTTGTGTTAGAATTCTATGCTCGTGTAACCGGTTTTAGTGATAGAAGATGATGAATTTTGTGCCTTTAGAATCAACAAAATGACTACACCATCACCTTAAGCGAATTTGCTTCAAGTACTAGAATCAACAAATGGTCTTCAAGCTCTAGAAGCTAAGCCTCATAGGTATTATCATCTCTTCCCGAAATAGAGGAATGAATCAGCGAGAATTCAAACAAACCCAAGGGAATGTTCAAGTGTCTTGGTAGGATGATGAGCAAGATTTACAAGAAATTGGACAAATAAGGATACTTTAAGGAGTGTTTGGAACAATGCATTATCGTTAATGTTTGATACTATTTAGTTGCTTTTATTATGTAGGATGATAATATAACTTGAAACAATGATGTATGCTAACAATCTCATCTTGGGGATAGCACAAGTATGCTATCAAATTTTACCCATTTTCACTATATTGTGAAAATCAATAAGCCTTGCTCTAAATCTATGCTCCACTATGTTTACATATGTGCTATTTACTTTTCCTAACTAGAAATGTTTAGTATACTTGTTTTTGAGAAAAATTTAGGGTTTAGGAAATTTCCACGACACTAAAAATGAACTCTGTCCATATTTGAAACTCACGGATCAGACGGCACCATAATTTTGGTACCGTCCCTTTATGTATATTTGGTACCGTCATACACATGCGAGGCGGACGGGCAGCCCCCTTTTAGGGTACCGTCCGTGTATGATTTTGTTTGCCGTGGATCCTCCAGGTAATTTTCTGAATTTCGACTCTTTCGTGATTCCAAATTATCTTCCATCACTTATAAATCAATCTTAACTAGTTTATACTGGTATTAGAACTAGTATTATGTACTAAGGTGTATAAGAAATCCATTTCCCACCAAAATTCTAAAATTTGAAAAATCCACCCAAGGAGCCCTTTGGCATAAAGGAAGGAACCAAATTTTGGTACCTTCAAATCCGTGGGTAATCTGAATATTAGGAAATTCCACTCACTAGAACACATTTATTGCATATCTTTTCTTCTTCACTCCATCTTCTTTGTATGGATTGACTTGGGTGATATGACTAGCATTCAACCCACTTCCAAATCATTAGAACCTCATCTCTTCAATGGTTCAACATCAAATCAAACCATTTCTCAACAATTTCTTACCTCTATAAATTGAAAGGCTTTACCATGATCATCCTCACACCTTCTTCATTCTCATTACTATCTAGCAAATCAAAACCCAAGTTAAAATGACTAAATCATCACCAAAACCTTGCAAGAAAACGCTAGAATGGCGTAAGGCCTTGTTGTTTTGTTCATCTTAGCTCATCATCCGAATCTTCACCACTCACAATCTCATCTCCCATTAGAGATGATACACATCTTACCTTAGCTACACCCACTTCATCACACATTGTGATCACCACTCCACCACCAACACAACCACCTACTTCACCCCACCGGCACCCATCCAAACATCCAAAACACCCTCACCACCTTCACCAAGGTCTCCCACTCTCACTCCCATGGAGTTATTTTCAACTCCACCAACATCACCAAATCCTTTCCTAGAGGACTTGGAAGACTTGCCTCCTAGGCCAAGTCATCCACCACCATTGCCATCTTTTGGCACAATTGAGCGAATCGCTCATGAGTCACCTCGGTCATCCATTGACCCAAACGCCCCATTAGGGCCAAGACCTCTCCTTTTCCACCCCATTCACAAGGACATTCATGGTCCTTTATACAGGGATCATCCACTTCCATCATCAATGTCCCCTCATATTGAGGACATTCCGTAGAGCATGTGGGATGACAATCCCACTAGAGAGGAGATTCAAGCCGAACTCCACAACCTCCACCAATTCAAAGGCATGGTGGATTCTCACTTAAGTGAGACAATGCAAATGCAAAATGCTTTGCTTGCATCCATCATGACCACTCCAAACATTCCCATCACCACCAACACATCCACCATTCCACCCACAACCTCTCCCAAACTTTCTACCCTCCAAGCATGGTTGCTCAACTTGTGAGCAACGGGTCAAACCGGTGGACGGACCGGGTTATGGTCCATGACTTCCACGAAGAAATGGGGTTCATCCTCAACCACATTCTTGAGCGTCTCAACGCTCTTTCCCATCCACCATCACTTTAGGATGGTTTTAGAATAGTTTTTCTTTTATTTGCTTTCTTAGGATAATTTTTTTTCTTGTACTAGAAACACATCATTGTGTTCTCTTTTCATGATCTTTATTCATGAAAAATTTTAACTAATGAATGTTGTTTATCATATTGTTGGTGTCATTACATAGTGCTTGGAAATGCTTGTGAATGATCATTATTACTAACATTTTTTGTAGCTTTATTTTCACAATCCATGTATCTTCCCATTAAAGCACCCAATTTAGGGGAAGCTTTGAACAAGGGGGAGATAATAGCTCGAGCATTTATTCCGCATAGCCTCTTCTTTTTGTTGAGACAAAAAGGGGGAGAAAATATAGAACTTTGAAATTATTTATATTTGACTTTTTTGAAAAAGTCAAACTGCATACATTTGACTTTCTAAAAGTCAAACAGGAACCCTCATTGATAATACTTGACTTTCATAAAAAGTCAAATTTCATACACCTACATTATCATTTCCTTTTCAAGTTCTAAAACTAATATTTTTATAACTCTTGTCCAAACTTTGTTTCTTTATAAAAAATAAAATTTATATTTTGTCCTCAACAAAAAGGGGAGATTGTTAATACAAATATCGTCATTAAACGTTATTTATATTTTGATCTTTGCCTAAGTTTTGTTAACGACAAAAGTAAATTTAATTTATAAAAGCTTAAAGCTTGTCAAGTTTATTAGATATTAAAACAAGCTTTCTCAAACAATATATTCATCATTCAAGCATTTACATTTATAATTAGTAACATCTTGATATGACTCTAATCATTATGTATGATAGTAGTTTGTAGAATGTGTTAGGTTCTTAAAACCAAACACTACTTAAGCATTTGCATATTTCTATAAATAGTAATACAACATTTGACATCATGTATTACATCATGGAAATCATTGGAAGATTCCATTAGATATTTTGTGAAGATTTGTACTCTTCATATCTTGCACAATCTCACTTAGATAGAGTTGACTTTAAGCAAGATTTGATATCTTGACTGTCAGACTGGCGGTACCATTTTGGTACACGGACGGAACCCTTTTAAGGGTCCGCCGTCCGGACGCTCTGTCCATTTTGGCTATAAATAGCAATGCCAAGCCAAGTAGTTTTCATCCCTTTCTAACATACTCTCATACATATCTTCTCTCTAACCTTTCTAACTCAGTTTCATATCATATTAGTGATCTCTTTGTAGCAAAGAAGATCAAGTCATATTCAAGCTTCAACGAGAAGTTGGAAGTCTTGTTTGTTTAGTGTTGTATGATCTAGTGTTGATCCATACTTCATTGTTGTATCAAACCATCATAATCTTGTGAGTGTGAGTGGTTAGTATTTTAGTCCTCAAAATACATTGTGTGTGGGAGTAGTTGTACCCTTGGAAAGAACTCGACATCTAGCTTAGTGTCGGAAATAGTGTAAGCGAAGTGTAAAGGTTTTCTCCGCCGGTGAAAGGAGCTTGTTGACTAGTGAAGTTAAACTCTCGAGTGTGAGACTCGGGGAGTGGAGTAGGGCAAGGAGATAGAGTCCTTGTAGGCCAACCACTATAAACAACTTGTTGTGGTTTGATCATTTCTTTCCTTATTTACTTATTACATATTGCTTGCATATTTCATTAACATACTTAAGATCAATATCAATTGATCTTTCAATAAGTTTCAAAACAAAGTTTTTAATCGGTAAACTATTCAACCCCCTTCTAGTTTTCTACATATTTACAAAGTATGCTTGATATAACCGATATTGTTGATATTGACCAATATTTGGTAGATATTGACGATATTGACCAGTAGATAAATTTGACCGATAAGTGAAATATCGTATCGGTGGACCGCCGATAAGCGATATATCACTGATATATCGGCCGCCAAGACCGATATTTACAACACTGCCAAATACTAAATAGAGTGACTTAACAGAATTCCTATTCTTCAAACATGTCTTGCATATACTAGAGTTAATACTTCTAATCCAAAATACATGATACTTAACAGAATCCTATTGTTCAAAGATCACTGCATAATAACTGAACTAAAATGGTGGTTTCACTGGGTTGTGTCTATTGGCAGTTTTCTTGGTTAATTTTTGTGGTCTAGAACTTAGAGCTGGTTTTGGTGCTTGAAAATCTTGCCTAGCTTCTTGACTTGCTTTAGTTGGTCCTGCACTGTGTTGACTTGGTGCTGCACTAGGTTGACTAGAACCATCACCTTGACTTGAAGCATTACTTGCAGCAGCACCTTGTCTTGGTCCTTGACTCTGTTGACTAGAACCACGAGCTTGACTTGAGGAATTCCTTGCACAAGCAGCTTGTCTTGCTCCTTGACTCTTTTGACTAGAACCACCAGCTTGACTTGCACCACCTTGACCCTTGCAGGCTGACCTATTATGACCCGAGTTTCCACATTTACTACATTTGACTGATTTTCCCTCACTAGAAAAGCTTGCTTGATGAACAACTTTGACTTGTAAGCTCATCAACCGACTTCGTCCTCTTCTTTTGTGGCCTTGAAACTTGGGGTTTGTGAAGATGTGGTATTATGCTTGTTCTAGACTCAACTGTTGGCCACATATCCCTACCATTACATGGGTTGATCTTGAATGAGTATAAATGTCCTCATGTTTCAAGTCTGTTGACATGAACCCATTGTTCAGGTATACCAACTCCCATTCCATTCTCATACATGGTGTATATTGCAGCCACAACATGTTTACATGGTATTCCAGTCAGCTCCCATGGAATGGTATAATGTGGAAGCAACTTCCAGTAACTCGGTTCATGTTGGGTTACTCCAGCTCATGATTTTTGGTTATTGGGTATGAAGTTGTAATTTAGTTACTTAATTTTTTATTTTAATTGAGTGAAAGTCATGATTTTTAATTCATGATTTCATTTTAATTCCTATTGCAGTTGGCAGTGACGGAGCCTTTTTTCGACAGTGGCTATTTACAGAATACAAGGTAAACGAATAGCTCTTTCTTATTTGGTTTCGATAATCCTCGCTGATCGGCCACCACCAAGTATCTCGGTACGAAAATATGTCCTGATTTTTTAAATATTGTCGACTGATGTCTTCAAAAATTCTTTTCATATTGTTGCATAAAAGCGCTTTTGTCTAAATGAAGTATGGCTAATTAGTTAGCGGAATACAATGAACACTGAAAATACAAATGCTTTTGGTGTTTGCTGGTGGTTTAAGATGGCCACGCCTATATATTAAGTAATTTCATTCCATTCTAGGCTCCATATGGGTGGTCAATAGAGTTAGTAGTGCTTAAGGTTGTGCTCCATATTACAACAAGTAAATAAATAAATAAATAAATAAACAAAGTAGGTAGGGGATTTTTAATATTATCTGAACGGTATTGCTTTTTAGGTTGGATGGGATGGACAAAAAGCCAGGTTCCTTCCTCGAATGGACTAAGTAAAGAAGGAATGATGTCTTTACAAGGTCCGCGAGGTCACCATGATCCTAAATATTTGATTTGAACGTCAAGCCTTGAACAAGGTCGACCATAATTTTTCCTTTTGGAAAGTTGATAGCTGTTAACAAGTTAGAAGAACATGCTTGAAACTCTCACAGTCTATAACTCTTTACATATTAAACTGTTCTAACTATGATCATTATTAGGAAAACAAACCAAAATGCATACTATGGTGTTCTTAGGGGTAACGCTTAGCTGATTATGAGTTAAAGAGAAATGTGACGGGCTGTAATATGATGATTTGTAGGTAGAATACTAGAGAAAGTATGCACAAGAGCTAAGGCAAATGGATCATGTGGTCCAAACGGGTTGGGCTGGTCAGGAACAACAAATTGGGTGTGTGACGAGTCAACTTTTCACTTTGAAGCAACGTTGGTTTAAGGTATTATTGGTCGCGGTGTTACGCAATGGTATCGTGTTTCACAAAAATCGTGAACATAGTTGTTGCCGACATTGGATTGTTTGAATAGATATTTCAGGTTGAGTACCCGATTTTACATTTACAATGGTTCAAAAATGTAGCTAACAACCCCGCCGCAACTTACGTATTGAGTTCCACTACTTGTTACTATTCATTGACCTCAATATTAGGTATAAATTTTTATAAACATAAAATTTTAAAATTGAATTGCGACTTTGAGTATAATAATAATATGCTCTTATCCACCACACAAAAAACAAAATTACAAAAATCGACTTTAATTTGATAGTTTTGATAGAATCTTTTTGGTAGAATCCTTTTCTAAGGAAACCCTTATTTGATTCATCCTCAAAAAATAGAAATATTTTGGCATTACACTTAATTGGATGGTTTTCATTCGACCTCTAAAATCAAGTAGAAACAAGGAATCGAGTTCTTTATTCTATATGGATTCAATACACTCTTGATTGCATAAATACTTTTTCTACTTCTCCTTTGTTTATTCTCCATCTAAACTTAAAATATATATTTTACATACATTTGCAATGCGGTAATGTATACTTTGTTGAGATACAAGCTAGCATTAAGGAATAGTTTTCAGTGGCAAAGAGTTTGTAGTACGAAATATGAAAGGTCTAAAGTTTAATTTTTGCTAGTTGTAAATAATTCCAAAAGTGATCACAACAACTTCCTTAAAAAAAGGCCTTTATACGGCTTGAACATATGTAGGAGTATGAGCGAGGCTACTTCGTGAAAAGCTTGGGATCCCGGATCGTAAAAACTTCGAACAAGCCAAGCCTAAGCGAGCTTCGAGCTCGAGTCTAAGTTGCAAATCATTTGTTGTCGAGCCGAGCTTTATATAAAAAGTTTGATTGGGCTCCTGAGCCTAAACAACACTAGGATATTTTATGCAAAACATATAAATCGTTATGCATTTTTATTATAGAAGCTGACTAATAAGCAGAGCTCAATAACAATCTTATTACTTGAGCTCAAAATACATATATTTCCAATCGAGCTTGAGCCAAGCTTTAACTTTACATTGCCAAATTGAATAAGCAGCCGAGCTTCGAGTTGAGCCATTATAACATACCACGAGGTTGAGCTCAAGCTTAAAAAATAATGCTCAAGCTTTTATATAACTATGGCCAGAGCTCGAGTTGTAAGCGATTCGACTTAGCTACGTTTCCACCTCTAATATAATATATGCAATGGTGAGTTCAAAACTTATGAATTAATCGAAAACCATGGTTACAGGGAAAAAAAATGTCGATTTATTTAAAAATAAAAGGGGAACCATTAGTATTGTCTTATACATGAAGTCCAATTCAAGTAGGTAATTAATTATACTGCTGATCGGCTAACTCTTTTGCTTAATTTTGTGTTACTAAGTAATCAATACAAATGTTGAGATCAATATAAATATCATATTTATCATATATTTAAGAGTAAACTGCAAAAATCAACCATGTGGTTTGTGTATTTCGCAAGAATCATCCTATCTCAAACCTTCAGCATTAAACATCCCCAAGTCCACAAACCTTTAGCAATAATCATCTCTGAGCACTAACGCATTAGTTAGTTTTTACCCGTTAAGTGTTAAATAATATTTTCCGTTAATTCGATCCGTTAATATTTTTTGCACCGTTAGTCCTTATTTTACGTTTTCGTCTGTTTTTATATGTTTCGTCCCTTTTTTATCCGTTTTAGTACTTTTTTTATATGTATTTGTCCCTTTTTTTACGTTTTTTACGTTCTCGTCCGTTTTTAGTTTTTAGAGTAAGTTTTTTACGCTTTAGTCCGTTTTTTTCAGGTTTTTTCCGTTTTAAATCGTTTTCGTCCGTTTTTATATGTTTCGTATTACTTTTTATCCGTTTTTTTACGTTTTTATTCCAGTTTTGAGTTTTGTCCGTTTTACCGCGATTTTAGTCAGTTTTTTATGTTTTGTCCGTTTTTCGCATTACTCATCCGTTTTCACGTTTTCGTCCGTTTTTTACAGTTTTTTTGTCCGTTCTTTATGTTCGTCCATTTTTTTCACGTTTTTAGTCCGTTATTTCACGTTTTTGTTAGTTTTCACGTTTCTCAAATCATTTTTTTTTACGTTTTCTTTTCGTTTTATATGTTTTCGTCCGCTTTCTATTAATTTTTATGTTTTCGTCCATATTTTTAAGTAAAAAGCGGGCGAGCATGCAGATAAAATGGATGAATACACGCAAAAAGCGGACCGAAAACAATCGCGGTGGCAGTAAGCGGACAAAGCTTAAAAAAGCAATGAAATAAAAACGGGCGAAGCGTCGCGACAAAAGCGTGCTAAGCCAAAATCGGGCGATGTCACGTAAAATGGATACTTGTCGCGGACAACAACGTAAAGCGAATAAAAGCGGACGACGCGAACAAGCGTAAAACATACAACGTAAAAAAACATGCAACGTAAAACGGGGCGAGCGTAAAGCGTAAAAACGGGGCGAATACATATAAAAAGCGGGCCAACGGATAAAAGCGGGGCCAACGGATAGCGAAGAAAATCGGATAAAAAGCGGGCGAAAGATATAAAGCGGATAAGCGTGATAAAGCGGACAAAAACATAAAAAAGGCGGAAAGCGTAAAAGGCGAGGAATACATACAAAAATCGGATAAAAAGCGGGGCCAACATGTTATAAAAACGGTGCCAACGGTAAAAGCAGAAAAGCGTGAAAAAACCCTGCGAAAGCGTAAAATGAGGACTAACGGTGCAAAAAATATTACTTGGCGGGACTAGCGGAAAATATTATTTAACATACTTAGCGAAAAGGTAAAACTACTTGACGTTAGGTATAGGGGATGATTATGCTTGGGTTTATGAGCAGGGATGTTTATCTTTGAAGGTTTGAATAGGGATGATTAACTGCGAAAATACACAAACCACGGGATGATTTTGCGATTTACTCTATATTTAATAAATCAATCTTAGTCATTTATTTTATTAAAATTAATAAAAATTCATTTTTCCAACCATTTTTAAAAATAATATATATTACAAATATTCAAACTACAAAAATACACTATCGATAAGAATTAAATTATCTTTTTGATAGATATAAATTTTTTATATTTTTAAATAATTTTTTCAAAAATTCGGCAGAAAATCCGCGTATGATTTTAAAAATCACGTGTGATTTTAAAAAATCAATCATATATGATATTTTCAAATCATATCGATTTTTACAAATCATTTTATATACATATGATTTGCAAAAATCATATATGTGATTTGGTAAAATGAATCCGCATCATATGATTTTTACAGGCCAGAAATTTTGAAAAAAATCATTAAAATATATAAAAGTGCATATTTAATAATTTATAGAATGATAATTTAATTCGTCGCTGATTGTATGATTTTTTATTAACGATTAACGTTTTCTTGAGATGATTAATTTTTTATAAAAGCGTGAATTTTTTTTTTAATTTTTTTGTTTATTTATTTTTTGTAGAAAATAAACTAACTATGATTTGTTTATTTGATTTATGATAAATTTAAAATCTAAATATTAATATGTCTAACTTCGTTGTCAAGCGAAATAACTCGCGATCTACTTGATGCAAAGGACTTAATTAATTCCATAATATGTCATCCTAATTATGTCATCTTAATCACATAATATGGTTAACTTGTCAATTTTCAAACATGATTATGACATTTAGCATGATGCAAATCATGCGATCATCCATTCGGCATCTCAAGCCGAAAATACGTGAACACAATCATCCGTCGAGAGATGGATATCGTAAAAGTTAAAATGTCGTACGGCCCCTTTTAAGTATATATTTCATGAATAAAATCAGGGATAATGTTAAAAAAATCGGGTGACATGATCATTTTGTGATTGTGTATAACCGATTATTTTTGTCATTCTATCGCTTTTGAATTTGTGATATTGTGTATGTATCACGGTCGGCTAGCGTTACATCGTTAGTCCTTTATATTAACGGTCATTAGTAAATAACTTAAAATTCCGTTTTCTTACTTTTTTATTCGCCTTCATCTGTTATTATACGTTTTTGTCCGTTTTTATACGTTTTCGTCCGTTTTCTTATGCTTTCGTCCAATTTTATACGCTTTCGTCCGTTTTTTTACGTTTTTGTTTGTTTTCTTACGTTTTCATCCATTTTTATACGTTTTCGTCCGTTTTCTTACGTTTTCTTACGTTTTCATCCGTTTTAATACGTTCTCATCCGTTTTCGTCCGTTTTTATACGTTTTCACCTGTTTTTAAACATTTTCGTCCATTTTCTTATGTTTTTATACATTTTCGTCCTCTTTTAAACGTTTTCGTCCCTTTTTCTTACGTTTTTTACGTTTACATTCGTTTTCGTCCCTTTTTTTACGTTTTTGTCTTTTTTCTTACGTTTTCGTCCGTCGTTAAACGTTTTCTTGCATCTTCGTCTGTTTTTATACGTTTCATCCGTTTTCTTACATTTTCATTCGTTTTTATACGTTTCTTACGTTTTCATCCGGTTTTATACGTTTTCGTCCGTTTTTATACGTTTTCTTACATTTCCGTCCGTTTTTATACATTTGCATCTGTTTTTATACCTTCTCGTACATTTTCTTATGTTTTGTTTTTCTTTTTAAATTACATTTTTACGTTTCCGTCGTTTCTTACGTTTTGCTTGTTTTTATCACGTTTTTGGATTCGTTTTATCACATTCTCGTTGGTTTTTACATGCTTTAAAATGCTTTTGCTCATTTTTATATGTTTTCGTTCGTTTTTATACATTTTCAGGTTCATTTACACTTGCAACGTGTAAACACGTATAAAAACGAACAAAAACTGTAAAAACGAACGTAAACGTATAAAAACGAACATAAACGTATAAAAATGAATGGCGATATAAAAAGCAGTAAAAACATTTTAAAGGTGCTTAAAAAACGAGCGTAGATGTAAAAACGAACCGGAAAGCGTATAAAAAGCGAGCAAAATAACAAACAGACGAAAACAAAACAAAACATAAAACGACGAAAGCGTATAAAATGGACAAAATAAGAAAACATTTAAAAACTGTGAGCGTAGAAAAGCAGATGAAAAAGTGAGGGATCAGATTATAAATCCCAAGTTATCGATGTTTATTTATTTTTAGCAAATCAAAAGATGGCGAGTAGCGTATGATAATAAAATAAAATAAAAATCTAGGACTACCATCTTGCTTTGTTTAAGTCAAGAAAGAGCCAAGAAAAAGAAAGAAAAAAGAAAATAAAAAAAGAGTTAGAGTTAGTTTGGTCAGTCTTGGCTTAGCAACACCACTTTGTACATGTAATTGGTAGATTATTAACTTGCCACGGTAAAATTCTCCATATCCCAAAACGTGTTTTTCCTTACCCTTGCACTAATATTTACAACCCTTGTAAATTCCTCTTTGATAGTTTATCTTAGGTGCTTACGCCAAGCGCGGTAGAGGTTTTAATCCTTTATCAAGCATATGGTAATCTATGTGCTATGATAGGTAGAGAGTATTTATTTTCTATTTTTATGATGTCATATTACTATACACCCGGATAAGAAGAAAGAATCCAAACACTTTATGTGAGGTGCTAGTATATTATTTTCGTGCTTGTTATAACTATTGTAGTTCGAGTTATGTTGTAAATTATCTTTAACCCAATGCTAAATGACCCAGAACTTGTAAAAGCTGATTAGGGTAAAAGCATATTTCTTTGGAGTAAGTAAATCCCAAATGTAGGGATATTTGATGAGGTGTATTTTTATATGTTTTAAGGGGTCATTTAGCCTCTAAAATCGATTACATATTTGGATCATTTATTACCTAAATTGTTTCTATTTTATTTTTAGGTGCGTGGGAAGCAAATGCTATAAAATTGTAAAGTTTTGGACTCGATTAGGCGGGAAAACGAAGAAAACGACATCATCGAGAGAAAAAGCTTCCTGAGAAAAGGAGATGTAGCGGTGTCACAAGCACTACGATCTTTGCCATCACGAAGAAGTTGAGAGACTTGAAGTTTTAGGAAATTACAAGTGGCGACTCATACGATGGTAACGACCTCATTTTGGATTGTCCACAACCAAAATCTTGAAGGGCGCGGCATCACAAACCTAACCCGGCGTCGTCTCAATAAGTTTGGTGCAAAGAAGCGAAACTCTAGCGTGGTAATGGCTTCACCTCTAACAAGTGTGGCTTATCCGCGATTTTAAATATATATATTAGGCATAATTTTAAATCATTGTAAAGTGTGCAATTTTGGGATACCTAGAGAAGTTCCGAACTTTGGGCGATTTATCATTTTAGGGCCTTTGGCTTAAGACTTCCATGTATTGAAGAGATAAGTTATTTAATCAATCATTCAATTATGTTTATATGTGTGATTGATTTCTTTATTTGTTTTTCTTTTCATTGCTAAAAGCTAGGCTAAATTTAATAGTATTTGCCTAGAGTTGCATGAAACAGTTATTATTGATTATGTGGCGTCTCTTGTTGATTAGTTTATTTTTCGCGTTAGGGTAGGAAAGCTAGCTAGGTCGAACTTATACTAAGCTTGAAAATCCGACTAAATGTGTAATTTCATTATATTAACTTGATGATCGTTGTATTCAATGCGTGAATTCTTAGTTACAACGCGAAAGATGGGATTAAGGCATTCTTAGGCGCCACCCATTTGAAGGTTCATAGGAGTTAGGGAATAACCAACCCTTGGTAGGTATTAAGAATCAACGTTAATCAAAACAAGAACGTGACAATTCTATTGATCAATAAAAGATAACTAGGGAGTAATGAAGTTTTAACTAATTACACTTTACTCATAGTAGAAAGTTCAAAAATTTGCTTTTTCGTATAATTAGTTTAGTTAGGTTTAATTAGTAGTTTTAGAAACCAACTCCTCCAATAACCGAGATTTTACTTGCTAATATTAAATATAAAAGAAAAATAATAATCTTCCCTCAAACCTTAGACTTATTGAGAACACTTGAGCCTACCTCACTATTCCTTGGAGAACGATTAATCCCTTGCTTCTTACCTATACTACACTACAATGGTTAGGTACTCTGCCTAGGAGGATAGTAAAACTTCTTGTGTTTTGAAATAATCCGCATCGGTCTGTCCCGAATCTTCATTGTGTTATTGTATAGGGGTGTTATGTATAGTTTTGAAGGCCTTCTATGTATATTTTGATGTCTTATATTTTGAAGTAATGTATGTTAGGTTTTGGGTGAGTAGAATGACCATTTAATAGTTACAAGCTTACACAAGTAAGGCTGTGATTGACTTTTTATAGTGGGTTGTTGAAACGCATTTACATTGGTAAGGTAGTAGGATATGTATTTCGATAGTCATAATAGGTCTTTTCAAATCTTACCCATTTACATTTGTCAACTACAATGTGTTTTTCTAGTGAGTGTTTTGGAACTGCATACATTTGTCCCTGTATGTGTTTTCAAATCTTACCCATTTGTTTAAACTATGAAGATCTAACTCATTTGTCTAATGCAATGTATTTCTGTAGGATCGTGAATATTATGTTGTTTGATGATTCGGGTGGTCAGTTATGATGATATAAAAAAGCCATTAGAGAAGAAGAGAGTAGAGAGGATGTTTCTTGAAAGAGAGTTGTTTAACAAATTATAAAAGGTTAGATTCAACACCCACTTCCATGGATGGAAGGGGTATTTATATTACAAAGCATCGTCCTCCTGACTTGTGAATCGGGCATACAATGGGTAAAGACCCGTCCTTCCTCCACGGTGTTGCACTAAACTAATCTACGCTACTAATTAACTAATTAACTACAAAACAACATAAATAACTCCAAGTCTACGAGCTAACTTATGCTAGATAATATTTGGGGTAACCGACTCTTCACTATGGAATATCTAATTCCTAACAATCTCCCCCTAAGGGAGGTCACTGATTTTACATTTTGAATCCTAGCATTCTATTCTTGACTTTGTTCTTGAGCTCGTAGATATCAATTCTTCAATTCACGCATCTTTGTGCTTTAGTAGCGATTCTTCAAAGTCCGCATTGATTTGTACTTTTTAGTGGAGGCCTAAACTATCCACATTTGATGATCTTCGAGCTTTCTTTGAGATCATCAGCCACATAAATCTCTGGATCACCCTTTATTATGTTGCCATCATGTGAAGTTGTGACTTTTGGACCGACATGCTCACACTTCAGGATCATGACATCTTTCCATGAGTAGCGTTTACTCGCGAGATATTTGCAGTGGCGTAAGCGGAAACATATGTATAAAATCAGAGCCAGGTTCTGTAGTTCACAAGTCATGATTTCTTCATTAAATTGTGGATGCTGTGAGCATGCGGCTTTGGATTGACTTCTCAATTCGATCAGTACATAGCGTTCAAATGTACCTACAAACAGTTAGATAAAGAAGCTCACGAAAGTGTCTTTAATCACTTTCATTGAATTGAGGTACCGGCCCACGGTTCCCGTTGATCAGTACAAGTCTTTACACAATGATCAGGTAGATTCCGAAGAATCTCCTTGACGGGTTTCGCAGTCTTCTAGCTGTTCTCAAACCGGAACGTCTCAAAGAGACAACACGAGGTGAGTGAACCCGAATTGAGATTCACTGATTGATGAAAAAAATTGATTTGAAAACAATCGTGTATTGCTTGAAGAAAGAGTTTTGCTATACGACGAAGGTTTTGAGAAATATCAATTTTTCAATCAAAATACTTTTGTATTTGAAAAGTACACATTCGATGTGCTAGAGAAGAGAAGAAATTTGCACATCGAACGGTTTTTCTAAAAGTATATATTTTTTTTTCTCAATCAGAGATACTTTTTGAATTTGAAAATGAATACACATTCGATGTGCTAGAGAATAGAAGATTTGCACATGAACGGTTTCCAAAAGTATTCGTCAATTCATTTTCTGGACCAAGGTTGATTCAAGAATGAATCTCCTCATTGTTTCTATCTAAGCTAGATCTTTTGAAAAGATCTCACATGTCACCCACCAAGAGCTTGTTTTAGCGTTGGCTCTAGAAGGCTTTCTGTGATACAAAAGTTGGGCGTTCCTTGTTTTGGACTCCGGTTCTCGTATCAAATTTGGTGGTATGCTGAGACTCGCACTAAGTAAACAGAAAACAGTTAGGCTTATGTGTTGTCTCCCACGATTATCCTCGGCATGAGAGTAAAGTAATCGGTTTTAGGGTTTTAGTTGAGAGTTAGAGTTGTTGATCATTACCTTTAATGAGATGGGATGCCCTTAATATACACGAAACCCCTTATTGGTTTCGTGTTCCCCATTTAAAGTATCCGCCTACGTCGGTTATGAAACATATCTCCCAAGATAAAGATATAAATCCGTAAGCCATAAATAACTTGGGTTTGGGCCTTCGTGAGCCCAAACCGTTATCGGGTTAGCCCAGTCGTACTGGGTCGTAGCGCGGTCATTGAATTTCATGACCCGAATGCGGACTCACGTCATCACTTTCCATCTTCATTGTGAATATTTTAATATCACTCGGATGTTCTGGCAATACCACAAGGATAATGCGTAGGACTCTTAATAGATTCTTACTTTCCACATTGTGTGAAACAACAAGTCTTCGTTAATTTAGTGTCATAATGAGATGTTGTGGATGATCTCTTGGCTCTAGACTCAATAGTGCATTTTGGTTTCCTATCCGGAGACTAGGGAGAGGGTCTCCTTCTTCAATATCAACAATCTCTAAGAGAAAGTCGATAGATTATGTCGGTTCCTCGTGAGAATGAAACAAGTCCTTTTAAGAGGATCTTGAGTAGCTTGGGAAGTTTAGTAGATGCGTCACCTTGGTTCCATGACGTCTTGTCTTCAATACCGCGTTACCTTGGTAACCACGGTAGCATATGTATTGAACGGTTTACGCCCTAAGGTTGAAATTAATGGAGGGCTATTTCTTTTCACCCTTTTCACATTCAATTCTTTTTCATTCTTCAACCTCTTCAGTGCTTAGAGACTTCATAACTAGAACCTTGTTGGGTTTATTCCAGTTCTAGCTCTGTCTCAGTCCGCACTCTTCCCATATCTCATTTTTCTCCTTTTTTCATCATACCTAAGGACTTCTACACTATCTAGTGGATTGTCCTTGGGTAGATCCCTCCGGTTCTGGCGGATCGTGGAACGAATACCTAACTTAACCATCCTTATAACTCCATGCATAAA
The DNA here is from genome assembly GCA_910596185.1 of Chrysanthemum makinoi. NCBI lineage: Eukaryota > Viridiplantae > Streptophyta > Magnoliopsida > Asterales > Asteraceae > Chrysanthemum > Chrysanthemum makinoi. Next base: position 209,127,465 of record OU343217.1, on the reverse strand, counting down.
GTATTTGGTGGTCTTTGTTATTGTTCATTCTTCCATGAAACAATTGAAAAATCATTTGGAAAATCAATCAAGGTACTTGTGATACGAAATCAAAGCATTTTGTACCTTAATAGTGTTGATCATTTTGAAATGCTCCCCCTCAACATGTGCATATGATCTTGAAATTGTTTAGCACATGGAGGCAAGAGTTCTTTGAAATAATTTCTTGATCACAATTTCCGTAGAAAAAGCCATTTGATTTTCTTGGTAAATTCTCCCCCTCAATATGTGCATAGGATATTTGAAATCATTTTATCACATAGAGGAAAGAGTTCTTTAAAAGTACATCCACGATCACAATATCCATTAAGAAACCATTTAGAAAATCAATCAAGGTACTTATGTTAAAACATAGAAATCTTTGTACCTTGAAAGTCTATTTTCCTTTTGAAATGCTTCCTCTTAATATGTGTTCGAGTTTGGCATGGGAGAGCATATGCACATTGAACCAAAAATGATCATCTTTAATCAAGTTTCATTATTAAATCACAAATTCTCCCCGATCAAAAGTATCAAACCCTTTAAGATTTTGGATCCCAAGTGATTTAATAAGGTTTAGAAAAACATAGGAGAAAATGTGGCCAGGTTTAAATACTCATCTTGTTTTTGGATAAATGCTCCCCCTCAACATGTGCATCATGTATTAGAAATCATTGGGCACATGGAGGCGCTGGACTAAAACCAATTCCATTTAAACAAATTTGAGATTTAAATCACGATCTCTCCCCCGATCAAAAATTTCAACCTTTTGAGATTTGTGATCCCAATTGATTTAAATCATTTAAAAGATTTTGGGAAAAGACGTGGCTTGATTTAATTTTGAAAAATGATTGATACGGATCAATTTAAGACATTAAAGATTGTTAGTGTCGGTATATGATAGTTTTTTAGAATCTTTAGAATAAACAATTCACAATCAAACAAGAAGCAGAAAAAATTTCATTTTGTAAGATCTTTGAGTTTTAAAGAAATCATACCATGACATAACATTAAATCTTTAGATCACCACTTTTACACGGACTTTTATGAAGAGATATCGTTTGAAAATATTTTATTTTAAATCACTCTCCCCCTCAATCGATGACCGTAGTTGATGATTGAGAGACTTAAGATTTTGATAAAATGAAGTCCGATGATTTTCAAAATTTAGTCCAATTTATTTTCAAAACAATATTTTCCATTTTCAAAACAATATTTTCAAGATTGTTTTTAAAAATTGTATCATTCACTACTTTTCCTGCACAGATCGTTGGGTGGTATGGAAGCTCTTTGTTGATGTAAGCTTGGAAGAAAACCGTTTGCTCTTGATTGAGACTTCTAACGTTGCATTTGTCATGCCAACTCTTCATAGAGGTCCAATTAAGCTCCATTTCTTCATTTGATGATGAAGAAAACCATCTGTACGCGGTGAGACCTCTTACGTTGCATTCCATGCCAACTTTCCTTGTGAAGTCAACTTAAGCTTTGTTTCTTCATTTGTCAACCCAAGATATAGTTACCCTTTCCATTCGGCATCCAATCATCTTCTATTGTGGGATCCGGATCGGGAACATTCTTATATACCAATATACCTGCATTCGTTAGTGGACACAAACAGATATATGGTGGTCGACATCACCCAAACAACAATCGACTAATAAAAGTCAATTCAACATATCAATCAAATCATACATAGGCATGGGAATAATGTGTTTATCAAACTCTAATCATCTAGTCCTAACAATCATATCAAATTCTAGTCGCCGACATAGAAAATATCATTTTTAGTTAAGCCGGGATGGTAAGCCGTTAGATGATATAGATTTGAAAACATTCTCCCCCAATCAATGACATTTTCATGAAAAGTTTTAAAAGCGAAGTCATTGATAGAGTTTTTGCAATCTTATGAAAACTTGATTCTGATTGATTTTCAAGCAACTCAATTACCACCATTTTAGAAACAACAAATATTTTTACGAAGAATTTATAGAAGGAAAACATTTGTGAGCAGCGATCCTTGACAAACTTTCCTCATTTTGTTTTAGGAAAAGTTCCGCGAAATATTTAAAAATTGGTTTTAGCGCAGCACTTTCCTTTCTTGAAAAGACGGGTTGCTATCTGACGATAATAAACCATGATTTAAACACGGGTTGATGCGTGGCGCGCAATCATAGTTTGAAGCGGGGTTGTTGCGAAATAACTGTAAGCCATCATTTGACATGTTTTGAAAGGAAATATTTACACCTCACTGCGAACTTCATCTATGGTCCCGTGCCATTATTGAATGACATTTCTAAGGCCGTAGATGTTATGCGATACAGAGACATGTGAAAACATATTTTGATATTTTTCAAATTTTTATATGATTTTTTTTTTTTGGGTTTTGAGGGTTTTATATTTTTGTATTTGGTTTTGATAAGTATATACAAAGATAGTTTAGATGATATAGATGAAGATGATGATCACAGTACCAAGATAAGGATATCGAACATCCCCGTTGTAGAAGATAGAAATCGTCATCTCTTAAACTTTCACCACCAAACTTAGAGGCTCGAATAGAAGACATAGAGCCTTTGAAAAAGACTGGCGGCTTCCCCAAACCGAAAATCCATTAGATGTGGCTGATTGAGGAGCTCTATTTCAAGCTTGCCTTAGCCAGTGCACGAAGAAGCACACCATTTTTAAGTAAATCATTGCTCCTTTTAGAGCGATGTCGAGATTCTCCATTGAGGTTATACCATCCAATGAAGAGAACATCAACGTATCATCCACATATGAATAACTCTTCCCAAATTCCTTTTCCCTGAAGTCACAGGCGATCCATTCCAAAAGGTGTCAAGAACAATTCCCCAAGTAGTTTAATTGATGCAGCGGAGTCTCATTGAATAATGCTCAAGAACTCTCCTAATACACATCATGAGGGAATGAAAACACCTTCCCAATGTTCACATTTTTCTTCCACGATGATCGTGTATGAAATCAAAACCGAAGTACCGAGGCTCTCCGATACACATCATGAGAGTATCCCAATGTTCTTTTCTTCCCCTGATGAAAGTGTATGAAGCTCAAGAACCGAAGTACCAATGCCCAAGAGAATAACCGATAACATTGAAGAAGCGGGCGAATCGATTATCTCTGCGGAGGACTATCTCTGCGGTTCAACTCCGGAATAAGTGATTGTATCTCGAATCACGATTAAGCACTCAAGTGAAACAATTTGGCGTCCCCAATGTACACAATCTCTCCCCCCGATGATTGTGATAACATCAAAATCATCACACACTTGTGTACCTCTTTCATCTTCTGAAACTAACTCTTCCATCTCTTCCCCCACATAGTTGGAATAAGAACACTAAGCGCCATGAGTAAAACCTTGAGTTTCTCGCGGTAATGACATTAGGCTTCGGGATATCTTCAATCACTTAGAAGTATTAAGTTCATCAAGTTTACTCACGTTTAGATACGTGTCTCCTTCCCCACTAGCTGGTTTTGACACTTGAGAATCGGCAACATCTTATCGGCCAAATACTTGAAATTTGTTGAGAAGAACATCATTAGCTCAAATATATCTGTGAGATCAACTTCTTTGAAGAATGTGAGCAAGTCTAATGGGGATTAAATCGACTTTTCACTCCCAATTAGTGCTCTCCTAATGACAATCTATTTGATACATGCCTAGATTAAGAAGAAGTCTTTAGATCATCAAATGCAACTCGTCTTTTAGTCTTTTCATCATCATTGAGAAAATGTAGAACCGACTGTAGACTCGGCCTTCTTCAAGATTGTCTAGTTGGGGATTCGATAGTTAACATCTTCATCTCACCAAATGCATTCTAATTACCTTATATGTAGCAAATCTCCTTAACTAAAATCCCTCCCAATCAAACAAGAACAGAAAGATGTTCATCAAAGAAATGTTGACGGCTGACATTTGTACTTTACCATGGGTATGAGATGTAAATAACCATAGGAAACACCATGTAAAGATGACCCGATAAGAAGAAGTTCGGTTCTTACTTGAGTTTAGGAGCGTTTGACCATTCATTCCCGAAATCAATCAACCATGCAATAATTTCACATTTCTTCTCCCCCTCAAAATTGCATACGAGTTGCCATTCTTGATTAAATAAGTGAAAATCATCCAATGTTCTATTCACTTCTCTCTAAAATCACACATGATGTCGCCATCTTCATTATAATCGAGCAAGTGGAATGAAAACAATGGTACATTGGCGGTTACTTGATGACGGCGTATGGAAAAATATGAAGCATGTTGATGAGAATGGTCATATTAAGAAGATTTCTCTTCTTCAAAAGATAAACACAACACAGAGCATACACCTTTCTTTCTATGAGGAGCGGAGGCTTGAATGTAAGAAGATTTCTCTTCTTTTAAGATAATGCTTGCGAAGCGTACATTTCTTTTCTTTGGAGAGCGAGGCATGAAGTGTTCATAATGTAATGTTGATATGAGGCCTGTGTGAGCAGGACATCATTATCTCTCTCTTTTCATCATCTCTTGGCAAAACATGTAATCATCCATTATTATCATTCATAGGCTCTTTGTCATGACAGGTGATGGAAAAACCAATATGATGAATTTGACCCGAGTAAACTACTCAGAACTCGTGACTTAAACTTGCAAATATGTAACAAAGAGGTGCCGATTTCCATTAGCATCTCTAAGTACTCTCTATGTACTCTATACTCTTCAACCAACCAACCATCAAGTATAAGGCGTACATCACCTCTTGAAAATCCACAATTGAATGTAACCGAGCACTAGCGTAACTCCTTAAAGTGATAGTTATTTTGTGGTGATAAGAGCCCAATTTCCCCACGTGGTAAAAGAAAAAGAAAGACTCCCAAAAATAACTAGATTTCCAAGTCTTCATTTTTGATAATAAGCTCGAACAAGGATCATGAAGAATCTTCATCCAACCATCCCCGATACCTTCAGATACTAAGTACACTTGCCGGTGATATTTCACTTCAACCTCAAATAAATAATAGTGAATTAACCCCGTTGTCACATCTTCTAGTTAAAAGCTCAAATCTAGCCTCCTTTGACATTTTAAGTGAACTATAATAATGGTTATCATCCCGACCATGGTTAAAAGCACATAACCCCATAAAACCAAGTAATAACCAAACTGCCATGACGAAAATCCAAACACACATCCAATTTATAAAGTACACCCTTTTATCCCTTCTTCAAATGAAACGTAGCACCACATCAAAGAGATCTCGAAATACACTTTCCTTTCTCCAGGATGGTTCCATCATTACAGGATTTTACAACTCAATGGTTTAAACCGAGAAATAGTTTCTTTCGCGGGATTTTACAAAACCAAGAGTAAACCGTAAGAAAGATCCAGAAATGCACTTTACTTTTACGGGATGTTTCCATTGTCACGGGATTTTACAAGTCTATGATTTAAACCGAGAAATAGTTTCTTTCGCGGGATTTTACAAAATCAAGGCTAAACCGCAAACAACGTCATCTTGAATGTGTTATGACAATTTTGGTTTCGGTGAATATCTGTTTTAGGGGAACATGCAGCGGTTCATCAACGGTTCAATATTCAACATCATCAAAAACATCAACAATTCAATACCCATATGTAGAAAACTTCACAAACCATACTAAGTCGAGTAGTATAAGCTACTTCCCCCTGAGGTTGACCGTAACACACCAAAGTACACGATTCTCCCCCATGATGGTTTCGAACTTTCGGAAGCATCATAACATGTACGACCACTAGCACGAGAAGTTCTTGTCATAAGCAATCATCTTGAGGAGTCAATAAAGACACTAAGGATTCTTGAAAAAATTGCTTAGTGTGAAAGTATCTTAAACATTGAATATCTCATGGGAATTCGATCACATCTCATCCGTTCAATACTTTGGTAAGCACACCATTCACGTAATCTGACGGCTAT
>OU343217.1:209050733-209121404 GCA_910596185.1 Chrysanthemum makinoi | reverse complement strand
TGGTTATGTATTCCCTTTAGCATTCAAAAGACATGAGATGCAATGGAAAAGGTTTTTACTTTGTATTAACGATGAGAGAAAAATAAAATGTTTGTCCCTAGACGTGAGAGTGATTTAAGGAAATGATACTGAAGAAATATCTTTTAGAAAATATTTCAAGAATTTTTGTATAGAAAAATATCTTGAGTTTTGAAAATAAATCCCCATATTTTTTATGACTTGTGTGAAATAGAGATCCTAAACTCAGAAAAGAAGGTAAGGCAAATGTTTACGTACCTTGTAGAATGAAAATCTTTCATTACGATTGTTCCATAAGGCCAAGACCTAGACGAAGCAAGTTGAATTATTCCCGCCTTAATGGTTTGGCGTAAGGACGTCGGGCTATGTTGTCTTTCGATGACACTTTCTCACCTAAATGTTCCCTTTGAACATTGTTCTAAGAAGTGATGACGGATCTCTATATGCTTGGTACGAGAATGCAACACCGGATTTTCGCTAAGATCAATAGCACCTTTGTTGTCACACAAAATGGCAATGTCACTTAGATGAATGCCAGAATAACCACGCCTGCTTTCACCCATAGTGCTTTGTTAGCATGCATTTAATTTGAGAAATATTCTGGCCCGTTGTTGAGATGGCTATTGTCGTTTTCCTCTTTGAGAATCAAGTTTGTGGAAAACTAGAAGGGGGTTGAATAGTTTACCGATTAAAAACTTTGTTTTGAAACTTTTGAAAGATCAATTGATATTGATCTTAGATATGTTAGTGAATGATAATCAATATGCAAGCAATATATATAAAAAGTAAATAAGGAAAGAAACAATCAAACCACTTCACAAGTTGTTTATAGTGGTTCGGTTCAAGGACTCTTTTCTTTGCCCTACTCCACCCCCTCATTCTCACACTCGAGTTCAACTTCACTAAATAACAAGCTCCTTTCACCTGGGCCGGAGAAACCTTACACTTTCCTTACACACCATTTATGACACTCAAGCTAGATGTCTAATTCTTTTCCAAGGGTAGCAATCACCCCACACACAATGTATTTTGAGGACTAAAATACTTACCACTCACACTCACAAGATTATGATGGTTTGGTACAACAATGATGTATGAATCAACACTAGATCATACAACAACAAATAAACAAGACTTCAACTATTTGTTGAAGTTTTTGAATATGCCTTGGATCTTCTTGCTACAAAACATATCACTATAATGATATGAAACCGAAGTTAGAAAATGTTAGAGAAGGAATGTATGTGAATATGATAGAAAGGGATAAGAGACAACTTGTTTAGCTTATATTTATAGCCAAATGATCGGGCTAGGCATCACGGACCACTGATCCCCTCAAAAGTGGTTCTCCGCCTCGTAAAGTTTTTGGTGTCACGGGGTTCCATGTTAAAGATCACCAAAATCTACCAAAAGTCAACCATATCTATCCAAGATTAAAAAGATATGTAGAGTCTAAATTCAATAAAATATCTAGTGAAATCTTCTAGAGATTTCAATGATGCACCACATGATGTCATAAAGTTGTTTTCTATTTTTTAAAAATATGTTAAAATGTAAATACATATGTAATGTTTTGTTTCCTAAGAAACTAAAAACATGCTTGATCTAAAATTGTTAACATATTATTGTTAGTTTAGAGTCATATCAATAATATGATTAATCAAAAATGTGCTCTGGAGTGATGAAGACAGTTATTTTGACAAGCTGTTTTAATAGTCTGATTAACCCTGACAAAATCCTTGCTTATGTATTAATTCTATTGTCGTTAACAAAACTTCGGTAAAGATCATAAACAGGGGGTCAATCTGCTTAAATGACTGCTTCTTATTAACAAAGTTGTTAAACAACACCCCATGAAAGTGCAAACAACACTTGTACGTTTTCGGTCAACATAATTGTTAATACAAATATCGTCATTAAACGTTATTTATATTTTTGATCTTTGCCTAAGTTTTGTTAACGACAAAAGTAAATTTAATTTATAAAAGCTTAAAGCTTGTCAAGTTTATTAGATATTAAAACAAGCTTTTCAAACAATATATTCATCATTCAAGCATTTACATTTATGATTAGTAACATCTTGATATGACTCTAATCATTATGTATGATAGTAGTTTGTAGAATGTGTTAGGTTCTTAAAACCAAACACTACTTAAGCATTTGCATATTTCCATAAATAGTAATACAACATTTGACATCATGTATTACATCATGGAAATCATTGGAAGATTCCATTAGATATTTTGTGAAGATTTGTACTCTTCATATCTTGCACAATCTCACTTAGATAGAGTTGACTTTAGGCAAGATTTGATATCTTGACTGTCGACCGGCGGTATTCAAGGTATTTGGTACACGGCGAACCCTTTAAGGGTCCACTCCGTCCGGACGCCTGGCCCGTCCATTTTGGCTATACATAGCAATGCCAAGCCAAGTAGTTTTTCATCCCTTTCTAACATACTCTCATACATATCTCTCTCTAACCTTTCTAACTCATATCATATTAGTGATCTCTTTTGTAGCAAAGAAGATCAAGTCATATTCAAGCTTCAACGAGAAGTTGGAAGTCTTGTTTGTTTAGTGTTGTATGATCTAGTGTTGATTCATACTTCATTGTTGTATCAAACCATCATAATCTTGTGAGTGTGAGTGGTTAGTATTTTAGTCCTCAAAATACATTGTGTGTGGGAGTAGTTGTACCCTTGGAAAGAACTCGACATCTAGCTTAGTGTCGGAAATAGTGTGTTTAAGTGTAAAGGTTTTCTCCGCCGGTGAAAGGAGCTTGTTGACTAGTGAAGTTAAACTCGAAAGTGTGAGACTCGGTGAGTGGAGTAGGGCAAGGAAAAAGAGTCCTTGTAGGCCGAACCACTATAAACAACTTGTTGTGGTTTGATCATTTCTTTCCTTATTTACTTATTACATATTGCTTGCATATTTCATTAACATACTTAAGATCAATATCAATTGATCTTTCAATAAGTTTCAAAACAAAGTTTTTAATCGGTAAACTATTCAACCCCCTTCTAGTTTTCTACAATTGGTACCAGAGCCTCGTTGCTCAAGAATTTCTAAAATAACTTGTATTTTATAAACTTGAAACGATCCATGGATTCTCAAAACTTTAAAGAAGGGCAATCTATGCAAAGACCACCACTCTTTGAAACCAATGGATTTATCTATTGAAAAACCGCTTTGAAACATATGTAAAATCAAAAGATATAGATCTTTGGTTTATTATTGTTAAAGGAGATTTTAGTTCTACAACAAAGGATATTTCCGTTGATGAACAAAAGAAATTAGTTGCTAAAAATAATGAAGCTAAAATGATGCTTTATAATGCTTTACCTAGAAAAGAATATGAAAGAATTTTTATGTGTGAAACCGCCAAAGATATTTGGGAATCTTTAATTGTTACACATCAAGGTAATTCACAAGTCAAGGATAACAAAATTGATCTTCTTGTTCAACAATATGAACAATTTGTTATCCCCTCAAGATGAAACCATTGAATGTGGCTTTGCTCGCTTTAACACTATTATTACATCACTTAAAGCACTTGATGAATCTTTTCGTAGTAAGAACTTTGTCGGGAAATTTCTTAGAGCACTCCATCCCAAATGGAGAGCTAAAGTGACCGCTATTGAAGAATCAAAAGATCTCTCAATAATGTCACTAGACGAGCTAATTGGCAACCTCAAAGTTCACGAAATGGTAATGGAGAAAGATTCGAGATCATCAAAGGAAGAAAGGAGAAGATCAAATCCGCTGCTCTTAAAGCAAAGGCGGAATCAAGCGATGATGGTGAATCTTGTTCCGATAGTGAAGATGAGGAGTATGCCATGGCCAAGTAGAGATTTCAAGAAGATCTTTAGAAGAAGAGGAAAGTTTGTAAGACAACCTCGAGAAGAAAAGAAGCCATTCAGAAAAGATCGGGATGATAAGAAGATTAAAGGTGAAAGAAAGTGTTTTAGATGTGGTGATGCAAGTCATCTCATAGAGAATGTCCCAAGCTCCCTAAAAGCAAAACTCAACGAGCTTTTGTAAGTGGTGCTTGGAGTGATAGTGAAGACGATGAAGAATCAAGCAAGGAAGAGATCGCCCTAATGGCACATGAGTCAAATGAGGTACTTTCCGACTCTTCTTATTCTTCTATAGATGATGACACTTTGCAAAAACAATATAATCAATTGTGTGAGCTAAGTCTAAAAATCATAACTAAAAATAAATTTCTAAAACCCAAAAAGGAGTTTTTGGAAAATGAGGTATATGAGTTAAAAGAAAAAGCAAAACGACTTGAAAAGGGAAAAGCAAATGACGATGATTGTAAATCATGTCAAGAGCTTAATCTTGAAATAGAAAAACTAAAGCTCACACAAGAAGTTTTAATAGAAAATAATTCTAAGTTTAAAAGGTTTAACAAAAACATCGCCATTGCCGATGAAATAGTTAAAATTCATAAAACACCAAGAGACATGAATGGGCTAGGTTTTAATGAAGTATTAATTCCAAAGAGTCAAAACAAAACGGCCGAAAAAGACGAACATTCTGTCAAAATTGCCGCAGACAAAGACGGACTGACGGAACCAAAATAAGGGTTCCGTCCCTTGTGCAAAATGGTACGTGGGTACTTCAAAGTAATGTAATGTTCGCAATACGGACCGCATCAATTTGTTAAAGTAACAAAGAAAACCAATGATAATGTTAAACTAAAACCAGCCATTATATCGGGAGTAGGACTTGTTAAAAATGAATTTAGATCAAAAACTACTCAACAACGATATAAAACTTCCTTTGCCAAACGCCCCTTTCCTAAGAGCAACCACAACGTTCAACCTAACTACCAACACAACGGTTGGAATCAAAACTTTCCTAGACCATATCAAACTCCAGATTACATGCCATGGAACCCTTACCCATCATTTCCATACATGAATCAAATAAATGGTATGTTTAACCCAAACGGACCCATGAGATATTGGGGACCAAATGTTTGAGTTATTTGCTTCTTAGGTATGCTTGAAAGTTGGATTGGAACCTGATGAATGGATAAAAGATAGTGGATGCTCACGACACATGACGGCAACAAAAGTCTCTTCTCATCATACCAAGAGTATGACGGAGGTAATGTCACTTCTGGTAGCAATCTCAAAAGCAAAATCATTGGCAAAGGTACGATTGCTCATAACTCTATAACTATTGAAAATGTTGCTCATGTGGATAGGTTAGGATTTAATCTACTTAGTATTAGCCAACTATGTGATAAAAAGTATAAAGTACTATTTGATGAAAATGGTAGTAAAATACTAAAAGATGGTATCACCATAGCTAAAGGAGTTAGGAAAAATAACATATACGTCATGAAAATAGATAAAACATATAATGACAAACTTTGCCTAACAACATTAGACGATAGCTCATCTCTTTGGCATAGACGCTTAGGTCACTCTAATATGAGACTTATACAAAACCTATCTTCAAAAGAGTTGGTTAGAAATTTACCAAAACTAAAATATGACCAACACTTTTGTGACGCTTGCAAAATTGGTAAACAAACACATAGTAGTCACAAATCTAAAAATATGGTGTCCACATCTAAGTGTCTAGAATTATTACATATGGACTTGTTTGGACCATCCGCTATAAGAAGCTATGGAGGCAACTTATACACTTTGGTCATAGTAGATGATTACTCAAGGTTTACTTGGACGTTATTTTTGAAAACCAAAATGAAGCTTTTGATAAATTTGAAATACTTAGCAAGAAAATTCAAAATCTTCTAGGTGTCAAAATTGTGTCGATCCAAACGGATCATGGTCGTGAATTTGACAACGAAACTCAATTTGGAAACTTTTGTGATACAAATGGTATAACACATAACTTTTCCGCCCACCTAACACCTCAATCAAATGGAGTAGTAGAACGTGAAAATAGAACAATTCAAGAAATGAGTAGAACAATGCTTAATGAACAAAACATTCCTCAAAAGTTTTGGTGTAACGCCGTTGACACTTCTACATATATTTTAAATAGAGTCCTAATACGTCCTTTCCTAAACAAAACACCATATGAACTTTATAAAGGTAAAAAGCCAACATTAGGATATTTTAAAGTCTTTGGTTGTAAATGTTTTATTCTTAATACTAAGGATTATCTCACCAAGTTTGACCCAAAGTCTTATGAAGGTGTATTTCTTGGTTACTCTCAAACTAGTAAAGCTTACATTGTCCTTAATAAAGAAACAATGATAGTCGAGGAATCGTTGAACATAACATTTGACGAAAGTCCACCTCCCTCTAAGACATCACCTTTGGTAGATGATGACTTAGTTGAAAGTCAAATAATAGAAAGTCAAATTAATAATAACAAGGAAGATGAACCATTAAATAAGGAAATTGTCAACATCAAAGAATCTAAAAGTCATCCATTAGAAAAGGTCATAGGACAACTTAATCAAAGAACCTTAAGGTCACAAGCTCAAAATCAAAGTAATCATTTTTGTTTTGTATCCACCATTGAACCAAAACCCATAAATGAAGCAATAAAAGATGAATCATGGGTAATTGCCATGCAAGAAGAATTAAACCAATTCGTTAGAAATGATGTTTGGAAACTAGTTCCAAAACCCAAAGATCAAACTATAATTGGAACAAAATGGGTCTTTCAAAACAAAATGGACGAAAATGGTGTAGTATCTAGAAACAAAGCTAGGCTTGTTGCACAAGGTTATAATCAACAAGAAGGAATTGACTATGATGAAACTTATGCACCGGTAGCTAGACTTGAATCTATTAGAATATTACTTGCTTATGCATGTGCTTATGACTTTAAATTATTTCAAATGGATGTTAAAAGTGCTTTCCTTAATGGGTTTATTAACGAAGAAGTGTATGTTGCTCAACCTCCCGGTTTTACCGACTTTGAGAAACCACATCATGTCTTCAAACTCAAGAAAGCATTATATGGCCTTAAACAAGCACCTAAAGCTTGGTACGACCGCCTTAAGACTTTTCTTATTGATAACAAATATACTATGGGATTAGTAGATAATACTCTTTTACCAAGAAAAAGGAATCACATATTATTGTTGTTCAAATATACGTTGATGACATTATATTCGGATCAACTTATCAAGAACTATGTAATGATTTTTCTAAAATCATGCATGACGAGTTTGAAATGAGTATGATGGGTGAGTTAAACTTCTTTCTAGGACTTCAAATTAAACAACTAGAAGATGGTATTTTCTTTAACCAATCTAAATATATAAAAGACATGCTTAAGAAATTTGGTCTTGAAGATTCCAAACCAACTAAAACACCCATGTCCTCTGACACTAAACTCACCAAGGACGAAGAAGGTGAATCCGTAGATAACACTAAATATAGAGGAATGATTGGTAGCCTACTCTATCTTACGGCTAGTAGACCCGACATTATGTTTAGTGTTTGTCTATGTGCTCGCTTTCAAGAAAACCCAAAGGCATCACACTTAGAAGCATTAAAAAGGATTTTTAGATACATTAAGGGAACAACGTGTTTAGGATTATGGTATCCCAAAGGAACGGGTATAGAAACCATAGTGTATGCCGACTGGGATCATGCCGGTGATTATGTCGATAGAAAAAGTACAAGTGGTATTTGCACTTTTGTTGGACATTGTCTCACCTCATGGTTTGCAAAGAAGCAAACGGCTTTAGCCATCTCTACTACTGAAGTTTATACGCCTCGCCGAAAAGCATGTCAACCAGCTCTTTGGATGAAGCAAGCTCTCGTAGACTACGGAATTCATCTCAACGACATTGTGATACTTTTCGACAACAAAGGAGCCATCGATCTCAAAGAAGAATCCCGCTCAACATGCTCGCATAAAGCATATTGAAATCCGCCATCACTTTCTTCGCGACAATGTTCAAAAGGAAACATTTCAATCGAGAAAGTATCCTCCCCAAGACAACATTGCCGAAATCCTAACTAAACCTCTTAAACGAGAACCTTTTAATCTTCTTAGACTTGGTTTAGGGTTAATGGAACCAAACATGTAGGATAAACATAGCCTAAAACATTAGAATAGTCAAACCAAAACAAGTTATGCCTTATATCTCATACAGAGCCACGGCACCAAACGACAACACGGACGGAACCAATATTTGGTGCCGTCGGTCCGTGGTGTCTACAGTAAGCAAAACCGCTATATACATAACATCCTCTTCCTCACAACCCACTTTACCAAAACATGTAAAACTTAAACCAAGCTCATTATTGTCATCTTCCCACTCACTAATCATTGAAGATAACATCATTGTAAGTATCCTAACTACATTTCATCTCTTAATTCGGAGTCTAGGATTCTTATTTATGCACAAAACTATCACAAATCATTACATGGGGTTTTATGTATGCTTTTATACCAAATATGAATTCAATTGGCAAATTGCATAACTAGTCATTCAAATTAGGTACTACATTATCATATTGCATAAACAAATCATGTTTCCCACTAATTGATAGATAATAAATATAAGGCCTTATTCAAACAACCAAACACCCCATGTCAAAAGTTTTGAAAAGCTTCTCACTTGTAGGAAAACATTTTTCATTGCTAATACAAATAGAAACGTTAGAATTTTCATCACTTGCATGCTCTTGAATACTAAAGGTATTGCATAACTAATATGCACTCCCGGTATATTCAAATATAGCCACATTGAATTAGGAGCATTTGGGTTATCTCATGGTATTTGCCAAACACCCCACTAAAACCATTTTGTGCATAAAATGAGTCGAGATAACCGCAACTCCAAATTGTTTTCATATAGGCACACACTAGAATCAAAAACGTAAAATTTATCTTATTTTTTTAACATATTAACTCTTGTCCTTAGGAATAACCATGGTAGCCGCAAGATTCTATGATCACAAAGACACCCTTAACTACATTCCCAAACACCACAAAACCAAAGGACTTACCAAGGAACAAGTAGAAATATTTAGGGTCTAGAATCAAGGTATTTCCATGAGGGTAGAACCATTCACTCATCCTTCCTTGAAATACCAATCTTCGTGAAGAACTAGCTGCCATTCAATTCGATTGTCTTCTTGACATTGATGAACCAATTTGTCCTAGGTTTGTGTTAGAATTCTATGCTAGTGTGACCGGTTTTAGTGATGAAGATGATGATGAATTTTGTCTTAGCTTTAGAATCAACCAAAATGACTACACCATCACCTTAAGCGAATTTGCTAGAGTACTAGAATCAACCAAAATGGTCTTCTCAATGACTTCTGCTTACCACTTCACCTTCCGATGAGTATGACCGAGATCCATATGGAATGGAGCTATCTCACTCCAAATTAGGAAATAAATACATCGCCAATTCGCCTAACACTAGAGGCCAGGATCAACGGCCTGGTAGGGATGCACCTGATCTCAGGAATGCTCGATTTAAGTGGCAAATTGGACAAGGATGAAGAGCAGTTTGCAACAATGTTCAAGCACAAGATCGAAATTGGACAAATAAGGGTACTTTAAGGAGTAAGTTTTTTAAACAATGCATTATTCATAATGTTTATACTATTTAGTTGCTTTTACTATGTAGGATGATAATATAACTTGAAACAATGGTGTATGCTAACAATTCATGCAAGGGATAGCACAAGTATGCTATCATATTTTACCCATTTTCACTATATTGTGAAAATCAATAAGCCTTGCTCAAAATCTATGCTCCACTATGTTTACATATGTGTTATTTACTTTTCCTAACTAGAAATGTTTAGTATAACAGTTTTGAGAAAATTTCAGTGTTTCGGAAATTGACACCTAAAATGAACTCGTCTGTTTCAAGATCCACGGATCGTGACGCACCATTTTTGGTACCGCCCTTATATAATTTGGTACCGCCATACTGGCTATACAGACTGTAGATGGACCGCACGGCACCCCTTTTTAGGGTACCGCTCTCGTATGATTTTTGGTGCCGTGGATCCTCCGTAATTACCTTCTCAATTTCACTCTTCGTGATTCCAAATTATCTTCCATCACTTATAAATCAATCTTAACTAGTTTATACCGGTATTAGAACTAGTATTATCTACTAAGGTGTATAAGAAATCCATTTCCCACCAAAATTCAAAAATTTGAAAAATCCACCCAAGGAGCCCTTTTGCATAAAGGAAGGAACCAAAATTTTGGTACCTTCAAACTGGGTAATCTCAATATTAGGAAATTCCACTCACTAGAACACATTTATTGCATATCTTTTCCTCTTCACTCCATCTTCTTTGTATGGATTGACTTGGGTGATATGACTAGCATTCAACCCACTTCCAAATCATTAGGAACCTCATCTCTTCAATGGTTCAACATCAAATCAAACACATTTCTCAACATTTTTTTTAACCTCTATAAATTGAAAGGTTTTACCATGATCATCCTCACACCTTCTTCATTCTCACTACTATCTAGCAAATCAAAACCCAAGTTAAAAATGACTAAATCATCACCAAAACCTTGCAAGAAAACCGCTAGAATGAGCGTAAGGCCTTGTTGTTTTGTTCATCTTAGCTCATCATCCGAATCTTCACCACTCACAATCTCATCTCCCATTAGAGATGATACACATCTTACCTTAGCTACACCCACTTCATCACACATTGTGATCACCACTCCACCACCAACAAAACTACCTACTTCACCTCCACCGGCACCCATCCAAACATCCAAAACACCCTCACCACCTTCACCAAGGTCTCCCACTCTCACCCCCATGGAGTTATTTTCAACTCCACCAACATCACCAAATCCTTTCCTAGAGGACTTGGAAGACTTGCCTCCTAGGCCAAGTCATCCACCACCATTGCCATCTTTTGGCACAATTGAGCGAATCGCTCATGAGTCACCTCGGTCATCCATTGACCCAAACGCCCCATTAGGGCCAAGACCTCTCCTTTTCCACCCCATTCACAAGGACATTCATGGTCCTTTATAAGGGGATCATCCACTTCCATCATCAATGTCTCCTCATATTGAGGACATTCCGAAAAGCATGTGGGATGACAATCCCACTAGAGAGGAGATTCAAGCCGAACTCCACAACCTCCACCAATTCAAAGGCATGGTGGATTCTCACTTAAGTGAGACAATGCAAATGCAAAGTGCTTTGCTTGCATCCATCATGACCACTCCAAACATTCCCAACACCACCAACACATCCACCATTCCACCACCACAACCTCCCCAAACTTTCTACCCTCCAAGGCATGGTTGCTCAACTTGTGAGCAACCGGGTCAAACCGTGGAACGGACCCGGATTATGGTCCATGACTTCCACGAAGAAATGAGGTTCATCCTCAACCACATTCTTGAGCGCCTCAACGCTCTTTCCCATCCACCATCACTTTAGGATGGTTTTAGAATAGTTTTTCTTTTATTTGCTTTCTTAGGATAATTTTTTTTTCTTGTACTAGAAACACATCATTGTGTTCTCTTTTCATGATCTTTATTCATGAAAAATTTTAACTAATGAATGTTGTTTATCATATTGTTGGTGTCATTACATAGTGTTTGGAAATGCTTGTGAATGATCATTATTACTAACATTTTTTGTAGCTTTATTTTCACAATCCATGTATCTTCCCATTAAAGCACCCAATTTAGGGGAGCTTTGAACAAGGGGAGATAATAGCTCGGGCTCATTACATTCCAAGATAGCCTCTTCTTTTGTTGAGACAAAAAGGGGAGAAAATATAGAACTTTGAAATTATTCATATTTGACTTTTTTGAAAAAGTCAAACTGCATACATTTGACTTTCTAAAAAGTCAAACAGGAACCCTCATTGATAATACTTGTCACGATACTTTGACTTTCTAAAAAGTCAAATTTCATAAACTTGCATTATCATTTCCTTTTCAAGTTCTAAAACTAATATTTTTATAACTCTTGTACAAACTTTGTTTCTTTTTATAAAATAAATTTATATTTTGTCCTCAACAAAAGGGGGAGATTGTTAATACAAATATCGCCATTAAACGTTATTTATATTTTTGATCTTTGCCTAAGTTTTGTTAACGACAAAAGTAAATTTAATTTATAAAAGCTTAAAGCTTGTCAAGTTTATTAGATATTAAAACAAGCTTTCACAAACAATATATTCATCATTCAAGCATTTACATTTATGATTAGTAACATCTTGATATGACTCTAATCATTATGTATGATAGTAGTTTGTAGAATGTGTTAGGTTCTTAAAACCAAACACTACTTAAGCATTTGCATATTTCTATAAATAGTAATACAACATTTGACATCATGTATTACATCATGGAAATCATTAGAAGATTCCATTAGATATTTTGTGAAGATTTGTACTCTTCATATCTTGCACAATCTCTTTTAGATAGAGTTGACTTTAAGCAAGATTTGATATCTTGACTGCCGATCGGCGGTAATTTTGGTACACGGGCGGAAACCTTTTAAGGGGTCCGCCGTCCGTGGACGCTCCTGTCCATTTTGGCTATAAATAGCAATGCCAAGCCAAGTAGTTTCTTCATCCCTTTCTAACATACTCTCATACATATCTTCTCTCTAACCTTTCTAACTCAGCTTCATATCATATTAGTGATCTCTTTTGTAGCAAAGAAGATCAAGTCATATTCAAGCTTCAACGAAGTTGGAAGTCTTTTTTGTTTAGTGTTGTATGATCTAGTGTTGATCCATACTTCATTGTTGTATCAAACCATCATAATCTTGTGAGTGTGAGTGGTTAGTATTTTAGTCCTCAAAATACATTGTGTGTGGGAGTAGTTGTACCCTTGGAAAGAACTCGACATCTAGCTTAGTGTCGAAATAGTGTGTTTAAGTGTAAAGGTTTTTCTCCGCCGGTGAAAGGAGCTTGTTGACTAGTGAAGTTAAACTCTCGAAGTGTGAGACTCGGGAGGAGTAGGGCAAGGAAAAAGAGTCCTTGTAGGCCTAACCACTATAAACAACTTGTTGTGGTTTGATCATTTCTTTCCTTATTTACTTATTACATATTGCTTGCATATTTCATTAACATACTTAAGATCAATATCAATTGATCTTTCAATAAGTTTCAAAACAAAGTTTTAATCGGTAAACTATTCAACCCCCCCTTCTAGTTTTCTACACGATATTTACAAGATATGCCCGATATAACCGATATTGACCGATATTGACCAATATTTGACCGATATTTGACCGATATTGACCCACCGATAAATTTGACCGAGTGGTGAAATATCGCATCTGGGTGGACCGCCGATAAGCAATGAGGAGTCATCGGGATATATCGGCCGCCAAGACCGATATTTACAACACTGCCAAATACTAAATAGAGTGACTTAACAGAATTCCTATTCTTCAAACATGTCTTGCATATACTAGAGTTAATACTTGTTAATCCAAAATACATGATACTTAACAGAATCCTATTGTTCAAAGATCACTGCATAATAACTGAACTAAAATGGTGGTTTCACTGGGTTGTGTCTATTGGCAGTTTTCTTGGTTAATTTTTGTGGTCTAGAACTTAGAGCTGGTTTTGGTGCTTGAAAATCTTGCCTAGCTTCTTGACTTGCTTTAGTTGGTCCCCAAGATCAGTGTTGACTTGGTCCGAGACTAGTTGACTAGAACCATCACCTTGACTTGAAGCATTACTGCTAAAGACCTTGTCTTGGTCCTTGACTCTTATGGACTAGAACCACGAAGCTTGACTTGAGGAATTCCCGCACAAAGTAAAATTGTCTTGCTCCTTGGACTCTTTTTGACTAGAACCACCGCCTTGACTTGCAACTAATCTTTGACCCTGCAGTTGAATTCTTATTATGACCCGAAGCCTACATTTACTACATTTCCGATGATTTTCCTCACTAGAAAAAGTTTTGCTTGATGAACAACTGACTTGAAGCTCATCACTAAACCGCATTCTCGCCCCTCTCTTTTGTGGCCTTGAAACTTGGGGTTTGTGAAGATGTGGTATTATGCTTGTTCTAGACTCAACTGTTGGCCACATATCCCTACCATTACATGGGTTGATCTTGAATGAGTATAAATGTCCTCATGTTTCAAGTCTGTAAGCAGCATGAACCCATTGTTCAGGTATACCAACTCCCATTCCATTCTCATACATGGTGTATATTGCAGCCACAACATGTTTACATGGTATTCCAGTCAGCTCCCATGGAATGGTATAATGTGGAAGCAACTTCCAGTAACTCGGTTCATGTTAGTTACTCTACATCATGATTTTTGGTTATTGGGTATGAAGTTGTAATTTAGTTACTTAATTTTTTATTTTAATTGAGTGAAAGTCATGATTTTTAATTCATGATTTCATTTTAATTCCTATTGCGTACTATTGGCATGGACGAGCCTTTTTTCACAAAGGGCTATTTACAGAATACAAGGTAAACGAATAGCTCTTTCTTATTTGGTTTCGATAATCCTCACGATCGCCACCACAAGTATCTACAATTAAAATATGTCCGATTTTTAAATATTGTCGACTGATGTCTTCAAAAATTCTTTTCATATTGTTGCATAAAAGCGCTTTTGTCTAAATGAAGTATGTCTAATTAGTTAGCGGAATACAATGAACACTGAAAATACAAATGCTTTTGGTGTTTGCTGGTGGTTTAAGATGGCCACGCCTATATATTAAGTAATTTCATTCCATTCTAGGCTCCATATGGGTGGTCAATAGAGTTAGTAGTGCTTAAAGAGTTGTGCACCATATTACAACAAGTAAATAAATAAATAAATAAACAAAGTAGATGAAACTGGATTTTTTTTTAATATTAATACTGAACATTGCTTTTTTAGGTTCGGATGGGATGGACAAAAAAGCCAAGGTTTCGCTTCCTCGAATGGACTAAGTAAGAAAGGAATGATGTCTTTACAAGGTCACGAGGTCAGCCATGATCCCAAATATTTGATTTCGAACGTCAAGTCTTGAACAAGGTCAGCCATAATTTTTCCTTTTGGAAAGTTCGATAACTGTTAACAAGTTAGAAGAACATGCTTCGAAACTCTCACAGATCTATAACTCTTTACATATTAGAAACTGTTTCATAACTATGATCATTATTAGGAAAACAAACCAAACTGCATACTATGGTGTTCTTAGGACGCGCTTAGCTGATTATGAGTTAAAGAGAAATGTGACGGGCTGTAATATGATGATTTGTAGGTAGAATACTAGAGAAAGTATGCACAAGAGCTAAGGCAAATGGATCAGGTGGTCCAAACGGGTTGGGCTGGTCAGGAACAACAAATTGGGTGTGTGACGAGTCAACTTTTCACTTTGAAGCAACGTTCGGTTTAAAGTATTATTCGGGTGCAGGTGTTCGCAATGGTATACGTGTTTCACAAAAATCAGCAGACATAGTTGTTAGCCGACATTGGATTGTTTGAATAGACATTTCAGGTTGAGTACCCGATTTTACATTTACAATGGTTCAAAAATGTAGCTAACAACCCCGCCGCAACGTGACGGGTTCCAGCTACTTGTTACTATTCATTGAGCGTCAATATTCGTGTAATTTTTTTTATAAACATCAGAATTTTAAATTGAATTGGCGACTTTGAGTATATTAATAATATGCTCTTATCCACCACACAAAAAAACAAAGTACAAAAATCGACTTTAATTTGATAGTTTTGATAGAATCTTTTTTGATAGAATCCTTTTCTAAGGAAACCCTTATTTGATTCATCCTCACAAAATATAAATATTTTGGCATTACCTGCAATTGGATGGTTTTCATTCGACCTCTAATATCAAGTAAGAAACAAGGAATCGAAGTTCTTTATTCTATATGGATTCAATACACTCTTGATTGCATAAATACTTTTTCTACTTCTCCTTTGTTTATTCTCCATCTAAACTTAAAATATATATTTTTACATCTGTTGCAATGCACGGTAATTTATACTTTGTTGAGATACAAGCTAACATTAAAGAATAGTTTATCGAGTGACAAAAGAGTTTGTGACTGAAATATGAAAGGTCTAAAGTTTAATTTTTGCTAGTTGTAAATAATTCCAAAAGTGATCACATCAACTTCCTTAAAAAAAGGCCTTTATACGGCTTGAACATATGTAGGAGTATGAGCCGAGCTACTCGTGAAAAGCTTGGGATCAGATCGGTAAAAAAACTCGAACAAGCCAAGCCTAAACGAGCTCGAGCTCGAGTCTAAGTTGCAAATCATTTGTTAATCGAGCCCGAGCTTTATATAAAAAGTTTGATTGGGCTCGCGAGCCTAAACAACACTAGGATATTTTATGCAAAACATATAAATCGTTATGCATTTTTATTATAGGCGAGCTAATAAACGAGCTCAATAACAATCTTATTAACGAGCTCAAAATACATATATTTCCAATCGAGCTTGAGCCAAGCTTTAACTTTACATTGCCAAATTGAATAAACGAGCCGAGCTCGAGTTGAGCCCGTATAACATACCACGAGTTGAGCTCAAGCTTAAAAAATAATGCTCAAGCTTTATATAACTTAAAGGAGCCAAGCTCGAGTTATGGCAGACTCGACTTAGCCCGTTTCCACCTCTAATATAATATATGCAATGGTGAGTTCAAAACTTATGAATTAATCGAAAACCATGGTTACAGGGAAAAAAAATGTCGATTTATTTAAAAATAAAAAAGGGGACCATTAGTATTGTCTTATACATGAGAGATCCCAATTCAAGTAGGTAATTAATTATACTGCTGATCGGCTAACTCTTTTTAGCAATTTTTGTGTTACTAAGTAATCAATACAAATGTTGAGATCAATATAAATATCATATTTATCATATACTTAAGAGTAAACTGCAAAAATCAACACTGTGGTTTGTGTATGTTCGCAAGAATCATCCCTATCTCAAACCTTCAGCATTAAACATCCCCAAGTCCACAAACCTTTAGCAATAATCATCCCTGAGCACTAACGTCGTTAGTTTTACCCGTTAAGTGTTAAATAATATTTTCCCGTTAGTCGATCCGTTAATATTTTTTGCACCGTTAGTCCTTATTTTACGTTTTCGTCTGTTTTTATATGTTTCGTCCCTTTTTTATCCGTTTTAGTACTTTTTTTATATGTATTTGTCCCTTTTTTTACGTTTTTTTACGTTCCCGTTTTTTACGCTTTTTCCGTTTTCGCTTTAGGTAGTTTTTTTCGTTTTTAAATCGTTTTCTTTTATATGTTTCGCTTTTTATCCGTTTTCGTTTTAGTCCGTTTTGAGTTTTTGTCCGTTTTACCATTTCGTCCGTTTTTTATGTTTTTGTCCGTTTTTTACATTCCATCCGTTTTTACGTTTTCCTTTTTTACGTTTTGTCCGTTCTTTATGTTCGCCCATTTTTTCGTTTCGTCCGTTATTTTACGTTTTTGTTTTTACGTTCTCTGTTTTTTTACGTTTTCTTTCGTTTTTATATGTTTCGTCCGCTTTCTATTCATTTTTTATGTTTTCGTCCATATTTTTAAGTAAAAAAAACGGACGAGAACGTAAAAAACGTTAAAAAAATGGATGAATACACATAAAAAACGGATAAAAGCGAAAACGGACAAAACGTAAAAAAACAAATGAAAACGTAAAAAAACGGACGAGAACGTAAAAAACAGACAAAAACGTAAAAAAACGGACGAAAACGTAATAAAAACGGACGTGTACGTAAAAAATGGACAAAAACGTATATAAACGGACAACAACGTAAAAAAACGAATAAAAAGCGGACGAAAACCAGTAAAAACGAACAAAAACGTAAAAAAACATACGAAAACGTAAAGCATAATTAAAAACGTGAAAAAGACGGACGAGAATGAAAAAACGTTAAAAACCGGACGAATACATATAAAACGGAAAACGATATGAAAGCGGACGAAACGATAAAAGCGGATAAAGCGGAAAGATATAAAAAGCGGATAAGCGAGTAAAACGGACAAACATAAAACGAAAAGGGACGAATACATACAAAACGGATAAAAACGGACGAAACATATAAAAACGGAACGGAAAACGGAAAAAGCGTGAAAAACTGGCGTAAAATGAGGACTAACGGTGCAAAAAATATTAACGGCGGGACTAACGGGAAAATATTATTTAACACTTAACGGGTAAAACTAACGACGTTAGTGCTCAGGGATGATTATTGCTAAAGGTTTATGGACTTAGGGATGTTTAATGTTGAAGGTTTGAGATAGGGATGATTCTTGCGAAAATACACAAACCACAGGGATGATTTTTGCAGTTTACTCTATATTTAATAAATCAATCTTAGTCATTTATTTTTTATTAAAATTAATAAAAAAATTCATTTTCCAACCATTTTTAAAAATAATATATATTGCAAAATCTTCAAACTACAAAAAATACACCATCGCAATAAGAATTAAATTATCTTTTTGATAGATATGCATTTTTTTATATTTTCGACAAATTTTTTTTTTTCAAAAATTTCGACCAGAAAAATCACGTATGATTTTCAAAAATCACATGTGATTTTTAAAAATCAAATCATATATGATATTTTCAAATCATATATGATTTTTACAAATCATTTTTACAAATCACATATGATTTGCAAAAATCATATGTGATTTGTAAAAATCGAATCACATTTGATTTTTCTAGACTGAAATTTTGAAAAAAAAAATCATTAAAAATATATAAAAGTGCATATTTAATAATTTATAGAATGATAATTTAATTCTCGTCGCGATTGTATGATTTTTTCGCGTAACGATTAACGGTTTGCGAGATGATTAATTTTTTATAAAAGCGTGAATTTTTTTTTTTTAATTTTTTTTTTGTTTATTTATTTTTTTGTAGAAAAATAAATAACTATGATTGGTTTATTTGATTTATGATAAATTTAAAATCTAAATATTAATATGTCTAACTTCGTTGTCAAGCGAAATAACTCGCGATCTACTTGATGGAAAGGACTTAATTAATTCCATAATATGTCATCCAAATTATGCCATCTTAATCACATAATATGGTTAACTTGTCAATTTTCAAACATGATTATGACATTTAGCATGATGCAAATCATGCGATCATCCATTTCGGCATCTCAATAGAAAAATACGTGAACACAATCACATCGAGAGATGGATATCTGTAAAGTTAAAATGTCGTACGGCCCCTTTTAAAAGTATATTTCATGAATAAAATGCAGGGATAATGTTAAAAAAATGCATCGAACATGATCACTTTTGTGATTGTGTATAACCGATTATTTTTTGTCATTGTATCGCAAAACTTTTGAATTTGTGATATTGTATGTATCCAGTCAAGCTAAGCGTTACATCGTTAGTCCTTTATATTAACGGTCGTTAGTAAATAACTTAAAATTCCGTTTTCTTACTTTTTTATTCGCCTTCATCTGTTATTATACGTTTTTGTCCGTTTTTATACGTTTTCGTCCGTTTTCTTATGCTTTCGTCCAATTTTATACGCTTTCGTCCGTTTTTTTACGTTTTTGTTTGTTTTCTTACGTTTTCATCCATTTTTATACGTTTTCGTCCGTTTTCTTACGTTTTCATCCGTTTTAATACGTTCTCATCCGTTTTTATACGTTTTCACCTGTTTTTAAACATTTTCGTCCATTTTCTTATGTTTTTATACATTTTCGTCCTCTTTTAAACGTTTTCGTCCCTTTTTCTTACGTTTTTTACGTTTACATTCGTTTTCGTCCCTTTTTTTACGTTTTTGTCTTTTTTCTTACGTTTTCGTCCGTCGTTAAACGTTTTCTTGCATCTTCTTCTGTTTTTATACGTTTCATCCGTTTTATTACATTTTCATTCGTTTTTATACGTTTCTTACGTTTTCATCCGGTTTTATACGTTTTCGTCTGTTTTTATACGTTTTCTTACATTTCCGTCCGTTTTTATACATTTGCATCTGTTTTTATACCTTCTCGTACATTTTCTTATGTTTTGTTTTCTTTTCGTCTGTTTTTACACGTTTCCGTCCGTTTTCTTACGTTTTTGCTTGTTTTTATACGTTTTCGTTCGTTTTTATACGTCTACGTTCGTTTTTACATGCTTTAAAATGCTTTTGCTCATTTTTATATGTTTTCGTTCGTTTTTATACATTTTCGTTCGTGTTTACACTTTTTTGTTACGAAAACGTGTAAACACGTATAAAAACGAACAAAAACTGTAAAAACGAACGTAAACGTATAAAAACGAACATAAACGTATAAAAATGAATGAAAACGTATAAAAACGAGTAAAAACATTTTAAAAGGTGTAAAAACGAACGTAGATGTATAAAAACGAACTGAAGCGTATAAAAACGAGCAAAAACGTAACAAAACAGACGAAAACAAAACAAAACATAAGAAAACGAACGAAAGCGTATAAAATGGACGAAATGTAAGAAAACGTTTAAAAACGGACGAGACGTAAGAAAACAGATGAAAAAGTGTAGGGATGCAGTTATAAATCCCAAGTTATCGATGTTTATTTATTTTTAGCAAATCAAAAGATGGCAAGGCGAAAGCGTATGATAATAAAAATAAAATAAAAAAATACGGACTACCATCTTGCTTTTGTTTAAGTCAAGAAAGAGCCAAGAAAAAGAAAGAAAAAAAGAAAATAAAAAAGAGTTAGAGTTAGTTTGTCGAGTCTTGGCTTAGCAACACCACTTTGTACATGTAATTGACTTAGATTATTAACTTGCCACCAGTAAAATTCTCCATATCCCAAAAACCGTGTTTTTCCTTACCCTTGCACCTAATGTTACAACCCTTGTAAATTCCTCTTTGATAGTTTATCTTAGGTGCTTACGCCAAAGCGGTAGCGGTTTGATCCTTTATCAAGCATATGGTAATCTATGTGCTATGATAGGTAGAGAGTATTTATTTTCTATTTTTATGATGTCATATTACTTATACACCCAACAGATGAAAGAATCCAAACACTTTATGTGAGGTGCTAGTATATTATTTTCGTGCTTGTTATAACTATTGTAGTTCGAGTTATGTTGTAAATTATCTTTAACCCAATGCTAAATGACCCCGAACTTGTAAACTGATTAGGGTAAAAGCATATTTCTTTGGAGTACAAGTAAATCCCAAATGTAGGGATATTTGATGAGGTGTATTTTTATATGTTTTAAGGGGTCATTTAGCCTCTAAATCAGTACATATTTGATCATTTATTACCCTAAATTGTTTCTATTTTATTTTTAGGTACGTGGGAAGCAAATGCTATAAAATTGTAAGTTTTGGACTCGATTAGACGGGAAAACGAAGAAAACGACATCATCAGAAAAAACTTCACAGAAAAGGAGATGTGACGGTGTCACAAGCACTACGTGCTGCCATCACTTGAAGAAGTTGAGGAACTTGAAGTTTTAGAAATTACAAGTGACGACTCATACGATGGTGACGACCTCATTTTGACGGTGTCACAACCAAAATACTGAAGGGCCACAGCATCACAAACCTAACCCGACGTCGTCTCAATAAGTTGGTGCAAAGAGCGAAACTCTAACTGGCGGCGAGCTGACGGCTTCACCTCTAACAAGTGACGCTGTCACAGTTTTAAATCTATATATATTCTCGCATAATTTTAAATCATTGTAAAGTGTGCAATTTTGGGATACCTAGAAGTTCGAACTTTGGGCGATTTACATCATTTTTCAGGCCTTTTGGCCTTAAGACTTCCCATGTATTGAAGAGATAAGTTATTTAATCAATCATTCAATTATGTTTATGTGTGATTATTTGATTTCTTTATTTGTTTTTCTTTTCATTACTAAGCTAGGCTAAATTTAATAGTATTTGCCTAGGATTGCATGAAACCTAGTTATTGATTATGTGACGTCTCTTGTTGATTAGTTTATTTTGCGTTAGGAGTAGGAAAGCTAGCTAGGTCAATTATACTAGCTTGAAAATCCGACTAAATGTGTAGTTATTATATTAACTTGATGTTCGTTGTATTTAATGCGTGAATTCTTAGTTGCAACGCGAAAGATGGGATTAAGGCATTCTTAGGCACCACCCATTTGAAGGAATTCATAGGAGTTAGGGAATAACCAACCCTTGGTAGGTATTAAGGAATACAACGCGTTAATCAAAACAAGAACGTGACAATTCTATTGATCAATAAAAGATAACTAGGGAGTAATGAAGTTTTAACTAATTACACTTTACTCATAGTAGAAGTTCACAAAATTTGCTTTTTCGTATAATTAGTTTAGTTAGGTTTAATTAGTAGTTTTAGAAACCAACTCCTCCATTAACCGAGATTTTACTTGCTTTAATATTAAATATAAAAGAAAAATAATAATCTTCCCTCAAACCTTAGACTTATTCGAAGTACACTTCGAGCCTACCTCACTATTCCTTGGAGAACGATTAATCCCTTGCTTCTTACCTATACTACACTACAATGGTTAGGTACTCTGCCTAGGAGGATAGTAAAACTTCTTGTGTTTTGAAATAATCCGCATCGGTCTGTCCAAATCTTCATTGTGTTATTGTATAGGGGTGTTATGTATAGTTTTGAAGGCCTTCTATGTATATTTTGATGTCTTATATTTTGAAGTAATGTATGTTAGGTTTGCAGGTAGTAGAATGACCATTTAATAGTCAGCTTACACAAGTAGAATGACCAGTTGACTTTTTATAGTGGGTGTTATGAAACTGCATTTACATTTGGTAAGGTAGTAGGATATGTATTTCGATAGTCATAATAGGTCTTTTCAAATCTTACCCATTTACATTTGTCAACTACAATGTGTTTTTCTAGTGAGTGTTTTGGAACTGCATACATTTGTCCACTGTAATGTGTTTTCAAATCTTACCCATTTGTTTAAACTTCAACAGAAGATCTAACTCATTTGTCTAATGCAATGTATTTCTGTAGGATCGTGAATATTATGTTGTTTGATGATTCGGGTGGTCTAGGATTATGATGATATAAGAAAGCCATTAGAGAGATGAAGAGAGTAGAGAGGATGTTTCTTGAAAGAGAGTTGTTTAACAAATTATGAAAGGTTAGATTCAAGAAGCAACACCCCTTCCATGGATGGAAGGGGTATTTATAGTTACAAAGCATACGTCCTCCTGACGGACTGTGAATCAGGCATACAATGGGTAAAGACCCGTCCTTCCTCCACGGTGTTGCACTAAACTAATCTACGCTACTAATTAACTAATTAACTACAAAACAACATAAATAACTCCAAGTCTACGAGCTAACTTATGCTAGATAATATTTGGGGTAACCGACTCTTCACTATGGAATATCTAATTCCTAACAATCTCCCCCTAAGGGAGGTCACCCCATGATTTACATTTTGAATCCTAGCATTCTAATCTTGACTTTGTTCTTGAGCTCGTAGACTTCAATTCTTCAATTCCGCAATCTTTGTGCTTTAGTAGCGATTCTTCAAATTCCGCATTGATTTGTACTTTTAGTGGAGGCCTATAACTGATCCACATCTTTGATGATCTTCGAGCTTTCTTTGAGATCATCAGCCACAGTAAATCTCTGGATCACCCTTTATTACGTTGCCATCATGTGAAGTTGTGACTTTTTGACCGACATGCTCACACTTTCAGGATCATGACATCTTTCCATCAGAGTAGCGGCAGCTTTACACGCTCATGATATTTGCAGTAGCGTAGCGGAAACATAGTATAAAAATATCGAGCGGGTTCGTAGTTATGCACAAGTCATGATTTCTTCAATTAAGTGTGGATGTTGTGAGCATGCGGCTTTGGATTGACTTCTCAATTACGATCAGCAACCGTCCAAATGTACCTACAAACAACGGTTAGCAATAAAGCTCACGAAAGTGTCTTTGATCACTTTCATTGAATTGAGGTACACGGCCCACGGTTCCCGTTGATCGAGTACAAATCGCTGTGATCGGGTAGAATTCGAAGAATCTCCTTGACAGGGTTTTAGCGGTTGTTCTAGCTGTTATCAAACCGGAACGTCTCAAAGAAGACAACACGGAGTGAGTGAACCAGCGAATTGAGATTCACTGATTGATAAAAAAAAATTGATTTGAAAACAATCGCGTATTGCTTGAAGAAAGAGTTTTGCATTACGACGAAGGTTTTACGAGAAATATCAATTTTCAATCAAAAATACTTTTTGTATTTGAAAAGAGTACACATTCGATGTGCTAGAGAAAAGAAGAGATTCGCACATCGAACGGTTTTTCTAAAAGTATATATATTTTTTTTCTCAATCAGAGATACTTTTTGAATTTGAAAATGAATACACATTCGATGTGCTAGAGAAAAGAAGATTTGCACATCGAACGGTTTTTCCAAAAGTATTCGTCAATTCATTTTCTGGACCAAGGTTGATTCAAGAATGAATCTCCTCATTGTTTCTATCTAAGCTAGATCTTTTGAAAAGATCTCACATGTCACCCACCAAGAGCTTGTTTAACGTTGGCTCTAGAAGGCTTTCTGTTGATACAAAAGTTGGGCGTTCCTTGTTTGGACTCCGGTTCTCGTATCAATTGGATCGTGATGCTTGAGACCTGCGCACTAAGTAAACAGAAAACACCGTTAGGCTTATCGTGGGATTGTCTCCCACGATTATCCTCCGGCATGAGAGTAAGTAATCGGTTTTAGGGTTTTAGTTGAGAGTTAGAGTTGTTGATCGTACCTTTAATGAGGGCTGGGATGCCCTTTATATACACACGAAACCCTTATTGGTTTCGTGTTCCCCAAACTTTGGCGTATCCCGCCTAAGTCGGTTATGAAACACTTATCTCCCAAGATAAGAGATATCTGATATCGTAAGCCATAAATAACTTGGGTTTGGGCCTTTGTGAGCCTAAACCGTTATCGGGTTAGCCCAGTCGTACTGGGCTCGCTAGTAGCGGTCATTGGTCGGGTTCGTGACCCGAATGCGGACTATACGTCATCACTTTCCATATTCATTGTGAATATATTTAATATATCACTCGGATGTTCTGGCAATACCACAAGGATAATGCGTAGGACTCTTAATATATTCTTACTTTCCACATTGTGTGAAACAACAAGTCTTCATTAATTTAGTGTCCTAATGAGATGTTGTGGATGATCTATTGGCTCTAGACTCAATAGTGCACTTTGGTTTCCTATGCCAGAGACTAGGGAGAGGGTCTCCTTCTTCAATATCAACAATCTCTAAGAGAAAGTCGATAGATTATGTCGGTTCCCCGTGAGAATGAAACAAGCCCTTTTAAGAGGATCTTGAGTAGCTTGGGAAGTTTAGTGCAGTGCGTCACTGGTTCCATGACGTCTTGTCTTCAATACCGGCGTTACCTTGGTAACCACCAGTAGCATATGTATTGAACCCGGTTTTAGCCCTAAGGTTGAATTAATGGAGGGCTATTTCTTTTCACCCTTTTCACATTCAATTCTTTTTCATTCTTCAACCTCTTCATTGCTTACCGAGACTTCATAACTAGAACCTTGTTGGGTTTATTCCAGTTCTAGCTCTGTCTCAGTCCGCACTCTTCCCATATCTCATTTTTCTCCTTTTTTATCATACCTAAGGACTTCTACACTATCTAGTGGATTGTCCCTGGGTAGATCCCTCCGGTTCTGGCGGATCGTGGAACGAATACCTAACTTAACCATCCTTATAACTCCATGCATAAAGTAAATTGGTCGGTCTTTTGGTATTGTTCATTCTTCCATGAAACCAATTGAAAAATCATTTGGAAAATCAATCAAGGTACTTGTGATACGAAATCAAAGCATTTTGTACCTTAATAGTTTTGATCATTTTGAAATGCTCCCCCTCAACATGTGCATATGATCTTGAAATTGTTTAGCACATGGAGGCAAGAGTTCTTTGAAATAATTTCTTGATCACAATTTCCGTAGAAAAAGCCATTTGATTTTCTTGGTAAATTCTCCCCCTCAATATGTGCATAGGATATTTGAAATCATTTTATCACATAGAGGAAAGAGTTCTTTAAAAGTACATCCATGATCACAATATCCATTAAGAAACCATTTAGAAAATCAATCAAGGTACTTATGTTAAAACATAGAAATCTTTGTACCTTGAAAGTCTATTTTCCTTTTGAAATGCTTCCTCTTAATATGTGCTTCGAGATTCGAAAGCGTTTAGCACATATGGGAGAGCAGTATGCACATTTGAACCAAAAAATGATCATCTTTAATCAAGTTTCATTATTAAATCACAAATTCTCCCCCGATCAAAAGTATCAAACCCTTTAAGATTTTGGATCCCAAGTGATTTAATAAGGTTTAGAAAAACATAGGAGAAAATGTGGCCAGGTTTAAATACTCATCTTGTTTTTGGATAAATGCTCCCCCTCAACATGTGCATCATGTATTAGAAATCGTTTGGCACATGGAGGCAGGAGTGCCTTTAAAGGACTAAAACCAATTCCATTTAAACAAATTTGAGATTTAAATCACGATCTCTACCCCGATCAAAAATTTCAAACCTTTTGAGATTTGTTATCCCAATTGATTTAAATCATTTAAAAGATTTTGGGAAAAGACGTGGCTTGATTTAATTTTGAAAATTGATTGATACGGATCAATTTTAGACATTAAAGATTGTTAGTGTCAGGTATGATAGTTTTTAAGAGATCTTTAAGTAGAATAAAACAATTTCACAATCAAACAAGAACAGAAAAAATTTCATTTTGTAAGATCTTTGAGTTTTAAAGAAAATCATACCATGACATAACATTAAATCTTTAGATCACCACTTTATGTTGTACAAACCGGACTTTTATGAAGAGATATCGTTTGAAAATATTTTTATTTTAAATCACTCTCCCCCTCAATCGATGACCGTAGTTGATGATTGAGAGACTTAAGTTTTGATAAAATGAAGTCCGATGATTATCAAAATTTAGTCCAATTTATTTTCAAAACAATATTTTTCCATTTTCAAAACAATATTTTCAAGATTATTTAAAAATTGTATCATTCACTACTTTTCCTGCACAAGATACGTTGGGTGGTATGGAAGCTGCTTCTGTTGTTGATGTAAGGCTGGAAGAAAACCGTTTGCTGATGCAGTGAGACTTCTAACGTTGCATTTGTCATGCCAACTCTTCATAGAGGTCCAATTAAGCTCCATTTCTTCATTTGATGATGAAGAAAACCATCTGCTGATGCAGTGAGACCTCTTACGTTGCATTCCATGCCAACTTTCCTTGTGAAGTCAACTTAAGCTTTGTTTCTTCATTTGTCAACCCAAGATATAGTTACCCTTTCCATTCGGCATCCAATCATCTTCTATTGTGGGATCCGGATCGGGAACATTCTTATATACCAATATACCTGCATTCGTTAGTGGACACAAACAGATATATGGTGGTCGACATCACCCAAACAACAATCGACTAATAAAAGTCAGTTCAACATATCAATCAAATCATACATAGGCATGGGAATAATGTGTTTATCAAACTCTAATCATCTAATCCTAACAATCATATCCCAAATTCCTAGTCCTTCGACATAGGAAAATATCATTTTTAGTTAAGCACGTAGGATAAGTAAGAAAGCCCGTTAGATGATATAGATTTGAAAACATTCTCCCCCTCAATCAATGACTTATTTTCATGAACAGTTTTAAAAGCGCTGAAGTCATTGATAGAGTTTTTGCAATCTTATGAAAACTTGATTCTGATTGATTTTCAAGCAACTCAATTACCACCATTTATGAAAACAACAAATATTTTTCTGAAGAATTTATAGAAGGAAAAACATTTGTGTAGGAACAGCAGTCCTTCGACAAACTTTCCTCATTTTGTTTTAGGAAAAGTTCACGAAATATTTAAAAATTTGTTTAGCGCAGCACTTTCCTTTCTTGAAGAACGGGTTGCTATCTGAGATAATAGCAAACCATGATTTAAACACGGGTTACAGTCTGGCGTAACTGCAAGTCATAGTTTGAAGCCCGGGTTACAGTCTGAAATAACTGTAAGCCATCATTTGACATGTTTTGAAAGGAAATATTTACACCTCCTGCTCGAACTTCATATATGGTCCCGTGCCATTATTGAATTACATTTCTAAGACCGTAGATGTTATCGATACCAGAAGACATGTCTTGAGAAAACATATTTTTGGTATTTTTCAAATTTTTATGATTTTTTTTTTGGGTTTTTGAGGGTTTTATATTTTGTATTTGGTTTTTGATAAGTATATACAAAGATAGTTTAGATGATATAGATTAAGAAGATGATGATACGAGTACCAAGATAAGGATATCGAACATCCCCGTTGTAGAAGATAGAAATCGTCATCTCTTAAACTTTCACCACCAAAGCTTCCGAGGCTCCAGAATAGAAGATAGAACATGAGCCTTTGAGAAAGAGAGACTTTGGCAGCTTCCCCCCCAAACCGAAAATCCATTAGATGAGCAGATTCGAAGCTCTATTTCAAGCTTGCCTTAGCCAGGTGCACGAAGAAGCACACCATTTTCGTAAATCCCGCTGCTCCTTTTAAGAACGATAATCGAGATTCTCCATTCGAGGTTATACCATCCAATAGAAGAACATCAACGTATCATCCCACATATGAATAACTCTTCCCAAATTCCTTTTCCACTGAAGTCTGAAGCGATCCATTCCAAAAGGTGTCAAGAGAACAATTCCCCCAAGTAGTTTAATTGATGCAGCCAGTCTCATTGAATAATGCTTAAGAACTCTCCCTAATACACATCATGAGGGGAATGAAAACACCTTCCCAATGTTCACATTTTTCTTCCCTGATGATCGTGTATGAAGCTCAAGAACCCAAAGTACACCAATACCCAAGAGCTCTCCCGAATACACATCATGAGGGGAATGAAAACACCTCCCCAATGTTCACATTTTTCTTCCCTGATGATCGTGTATGAAGCTCCAGAATACGAAGTAAACACATTCCCTGTAACATATTGGATTTCACAAACACATCAAACCATGATCATAATAGGCGTACACAATGATGTTTTAGAGAGAGAAATAGTTAGAGGTTTGGGAACTTAGTGAGAGAAAGTGAAAATTTTATTATGAGCTCCAACTCTCTACCTTGGGAGGTAGAGAGTATTTATTGTTAGGAATTAGAAATTCCCGGTATTAAAGAGTCGGTCACCTCAAGTATATGTAATCGTTAGAATGCTCGTAGTCATAGTTATATTTAGTTATGTAGTATTTTGTTAAGTAACACCGTGGAGGACGGACGGGTCTTTACCCACTGTATGCCTGATCCACAGACCGTTGTGTGGCGTTTTATGTAAGACTATAAATACTCTCTACCTCCCAAGGTAGAGATTTGGAGCTCATAATAAGAATTTTCTTTCTCTCACTAAAGTTCCCTAAACCTCTAACTTCTCTCTCTAGAATTCCACTTATACGCCTACTTTGTGCTATGGTTTGATGTGTATGTGAAAACCAATATCCTACAATTGGTATCAAGAGCCATGGTTAGATCATATCTTGCACATCTTTGGATTTCTAGTGGTTTTTAGGTGGTTTTGAGTTTGAAAAAGTTTAGTGGTTTGTGCATCATTTGGTTGATTTCTTGTGTTAAAGCTTGGATTTTGTTAGTACTTTTATGTTTAGAATCATCACAAGTGTTTAGGTTTTCATTTGGTAAGCTTGAATCATCTTGGTTAGGTTGTTTTTGGATTGAAAAGTGATGTTTATGTGGTTTTTCTTGCTAGCGACTTGATATACGGATCTCTTTCTTCGTAGCGACTTGCTTCACAATTTTGTAGCGAGTTACGGTTTTGGAGCTAGCGACTTAGACCTAGCGATTAACGGTACAAGTAGTGGACTCTCCACTACGGGTAGCGACTTGGTGGTAGCGACTTGGTCATGCGAGTTGCTCTTTATCGACTTGAAGTTTTAGCGACTTGAGTAGCGAATTGCTGCCAAAATTTTGCTAGCGACTTGAGGCTTAGCGAGTTACTACTTAGTGACTTGCATTTGTCTAGCGACTTGGGGGTGTAGCGAATTAGGTGTTAGCGACTTGGTGCATTATCTTCTAGCGACTTGGGTGATTGTTTACGGTTTTCTCTTGATTTAGTAAAATCCCGTGAAAGAATCTATTTCCGGTTTAATCATAGAGTTATAAAATCCCGTATAATCTGTTAACATGTCTACCAACGTTCCTACTATCATCTCCATTTGTAGGATGTTCAAGCGGTGGTTCAGATACTAGTCCACCCATGCTTGACGAGGCCGACTACGATTCTTGGGCTCAACAAATCAGATTATGCGCCTTGGAAAGGAAAAAGGTGTCAACATTCTCAAATCCATTGATGAAGGACCGTATCGAGTTGAGACGACTAGAGATGTACTTGATACTGCTGAAGATGGAACTCGATTTCTGGAATGGACGGACCAAAGATGTATGATGAGCTTGATGATAAGGAGAAAAAGAGATTCGATCGATATCGGGGCTTCTAACATTGTTCTTCAAGGTCTTCCTAAAGACATCTACAAGCTGATCAATCACAACACGAAGCAAAGGCGTATGGGATAATGTCAAGATGCTTCTCAGGTTCAATTAACTATGGAAGAAAGAGAATCACAACTCTATGATGAATTTGAACACTTCAAGATGAAACCAGATGAGAGTGTTTATGAGTACTATGTGAGATTCCACAAGCTTGTTAATGATATGAGGAACATCAGAATGACTATGCCTAACATTCAGTTGAACTCAAAGTTTGTGAACAACATGAATCCCGAATGGCACAAGTTTGTCACTTCGGTGAAGCTCACTAAAGGATTGAAGAATACAAACTATGAGCAACTCTATGCCTTCCTTCTTCGGAATGAGAGACATGCCATGTTTGAAAAGAGGATTCTTGAACAATTCAAAACAAATCCGGGAGAGACAAGCTCATCAAATGATTCAACTGCCTTCTACTCAAACATTGGAATCACCACCAAAGCATCTCAAGTTATTCCCATGAGTGATGGCAATCACAAACTCATTCTTGATCCAAGATTCAAACAAGTGATCTTGATCACGTGGGACACTTCATTAATCAACTGGCCCTTATGGTTAAACAAAACTTGACACTCAATCCACATACCAACCGTCTTCACACCAACAATGAAATCGGCGCTTCCAATCTCCACAATCATGCTCTAGTCAGAGATGGGAAAGTTATGGTGCAACCAGTTCAAGAAAGACAGTATGAACAAGGAAGAGGTGGAGTCGGTAGAGAATATGTGGCAAATCGAATCGGGAAGGAATGGAAACCAAGGTCAAGCTAAGCCGATCAAATGCTATAACTGTGGTGGTGAGGGACACATTGCAAGGCGCACATCTCCCAAACGTCCACGAATCTTTCCGAGATAAGATCTTGCTTGTACAAGCTCAGGATAATGGTGCTGCTTTGGATGAAGAGGAGTTGTTGTTTCTTAATGAGGGCAATGCCAAGACCTATGATGCGATGTGGATGAGCGGCTATTCAGGAGATAGGTCACAATCATCAAAATTCCTTTCAAGTCGCTGATTGTGATGCATACGACTCTGATGTGGATGATGGACCTCGCACACATAATCTTTATGGCTAGCATTTCTCCAATGGTTTCTCCCAAGGTCTCCTCTTCACCACAAGATGGCCCATCCAAAGACAAACTCATCTCAGAGGTACTAAAACTATACGATGAGTCTGATGTGCAAAAGATGCATGACAAAGTACTATCAACTGAAACTTCTGTATCAAATATTGAAAATATGGGTAATATCAATGTTGTCCCATATGATCAATATGTGAAACAAAGTGAAAGTGAAGTTGTACCAAGTGATGCATCTCCTGCGGTCAACAATGACTATATTTTTGATGAATACACTGCTTGTGCCTTTGATGATCTGTAATGTCGAACTAAATGCCTATACAGAACGTGTTGCTATTTATGAACAACGTGCTAAATTTGAGTTGACCACTCGTGGCGAAATGGATGACCAAGTGCGTACAATCATTAGAAAAGTAATTTTAGAGAAGAAGTATTAAAACAAGAGTTAAATTCCTTGCAAGAAAAGCTTTCTAAAACGGCTAAGCAAAAACAAGATCTTCAAGAAAATGTGAAAATGCTTAAGCAAGAATTTAATGCAAAGGAATCAAAACTCTTGAAAGATTTTTCTAATCTGAAAACTTTGAAAAACAAACTTGAAAACAAGTTGTACATACAAGGGAACACCATTCGACTCACATGATCACTAAACATAGGGTCCTAAGCGATAAGCATAGCATTCCCCTTGTTAAGGAACCAAATCCAGAGGTCATTAAAAGGGCTAGAAATGCTCATAAGGTTCTTTATGATGGCAATGAAATCCTTAAACCTAGACAGAAACCTAGTTGCGTTGAGTGCATTGAGGAAGATAAGAAATCAGATGAAGTCACTAGGGAAAAGATGAACAAGAAATTAGATGATCCTAAATGTAGAGAGAAGAAAATAAAGATCACTCCCCATGATTACAAGAAGGAAAACTGGATTTCCTTGAACATGTTTAAACCTCAGACATTGTTGACTCGAACAAGTTTTCTGGAAAATGGATTTAGATAAGCGAAAAGCTGAAAATATTGTTGAAACAAACCCTCCTCTTTGGAAAATGCCTAGAAGCGTGTGTATCCTCCTAATTCACCAATGCATCTTGTTCCTAGAACAATTGCCACTAAAAGCAAGACCTTAATTAGCCAATATGTTATACTTCAACTATATGTTGATTTTGAGAAAACTTGCAAGAAAAGGATCACACCCACTGGTATTACGGAAGGAGAAAGGGGTTTGGAGCAAATGAAAGAATGTTATTTAACTGAGGTCATGCCTTTCTTTAAACTTCTAAAAGATCACTTTGAGAGTCTTAAAAGGGGATAGAAACTGATATTAAGGGAATGGAAAAGGAATTTGATGCAATGATAGTTGAAGTTAGTGACTATGAGCGAGCACTAAAATATAATGAGATTGAGAGGAAGAACTTGCATACACTAAATGAGAACTGATTTCGAATGTATTGCTCAAGACGTGTTTTTCACTGCTACAAATTGTTCCATTAATGCTTCCAAATTTCATGAATTATCGGTTGCACTGAAAGTCTTCCATGATCGTGTCATTGAGCTTGAAAAAACAAATTCTGAACTAAACGAGAAAATTGAACTGGATGATCACGACAATTTGGTTAAACATTTTTCTAAACTAGAAGTTGAGCATTTTAATTTACAACTAAAATATCAACATCTTAAAGAAAATGTCAAAACTTCAAATATCAAGACATCCTCGATGCTCGAGTTTGATGCGTTTTCAAATTAACAAACGTGTTGAACGATTCAAGCTCGGTGCAACGCGATCAGAAAGTTGAAAGCCCAAATCTCTCAATTAAAGGGTCAAGCGAACAATATGACAGGCTCCCAAATGCCTCCTCCTTTAGATTCTCAGAATTCTCAAACTTTTCATCTTCAAAACTTAGTTGATGCCTTACAAAAGGAAAACGAGAGTTTTCTAGAAGA
Source organism: Chrysanthemum makinoi (assembly GCA_910596185.1). Classification (NCBI taxonomy): domain Eukaryota; kingdom Viridiplantae; phylum Streptophyta; class Magnoliopsida; order Asterales; family Asteraceae; genus Chrysanthemum; species Chrysanthemum makinoi. The sequence goes on along the minus strand of OU343217.1, from coordinate 209,087,895 downwards.
AAATGAAAAAGTTAAACGACATTTTAAAGAGTTATATGATTCAATGAAAGTCACCCGTGACCAAAACAACGGAAAAATAACGTCTTTACAAAAGGAAATTGAGAATCAGAGTCGGAAATGGGAAACGCCATTTGTTTTCAATGAGAATGTTGTCTCAAAGTCACCCTTAGACGCAAATACACGTGACAGATTAAATATATTCCTCTTCATCTTAGGAATAATGAACATGCGTTTCATGACTATTGTGCTCACCTTAAGGATGGGCTAGAATGTCTCCGTGAGATTGTTGAAGAAGACTTCATTAATAAACCTCTTGATAGAGAAATTAGGTTTGCTTGCCTCAGGCCAAACGATCTCAAGAGCTGCTTGAATGTGTAATTGCAACATGTCCAAAACCCTTAGGTGAAAAAGGCAAGGCTGTGAAGCCTTGTTCTATGCCTAGTGCCAAGCAGGAAATCCGTTCTATGCCCGGTCTTAAGAAAGGAAACACTAATGTGCCTTCAAGTAGTTGATTCGGATATGTTAGTGCTAAAAAAATGAACTTTAGTGTGCCTGCAAAAAGCTCAAATCACAGTCTTAAGAAAGTATATACTAATGTGCCTTCTAGTACTTCAGATCCTTGCACATCAAGCTCAGGAATGCAAAAATTAGATCAACCAACTAATGTTCCCATTCCCTCTACAGGAGTAATCAATGACATTAAAGCAAGCAGGTCAAAGAATTGTGCATTGGAAGAGAGTAGAAGACTGATGAGTGTGTAAATACTCATCATTTTTGTACAAAATAAACTGCAAAATCATCTGAAAACACTCAGAAACACATCAAAATGATCAAAATATCACAAATCAGTGTTTTATGTGTTTTAAAAGCAAAAATATCAAAATCAGATGAAAAACATATCAAATTTACAAAAATTGCAGTTTTAGTCCCCCAAGTTTCTAAAATTGTCAAAAATAGTCCCTGAGTCAAAATTTCAAAAGAAAAATCACCAAAGGTCCTTTTAATGTCATAAGTTGTCAAATTTAGTCCTTTGGTGAAAAATATGAAAAGTTTGAGAAAATTACAAGTTTGGTCCTCCAACTTTGAAATTTGGCAAAAATGGCCCTGGAAAATTGAAAAATGTCAAGTTTGGTCCTTGTAGTATGGAAACTTGTCATTAATGGTCCCTTGAAATAACTTTGTTGAATTGGCAGGAATAGTCCTTGATTTTCAGAAAATGGCACAACTAGTCCTTGTATTATTTAAAGCCTTTAAAACCCATTTGGACCCTTGCCTAGTTTTGGACCCACATGTCAATTGCACTTTTGACCCCCCTGGTATTAATAACCCAAGTCAAACCAACCCTATACCCGCCTTTTCCTCCTTTCTTCTTCACCTAGCCCTGAAAACCCACACACACTCAAGCCCTCCTCACCTTATCCCTTCACTTGTCCCCCCTCCAAACACTACATCCAAGTAACATTTATTACCTTCCTCCCCTACACTCAATCTCCTCAACAGGTTAAAACTTCATTTTCCCGCCAAAAGCCACTCAATGGCCAAGATCACCTCTAATCCATCCAAAGGTCAGAAAAATGGTGGGAACTGCTCATTGTAGAGAGAGAAAGCAAGTGGGAGTATAAAAGAGAGAAGAATGAAGCAGTTTGAGGGTAGCTAGTTTTAAATTTTCCTTCAATGTCGTTTTTTTTTTAATAAAAGTAGTAGTTTAAGTCTAAATGTTGTAACTCCACTTTCCTTATATCACATTTAAGTTAACTTATCATTGTACTGTGTTGTTGAGTTCTCAATTCAAGTTTCTAGATAAATTCCATATTTCAAGTTACTGTTGAAATTTTCAACCTTAAAATCTCATGTTTAAACTTTCAGAAGCTTATATTTAATCTCAATCAAGCTTGTATAAGCTCATTTTAGCTTTGTATCAGCTCACATTCAAAGTCTAAGTAATGTAGGTTCAGGGTCAACAAAAGTCAACTCTTAGACTCATATTGGAATTGGAATGGTTACTGGTGTTGCAATGATGATCATGGGTTAGATTTGGTAGGTTAGAGTAGGATTTGGAGTTTGTTTTAACCTGCACATCAGTTGGACAATTGTGAGTAACTTTCTCATTTTTCATTTTCAAGTCAAAATTGCAGCTTATGCTTATCATGTATCTGTGGTCACTCTTGGTTTTAATGTGTTTATTTAGGTGTATTTAGGGTAGTTAAGCTCAGTTGGATCAATGGCTTTAGCTTTGGTTCAGTTTTATTTTGTTTAAGATTGCATAGCGATTTAAAGGTGTGTTTGGATTTGGTATTTAAAGCTGAGATATAGGTTATTGCGATTAGCTTAGTACCTGTTTTCCCATGCTTGTAAATCTGTTTTATGCTCATTTGAGTCATTTCTTTGAGCCTGCAACCACTCAAGTCAAATTTTTCCATATCTGTCTATACCGGTTGTTTGGAATTTTTACAAGTTCATAGGCTCATTTTGTGTTTAAAATTCATAGGTCTACCCTACATTAGTGTTATTTCATCATATTACTTCCATTTCAGTCCTTAAATTGATCCCAAATCTCAAATAAGTCAACCTTTATAACTGTCTTAAAAAGTCAAATTGTGTCAAATATCTGGTTTTAAACTTGAAGCCTATGCATTAGGTTCATTTCAAGTAGATGAGGTCTGATTTTTGGTTTAGATATAGTATGGTAGGTGTTCTTCAATTCCACACTTTTAGTTTTTTTATTAGCTTATTAAATAAGCAGTTAAAACAGCTTAAACATAGGGTCCTGTTTATCTTCTTTGCATAAGCGATCTAGTCCCACTTGGCCACTTTTGCTTTGATCTGTATCTTCTTCATGAATAGCCCTTATTAGCTGAAATCTTGGATAATTAATCTCTGGCTGGTAGACTAGAGAACCACACTTTTGTTTTTAACTTTAGCTTATTAAATAAGCAGCTACTACTGCTTAAACTTAGGTCAGTTATCTGTTCTGCTTATTAGATCAGTTTGCTCAAATCTTGGTAACTTTCAATTTAGTTGTTTGGAGTTGTTGATTTTAGTTCATTTTGAGTTATCTTAGCTTATAGTAGCTTCCATTTCAGTTTGGTACCTTTTGGTGAGCTTTTGGCTTATCCAAGTGCTTATTTATAAGCACTTGGCACATCAGTTCCTTATTCCTCCAAATAAGCCACTGTTTTTCCAATTTTCCTTGCTTCCTCATATTATTTTAGAGTTTCCCTGAAATTTTCAGATTTTTCCAAGTTCATTTGCTATTTTTCTTAATTTAAATTAGTTTTTAAGCATTTTTAAATAGTATTTAATATAAAAAATTAAGAAAAGGTTCAAAAAAATAATTTTTCATTTTTCTTAAGTTTAGATAAATATAATAAGCCTAAAAAGTATTTTTCCATAATTTTCTTAGCTTAATTTGTATTTTCTAGCATTTTAATTAGTTTTAAATAGTTTTAAATTAATAATAAATATATAAAAAGTCAAAAAAAATATTTTTTCAGTTTTAAAATTAGTTTTATGATATTTTAGATTTTTCTAAATATTAATTTTATTTTTCTAGTCTTATTTCATATTTTCTTTTATTTTAGAGTATTTATTAAATAGTTAAAATAGTTTTTATTTAATAATAATTATATAATTAGTTATAAAAATAATTTTCTTTTTCTAAAAAGTTTCTTTTATCATTAGGTTTGTAAAAATATCATTTTCATATTTTTAGGATTTATATTGTGTAAGTTTCACTTTTTATTTTGTGCGTTTACGTAATTTTATTTTAAACGTAAGTTTTTAGTTTTAAGTTTTAAACGTTCATCACTTTAAATATAGTGATAGCGTTTATTTAATAGATTTTATCTTTTTAATTTCCTTTAATTTGCATTTAAGCGTTTTAATTTGTTGGCTTTTCTGTAGTTATAATAATTATCAAATCCTTTTCCCGTTCAAATTCCTCGATCACTAAACGTTTGATAATCCATTGCACAACTCGTTGGGACATAACGACCCGGGGAAACACTATACTCCTCAGATCTTCATTGCATTTGTTCGAGCTGTTTTAAGTCTGTTACGGTCATTCACAAGTGACCGGTTTATGTGATTAGACTTGGCGGTTTTGCAGATCAAATTTTTGGCGCCATTGCTGTCTTTGATTGTCTTCCATTTAGCAGATTAGTGATTTGGATATTCACTCTTTGTTTATACCATTTGTATGTTTATATTTTCTTTTAAAAATCAAAAACCCAAAAAGATTTTCATTCTTTGTTTTTACATCATGTTTTTCAAAATACAAAAATATTCCTCTTTACCCTCTTGCCCCTTTTGATTCTTTATCCCTTTACCCTCTATCCATTTGATTCTAACTTCTTCTATTCTAATGGAATCATCGATTCCTTGTGTCGGTTGTGGAGAACGCTTTTCGGTTTAATGTCGTTGGTAATGCGATGCGAGCGATGCGTAATGACATTCATAATGGAAGTTGTTTGTTTTGCGGTTCGAGGAATTCATGTTCTTATGATCAAAATTTTTTCAATGAGCGGAAAAATTTCTCCGACTACCCACCCCAACCCCAAAATTTTTCGTTCAATCGGCAGTATTGCTATGGTTGTGGGGATCCGTTAGTTGATTTTCGATGTCAACGATGTTCTTGCGAGAGGTGTGGAAATGATCTTACGGATGGATTTTGTTCGTTTTGTGCTTCGGAAGCTGAAAACTCATGCACTTACCCGAACTTTTCCAATTATCCTCAAAACGATTTTAGCCACCCTCCTCATTATTCATTTGAGCAAGAACCGTGCTATCAAAGTTTTAATGACACATCGTTTCAGAATGTACCGAATTGTTCTTGCACAAATTGTGGAGGTCCTCTTCAATGTCAACCGTGGAATCAAAATTACTATACTTCCGTTTTGACAATTTCCAACCTCCACAGCACCATACGGTTCAAACTCCACCTGAGCCGTTGTCTCAAGAAATCTCCCATGATTTTGAAACCGCAATGAAAACACTTGAGGATATGATGATTAACTTTAAGAATCAAGTGAGTGGTGAAAAAACCATTGGAGAATTGCTAGCCGAAAAGCGAGAGGCCCGCCAATCAAGGGAAGAATTATTAGCCCTAGAGCATGCGCTCTAAAGGCGTTCCCAATTTCTTACGGCAGCTCTATATGATGATGACGAGGAGGGTTTTTATCCTTTTAGAAATAATATTTCTCAACCTCCTCGGTCAGTTGATATCCCAGCAGTTGAGATTCCATCTCAAACAACTGCTATCACACTTGATATTCCCACTCACTCTCACGAACATGGGGGCGAGCATCTTGACACTTGTTCTCGAAAGGAATCGGACGAAATCATAAAGTCTAGTGTTGAGAACCTTGTCCCAATCCCAAGAGAGTCACAGGAATTTCGATCATATGTGTGATTCTTCTTTCCCTCTTGAGTGTTCAAATGATCATTTGGAAACTTTCTCCGATTTTAGCGATGATTGTGCTTCCCATGGAGACATTGAGTATGTCGAGGCATCACTCCCACATCGATCCTCTTCTTGAGGAGTTCTCCGATGAACTCACTCACATCAATCCACTCTTTGATTTCAAAGCCGTCGGGAGAGCGAAAGTCTCACGATAATGATCGTTCACTCACTTCTTATCCCAACAATCCAATAGAGAATGTTGATCACTTTGTTCCCGAAACATTCAAAGCTACTTTCACCAATCCTCTATTTGAATTAGACTCTGAATTCACTTTAATTCTCGAGAATCCACTCTTTGATACTCAGATCGAGGATAGTGATGAGTCGACAATGGAACAAGAGTTCACAAATTCACATCATGTGAATGATTCTCTTCATGAGGAGTTCGCGGTGAACTCACTCATATCATGACTCCCACGAGTATGATCGCTGGGATGGCAAAAATCATGATCGGGGGGAAAAGTTCTCAATCATGAGAGTTTGTATTTCTATGACAAATTTTCCAAACCTCCCTCCCGAGATGCTTTCCAAACCAAAGAGCTCAACCTATAAAATCCAAATAAGTGCAATTGCACTTAATCCCGAGGAAGAAGAGTTAGTCATGATCATCATCATGATTCTCCTTCTTTTCTTCACATACGGTGTGACTTCTCATTCCCTTTTCTCCTTCGGGAATGAGGACACTATCTTTGACCCCGGCATTTTCATTTATCATTTGTGAGCCGGGTCTGTCTCTCTATATCTCATCGGTGTGGAACTTTCACGTGCTTCAAATGTTGTCCAAACATCTTGAATGAAAGTCCGATGGAGATTGTTTCTTCCACTTTGCTTCCCCATGAACCAATGAATACGGGGTCGAGTCAAGCTAGCGACTTCGGTAACCAAAACGATAGCACACACCATATAGGTTTTCACCCATATTTCTGACTTCTTTCTATTTTCTACCACCCTAGTGTGGGGTTGCCACATGTTTTTTTAAAAAAAAAAAAAAAAAATCTTCTTTCTAAATAATGGCCGTAGTATTTCCCTTTTACGTTCTATGTTTCGGCATAACAGCCGGTACTTTGAATATTGAGGGCAATATTCATTTCTAAGTGTGGGGAGGAATTCTCACGAATTTTATCATATAATTATACCAATTCCCCCGTTTTTGGCCAAATTTTTTTTGGAGTAAGTGTTTTACACTTTCTCATCGGTTATCATCCGCCATGTGCGTAAGACAAAAGGATTGGCTAATCCAGTAGCAAACGGCTCTTGGTAAAGATATCTCAAATCCGTTGACGGCTTGCAATTTGCCCAAAATTGTATGGTATTCACCTCACCATATCCTAAAAAGTGAAGAGTTGGCTAGCCCGCAAGTTTATGGCTTGTGGTAAAGGCGGTGGAAAAACCATAATTGGTAATCAGCCCACCAAAGATAATATTGATAATTTATCTAAGAGTTGGCTAGTCCAGAAAGTGCGGCTTGGTAAAGACAAAATCAAATCGGTTGAAAGTCGGTGGTTTGCTCAAAATCACATGGTTATCGATGTACCATGGTTCTTACTTGAACTGAAACATTTGGCTACTCCAGAAGTAATGGCTTTTGGTAAAGAGATTCAAATCCATTATGTTTTTTCTCAAAAGATTGCTAGGGACTAGCAATAGTTTAGTGTGGGGGATTGATGAGTGTGTAAATACTCATCATTTTTGTACAAAATAAACTGCAAAATCATCTGAAAACACTCGAAAACACATCAAAATGATCAAAATATCACAAATCAGTGTTTTATGTGTTTTAAAAGCAAAAATATCAAAATCAGATGAAAAACATATCAAATTTACAAAATTGCGTTTTAGTCCCCAAGTTTCTAAAATTGTCAAAAATAGTCCCTGAGTCAAAATTTCAAAAGAAAAATCACCAAAGGTCCTTTTAATGTCATAAGTTGTCAAATTTAGTCCTTTGGTGAAAAATATGAAAAGTTTGAGAAAATTACAAGTTTGGTCCTCCAACTTTGAAATTTGGCAAAATGGCCTGGAAAATTGAAAAATGTCAAGTTTGGTCCTTGTAGTATGGAAACTTGTCATTAATGGTCCTTTGAAATAACTTTGATGAAATGGCAGGAATAGTCCTTGATTTTCAGAAAATGGCACAACTAGTCCTTGTATTATTTAAAGCCTTTAAAACCCATTTGGACCCTTGCCTAGTTTTGGACCCTGTCAATTGCACTTTTGACCCCCCTGGTATTAATAACCCAAGTCAAACCAACCCTATACCCGCCTTTTCCTCCTTTCTTCTTCACCTAGCCCTGCAAAACCCCTGCACACTCAAGCCCTCCTCACCTTATCCCTTCACTTGTCCCCCCTCCAAACACTACATCCAAGTAACATTTATTACCTTCCTCCCCTACACTCAATCTCCTCAACAGGTTAAAACTTCATTTTCCGCCAAAAAGCCACTCAATGGCCAAGATCACCTCTAATCCATCCAAAGGTCGAAAAATGGTGGGAGCGCTCATTGTAGAGAGAGAAAGCAAGTGGGAGTATAAAAGAGAGAAGAATGAAGCAGTTTGAGGGTAGCTAGTTTTAAATTTTCCTTCAATGTCGTTTTTTTTAATAAAAGTAGTAGTTTAAGTCTAAATGTTGTAACTCCACTTTCCTTATATCACATTTAAGTTAACTTATCATTGTCTTTGTGTTGTTGAGTTCTCAATTCAAGTTTCTAGATAAATTCCATATTTCAAGTTCTTGTTGAAATTTTCAACCTTAAAATCTCATGTTTAAACTTTCAGAAGCTTATATTTAATCTCAATCAAGCTTGTATAAGCTCATTTTAGCTTTGTATCAGCTCACATTCAAAGTCTAAGTAATGTAGGTTCAGGGTCAACAAAAGTCAACTCTTAGACTCATATTGGAATTGGAATGGTTCTTGGTGTTGCAGTGATGATCATGGGTTAGATTTGGTAGGTTAGAATAGGATTTGGAGTTTGTTTTAACCTGCACATCAGTTGGATAATTGTGAGTAACTTTCTCATTTTCATTTCAAGTCAAAATTGCAGCTTATGCTTATCATGTATCTGTGGTCACTCTTGGTTTTAATGTGTTTATTTAGGTGTATTTAGGGTAGTTAAGCTCAGTTGGATCAATGGCTTTAGGTTCGATTTTTATTTTGTTTAAGATTGCATAGCAGATTTAAAGGTGTGTTTGGATTTGGTATTTAAACTGAGATATAGGTTATTGCAAGCTTAGTACCTGTTTTCCCATGCTTGTAAATCTGTTTTATGCTCATTTGAGTCATTTCTTTGAGCTGCAACCACTTCAAGTCAAATTTTTTCCATATCTGTCTATACCGGTTATGTTGGAATTTTTACAAGTTCATAGGCTCATTTTGTGTTTAAAATTCATAGGTCTACCCTACATTAGTGTTATTTCATCATATTACTTCCATTTCAGTCCTTAAATTGATCCCAAATCTCAAATAAGTCAACCTTTATAACTGTCTTAAAAAGTCAAATTGTGTCAAATATCTGGTTTTGAGAACTTGAAGCCTATGCATTAGGTTCATTTCAAGTAGATGAGGTCTGATTTTTGGTTTAGATATAGTCTGGTAGGTGTTCTTCAATTCCACACTTTTAGTTTTTTTATTAGCTTATTAAATAAGCGATTAAAGCTTAAACATAGGGTCCCTGTTTATCATTCTTTGCATAAGCGATCTAGTCCCACTTGGCCACTTTTGCTTTGATCAGATCTTCTTCATGAATAGCCCTTATTAGCTTAAATCTTGGATAATTAATCTCTGGCTGGTAGACTAGAGAACCACACTTTTGTTTTTAACTTTAGCTTATTAAATAGCGGTACTCTGCTTAAACTTAGGTCGAGTTATACGTTGCCTTATTAGATCAGTTTGCTCAAATCTTGGTAACTTTCAATTCAGTTGTTTGGAGTTGTTGATTTTAGTTCATTTTGAGTTATCTTAGCTTATAGTAGCTTCCATTTCAGTTTGGTACCTTTTGGTGAGCTTTTGGCTTATCCAAGTGCTTATTTATAAGCACTTGGCACATCAGTTCCTTATTCCTCCAAATAAGCCACTGTTTTTCCAATTTTCCTTGCTTCCTCATATTATTTTAGAGTTTCCCTGAAATTTTCAGATTTTTCCAAGTTCATTTGCTATTTTTCTTAATTTAAATTAGTTTTTAAGCATTTTTAAATAGTATTTAATATAAAAAATTAATAAAAGGTTCAAAAAAATAATTTTTCATTTTTCTTAAGTTTAGATAAATATAAGAAGCCTAAAAAGTATTTTTCCATAATTTTCTTAGCTTAATTTGTATTTTCTAGCATTTTAATTAGTTTTAAATAGTTTTAAATTAATAATAAATATATAAAAAGTCAAAAAAATATATTTTCAGTTTTAAAATTAGTTTTATGATATTTTAGATTTTTCTAAATCTTAATTTTATTTTTCTAGTCTTATTTCATATTTTCTTTTATTTTAGAGTATTTATTAAATAGTTAAAATAGTTTTTATTTAATAATAATTATATAATTAGTTATAAAAATAATTTTATTTTTCTAAAAAGTTTCTTTTATCATTAGGTTTGTAAAAATATCATTTTCATATTTTTAGGATTTATATTGTGTAAGTTTCACTTTTTATTTTGTGCGTTCACGTAATTTTATTTTAAGCGTAGTTTTTAGTTTTAATTCTTAAACGTTCATCACTTTAAATATAGTGATAGCGTTTATTTAATAGATTTTATCTTTTTAATTTCCTTTAATTTGCATTTAAGCCGTTTTAATTTGTTGGCTTTTCTGTAGTTATAATAATTATCAAATCCTTTTCCGTTCAAATTCTCGATCACTAAGCGTTTGATAATCCATTGCACAACTTCATGGGACATAACGACCGGGGAAACACTATACTCCTCAGATCTTCATTGATTTCGCTTAGCGGTTTTAAGGGTTCAGTCCGCCATTCACAAGTGGCGGGCTTGGATTTAGCTTTTGCAAGCATCAGAAGACCAACCTAGGCTCTTTAAGCTTGAGTTGAATAAAACGAATCGTGTTGATTCTAGTATTAGCCTTAGGCATCGTAATTAATTCAATTCGATACTATTTGCAAACCTTGTAATGATGTCTGCTTGAATACTGTTGCTAATCATGAATGTGGTGTGAATGCTTTGTCTAATGCTGTCAAATGCCCGTTAAAATTGTTAATGCTAATAAGGCAAAAAGGCAAAAACGAAATATTGTTAGAAAACAGTGGAAACCCACAGGAAGAACTTTTATAAAGATAGGTTATTATTGGATACTTTTTGGCCATAAGAATAATCAGTTTTCCTCTCAAACTGCTAAGATTATGCCCACTAGAAAATGGATGCCTATTGGTAGAACTATTCCCTTAAGAAGTGAACATACTTTGAATAGGTCAAATCTGGACACCGATTGCATCTATTCCCAATGATTCCATTGCTTCTACTTCGATATGGATGTTTCTATTTTTGATGTGGGTGTTCCAATCACTGTTACTAACCAAGTGGAACCCATTCTTGCATGGGGATCCCAATTATCCGTTATCCATTCTTGTGCGTGTTCAACTGCAGATCGTTCAAATCGCTTACGTGGTACCGGACTCAGTCGTTCCAAGCATATGGGAGACCGGTCGCTGCTCATGAACTTCGTGAGCAAATTCATCGGGACAGTTAGATTCGGTAATGATCATTTCGGTGCAATTATGGGTTATGGTGATTATGTTGTTGGTGATAGTGTTATCTCTAGAGTATACTATGTGGAAGGTCTTGGTCATAATCTGTTCTCTGTCGGTCAATTCGTGATTCGATCTAGAAGTAGCCTTCAGAAAACATACTTGTTTTGTTAGAGAACTTGATGGTAAGGAACTTTTAAGAGGAACTCGTGGTTCAAATCTTTACACCATCTCTATAGAAGATATGATGAAGTCTTCTCCAATTTGCTTGCTGTCAAAGGCTTCAAAACAAAGTCATGGTTATGGCATCGACGTCTCAATCACTTGAACTTCGGCACCATCAATGATCTCTCGAGAAAGGACTTAGTTGTAGGTTTACCTCGACTAAAGTATGAAAAGGATCATCTTTGTTCAGCATGTCAATTGGGAAAAAGCAAGAAGTATGCCCATAAACCCAAACCTACTAACTCTCACGAAGTTCTTCATACAATTTATATGGATTTATGTGGACCAATGAGAGTGTAGAATATCTTTGGGAAGAAATATGTGTTAGTTATAGTTGATGATTACTCTAGATTCACCTGGGTCAAGTTCTTAAGGACAAAGGATGAAACTCCCGATATCATCATCAAACTCATCAAACAACCGCAGTTCGACTTAACAAAACCGTCAGAATTATCCGGACGGACAATGGAACTGAGTTTGTTAACAAACAACTTAGTGAATTCTATGAAAGCATTGGAATCACCCATCAAAGAAGTGTTCCACGAACTCCTCAACAGAGCGGTGTAGTTGAAAGACGAAATCGAACTCTTGTAGAAGCCGCTAGAACAATGCCGATTTACTCAAAAGTTCCAATGTTTCTCCCGGGTGAAGCTATTGCCATTGCATGCTACACACAAAATCGTTCCTTGATTCACAATGTTCATGGAAAGACACCATATGAACTTGTCCACAACAGAAAACCTAATCTCTCTTTCCTTCGTGTGTTTGGAGCATTGTGCTATCCAACTAATGAGGGTCAAGACTTAGGCAAACTTAGAGCTAAAGCGGACATTGGAGTATTTGTAGGGTATGCACCAAACAAAAAGGGATACCGAATCTACAACAAAAGAACCGGAAACATCATGGAAACAATTCACGTTACGTTTGATGAGTGACGGTCAAATGCGGCTCCTGAACAATTCCACGGACCCGCACTTCAAATAAGTCCAATTGGTTCATCCCTTGTTCCAAACTCTTCTCAAGAAACTCCATATGTACCTCCATCCGAAGATGATTTAAAGAAATTGTTTGATCCTATGTTTGATGAACTTTATGATCCAGGTACTAATGAGGTGTCGATTCCTACAACAGAGGCTGCTCATATTCCAGTGAATGAAGTCAATCCCTCGGTCTCAATATCTTTAAGTCAAGAAGCACCACTCGATCCTTGATCTCATCAACAAATCATCATTCTTCAAATGTACATCATGGAACTGTTTCGGGCATCAATGATGAAGTTAATCCCTTTGCTACTCCTGAAGATGCTCCATTTGAAAACATATTTGCTCTTGAATCTTCATCGAACCATCTTCGTTGAGACATCAACTCGCTACTTCAGTCCCTCATCAACTACCACATGAACACCTTAGAAAATGGACTCACGATCATCCATTAGACAACATCATTGGAAATCCCTCTCGTCCAGTATCCACACGGAAACAACTTGCAACCGATGCCTTATGGTGCTTCTTCAACTCCGTACTCTCTAAGATCGAACCAAAGATGTTAAAACCGCCATGAATGAAGATAGTTGGTTCAATGCTATGCAAGATGAAATTCATGAGTTCGATCGACTAGATGTATGGGAGTTAGTACCGGCTCCAGATTGTGCTATGATTATTGCTCTAAAATGGATCTTCAAAGTGAAACTTGATGAGCATGGTGATGTGTTGAAGAACAAGGCTCGATTAGTTGCTAAAGGATACCGTCAAGAGGAGGGTATAGACTTTGAAGAATCTTTTGCTCCCGTGGCTCGAATCGAGGCAATTAGAATCTTTTTGGCTAATGCCGCAAGTAAGAACATGGTAGTCTATCAAATGGACGTAAAGACGGCATTCATGAACGGAGATCTTAAAGAAGTCGTCTACGTCGCCCAACTGAAGGATTTGTAAACCAAGAGCATCCTACTCACGTTTATCGTTTGAAGAAGGCCCTTTACGGTTTAAAGCAAGCTCCAAGGGCATGGTATGATACACTGTCAAAGTTTCTTCTATCAACCGGATTTAGCAAAGGAGCGGTTGATCCAACATTGTTCACCAGGAAGTCAGGCAAACATTTAATTCATGTTCAAATTTATGTTGATGATATTATTTTTGCCTCGATAGACCCAATGGAATGTGATCGTTTTTCTAATGAAATGAGTTCAAAATTTCAAATGTCAATGATGGGACAAATGTCATTTTCTTGGGATTACAAATTTCACAAAGTCCCGGAGGCATTTTCATAAATCAATCTAAATATGCAAATGAGATTTTAAAGAAATTTGGATTTGATTCAAGTGACCTGTTGACACTCCCATGATTGATCGAACCAAACTAGATGAGGACCACTCGGGGATCATGATTGACCAAACAAAATATCGTAGTATGATTGGATCCCTGATGTACCTCACAGCTAGTAGACCGGACATCTTGTTCATTTGTTTGCATGTGTGCTAGATACCGGCTAAGCCTACTAAAAAGCACCTTGAAGCGGTTAAACGGTTCTTTAGGTATCTCCAAGGAACCATCAATATGGGACTTTGGTACCCGAAGGACACCGGTATGTCACTAACGACCTATGCGATGCCGATCATGCAGGTGTCAAGATACTCGTCGAAGTACATCCGGAGGTGCTCAGTTTTTGGGTGATAAGCTTGTGACCTGGTCTTCAAAGAAGCAAATGAGTACTTCTATTTCCTCTAAAGAGGCTGAATACATAGCCATGTCATCTTGTTGTGCTCAAGTCTTATGGATGAGATCTCAATTATCGGACTATGGCTTTGAATTCAACAAAATCCCTCTGTACTGTGATAATAAAAGTGCTATTGCTCTCTCATGCAACAACGTTCAACACTCAAGAGCAAAGCATATCGACATTCGACATCATTTCATCGGGGAACAAGTGGAAAAAGGTGTGGTGGAACTCTATTTTGTGAGGTCTGAATATCGGTTAGCAGACATCTTCACCAAAGCTCTTCCAAGAGAACGTTTTGAGTTTATTCTTCCACGTCTTGGCTTGAAAAGTCTTCAACCGGAAACACTCAAACGTCTTCAGGAGGAAGACGAGGAGTAAAGGTCTATCTTCATCTATCTCTTGTATATATCTATTCGAAAATCAAAATACAAAATTATAAAACCTTCAAAACCATAAAAATCAAAAATTCAAAAATCTTCAAAAATATTGTCATTTTGTCATGCGTTTTCTCGGTTCGATAATATCTACGGTCTTTGTCCTGTCATTCAAAGAATGACACGGGACTTTAGATGTTGTTCAATTCCAAAAAAAATTAAAAAAAAAAAAAAATATATATATATATATATTTTTGGGAGAAAGAGAAACAATGGTTTATTGTCATTTCAGCAAGAACCCGCTTTTCAAGGAAAGAACAGAGCCATACTTTATCATGTTTTCAAAATTCCATGCTCTGATTCTTTAAACATTTATCTGCTGAAAACTAATTGCTTTGAAAAATAACTCAGTCTCTATTTTTGATAATCATCTGGACTTATTTGTCAAAATATCAATCTCTCAATCAACAACCTATGTCATTGATTGAGGGGAGAATGATTTCAATTAAATTAAAAGGTTATTTGGCATTCAATTGTTTTCAAAAGATATTCATGCATGTTTTATCAATGGAGTTTAAAGTCTTAAAATCCGATCATTATCAGCTAAAACGCTTTCATAATCAAGTCACAATTCTCCTTAAAAGCTTTCAAAATCAATTTAAATCTATAAGAGATCACAAATCTCAAATGATTTGATAATTGTGATCGGGGAGAATGTGTGATTTAAATTGGATTTAAACCGATAATTTGGTAAATGGTTTTATAAGGATGTACAAGCTCTCCTTCCCACATATGACAAACGATTTCAAATTTTCCATGCACATGTTGAGGGGAGCATCTATCTTAAACCTATGATTTGAAACGTGATAACTTATCTCAAGTGTGTTCCCTCTAGTATGTGCAAAACTCTTTTCAAATCTCGAGGCACATATTGAGGGGAGCAAAATCATGAAAACCTCATCCTTCCCAAAATGCTTTATCTACTTGATTCGATTAGGGAAGTGATGTTGATATTTTTTAAAATGGTAATCAAAGAAGTTAATTCTTTCTCTTGCCTCCGTGTGGAAAACTATTTCAAATACTTGATTCACATGTTGAGGGGAGTTCTTCTTCTAAAAATATCAAAACAATTCAGGTACAAAATGCTTTGATAAAATATCATAAGTATCCGGATTGATTTTCAAATGGTTTTCAATTGGTTCCTATGGCGGATGAACAATACCAAAAAGACCGACCAACTTTACATTATGTATGGTGATATAAGGATGATAAGGTTAGGTATGTGTTCCCATGATCCGCCAGAACCGGAGGGATCTACCCAGGACTATCCACTAGTTAGTGTAGAGTTCTTAGGTATGATGATAAAAGGAGAAAAATGAGATATGGGAAGAGTGCGGACTAAGACTGAGCTAGTATTGGAATAAACCCAACAAGGTTCTTGCTATGAAGTCTCGGTAAGCACTGAAGGGGTTGAAGAATGAAAAGAATTGAATGAGAAAAGGGTGAAAACAAATAGCCCTCCATATATTCAACCTTAGGGCGGAAACCGGGTTCAATTCAAATGCTACAGATGGTAACATCAGTATTGAAGACAAGACGTCATGGACCCAAAGGCGCCTGCACTTCAACTTTCAAAACCACTCAAGTTCCTCTTAAAAGGACTTGTTTCATTCTCACGGGAACCGACATTATCTATCAACTTTCTCTTAGAGATTGTTGATATTGAAGGAGGAGACCCTCTCCCTAGTCTCCGATATAGGATCCAAATATGCACAAATTGAGTCTAGTGCCACGAGATCATCAATAAATCTCATTAGGACACTTTCAATGAAGACTCTGTTTCACACAATGTGAAAAGAGAGATTATATCTTGAGTCCTATGCATTATCCTTGTGGTATTGCCATAACATCCGAGTGATATGCAAACATACTCACAATGAAGATGGAAAGCCTTCTGGAGCCAACATCTAACAAGCTCCGGGTAGGTGGCATGTGAGATCTATTATACAGATCAACCATGTGACAACGAGCGAAACAATGGGCGATTCATTCTTTTGAATCAATCCTGGTTCAAGTTATGGATTGACGGATACCTTTGAAAAACCGGTCTTTGTGCTTTAAAACTCTTTTCATTAGCACGTCCGATCGTGTACTAATTTTTCTAATCAAAAGGTGTTTTATGATTGATAATTGATTTTCATTAAAACCTTCGTTATATTGCAAAACAATTTCTATTGAGCAATACACGATTGTTTTTCAAATCTCTTTTCATCAATCGCTGGACTTAAATTATTTGCCGGTTCACTCACTCCGTGTTGTCTTCTTTGAGACGTTCCGGTTTGAGAACGGCTAGAGCATACCGCGAAACCCTGTCAAGGAAATTCTTCGAATTATACGATCACGAGCTTATCTTGATCAACGGGGAACCGTAGGCCGTGTACCTCAATTCAGCGAAAGTGATCAAAGACACTTTCGTGCGATTTATTGCTAACTTGTATGAGGTACACCGACGTTTGCAAATGATCGAATGGAGCGGTCAATCCATAGCCGCATGCTCACACAACACATTCATATCAAAAGATAACATGATTGGTGCATCAATGACTCTGATATTCTAACTCCATGCTTACGCTTCTGCTACGCCAATATCATGAATCAACTAAAGCTTCCGCTACTCAGATGAGAAGATATCATGATCCAGAATGTGAGCATGTCGGTCCGAAAGTCACAACATCACATAATACCAACACCACAATGGATGTATCGGAGATTTTCTATTAGCTGATGATCTCAAAAGCTGGCTCAACATTATTATCACGTGGATCGGTAAAAGACCTCCACTTGGATTAACCAAACATGCAATGAGTGGAATCAATGACTACGAAGCTTCGAGCAAAGTACTACATCAAGAATGCAAGATCAATTGTTAATGTAATATCCGATTGTATTCAATGTCATTTTAGTATATGTTTGAGGTGACCTCCCTTAGGGGAGATTGTTAGGAATTAGAAATTCCGGTATTAAAGAGTCGGTCACCTCAAGTATATGTAATCGTTAGAATGCTCGTAGTCATAGTTATATTTAGTTAAGTAGTATTTTGTTAAGTAACACCGTGGAGGACGGACGGGTCTTTACCCATCGTATGCCTGATCCACAGCCCGTTGTGTGGCGTTTTATGTAAGACTATAAATACTCTCTACCTCCCAAGGTAGAGAGTTGGAGCTCATAATAATATTTTCTTTCTCTCACTAAAGTTCCCTAAACCTCTAACTTTCTCTCTCTAGAATTCCACTTATACGCCTACTTTGTGCTATGGTTTGATGTGTATGTGAAAACCAATATCCTACATTTATAGTCTTACACAAATCGCCACCTACTGGTACGTGGATCGATCTGATGGGTAAAGACCCGTCCATCCTCCGCGGTGTTACTTAACTAAATACTCTCGAACTTTAAATAACTATGACTATGAGCTTTCTAACGATTACATATACTTGAGGTGACCGACACTTTAATAACGGGATTTACTAAATCCTAACATTCTCCCCAAGAGAGGTCACCTCAAATTACAATGAATACAAATAGATATTACATTAAGATTGTTCTTGGATTCTTGTTCACATGCTCTTTGCTCAAGTAGCTCGTAGTCTTTGATTCTTCATTTTTGAATGTTTGGATAATCCAAGTGGAGGTCTTTAATCGATCCACGTGATAATGAGAGTTGAGTCGGTTTTGAGATCATCGATATCATAAATCTCGACTCATCCTTTGTGTTGTTGGTATTATATGATGTTGTGACTTTTGACCGACATGCTCACAATGGATCATGATTTCTTCTCGCCATCGTAAGCGGAAGCTTTCATTGATTCATGATATTGGCGTAGCGAAGCATGGAATGAGAATATCAGAGTCATTGATGCACTAATCATGATTTCTTTGAAATGAATGTGATGTGTGAGCATGAGGCTATAGATTGACCTCTCCATTCTGATCAACTGCAAGCGTCGGAAGTACCTACATACAGGTTATCAATAAAAGCGCTTAAAGTGTCTTTGATCACATTCGTTGAATTGAGGTACACGGCCCACGGTTCCCCGTTGATCAGTACATGTACTGCCTGTGATCAGGTATAATTTCGAAGAATTTTGTAACATATTGGATTTCACAAACACATCAAACCATGATCACAAGAGGCGTGCACAATGATGTTTTAGAGAGAGAGAAATAGTTAGAGGTTTGGGAACTTAGTGAGAGAAAGTGAAAATCTTATTATGAGCTCCAACTCTACCTTGGGAGGTAGAGAGTATTTATAGTCTTACACAAATCGCCACCTACGGGCTGTGGATCAGGCATACAGTGGGTAAAGACCCGTCCGTCCTCCCCGGTGTTACATAACTAAATACTACTTAACATAAAATAACTACGACTACGAGCTTTCTAACGAATACATATACTTGATGTGACCGACACTTTAATAACTGGATTTACTAAATCCTAACAATCTCCCCCTAAGGGAGGTCACCTCAAATTACAATGAATACAAACAAATATTACATTAGATTGTTCTTGGTTTCGTGATTAAGTTCATTGCTCAAGAGCTTCGTAGTCTTTGATTCTTAATGTTTCGCATGTTTGGATAATTCTAGTGGAGGTCTTTAACTGATCCACATGATAATGAGTTTTGAGCCGACTTTGAGATCATCGGCTACATAAATCTCGACTCATCCTTTGTGATGTTGGTATTATGTGATGTTGTGACTTTTGGACCGACATGCTCACATTCGGGATCATGATTTCTTCTCATCGAGTAGAAGCTTTCGTTGATTCATGATATTGGCGGCGTAGCGAAGCATGAAGTGAAAAATATCAGAGTCATTGATGCACTTATCATGATTTCTTTAGAAATGAATGGGTTGAGTGAGCATGCGGCTATGGATTGACCGCTTCATTCTAATCACCGCAAACGCGTCGAGCGTACCCGCATACCACGATTAGCAATAAAGCGCGAAAGTGTCTTTGATCATATTCGTTGAATTTAGGAACACGACCAAGGTTCCCTTGATCGATTACAAGCTTTGTGATCGTATAATTCCAAAGAATTTCCTTGACAGTTTCAAGAATGCTTATTTGTTTCTCAAACCGGAACATCTCAAAGAAGACAACACGGATTGAGTGAACCAAATAATTGAGATTCACCGATTGATGAAAAGAGATTTGAAAAACAATGGTCCGCTCAATAGAAATTATTTTTGCAATACAACGAAGGTTTTAATGAAAATCAATTATCAATTATAAACACCTTTTATTTTGAAATATGAGTACACAGTCGATGTGCTAAAGAAAAAAGTTTTAAAGCACAACGACCGGTTTTTCAAAGGTATCCGTCAATCCATAACTTTGAACTGGGATTGATTCAAAAGATTGAATCGCCCCATTGTTTCTGTTCGGTTGTCACATGGTTGATCTATTGGATAGATCTCACATGCCACCTACCAGAGCTTGTTTGATGTTGGCTCCAGAAGGCTTTCCATCTTCATTGTGAATATGTTTGCATATCACTCGGGATGTTCTCCGCAATACCACAAGGATAATGCATGGGACTCATAAGATATAATCTCTCTTTCCACATTGTGTGAAACAAAGAGTCTTCATAGAAAGTGTCCTAATGAGATTTATATGATGATCTCGTGGCTCTAGACCCAATAGTGCACATTTGGTTTCCTATATCGGAGACTAGGGAGAGGGTCTCCATCTTCAATATCAACAATCTCTAAGAGAAAGTCGATAGATATGTGGTTCCGTGAGAATGAAACAAGCCCTTTTAAGAGGAACTTGAGTAGCTTGGAAGTTTAGTGCGGTCCAATGGGTCCATGACGTCTTGTCTTCAATACCGGTTACCTTAGTAACCACCGAGTATATGTATTGAACCCGGTTTCTGCCCTAAGGTTGAATAAATGGAGGGCTATTTTTTTTCACCATTTTCTCATTCAAATCTTTTTCATTCTTCAACCCCTTTAGTGCTTACCGAGACTTCATAACTAGAACCTTGTTGGGTTTATTCCAGATACTAGCTCGTCTCGATCCGCACTCTTCCCATTTATCATTTTTCTCCTTTTTCATCATACCTAAGGACTCTACACTATCTAGTGGATTGTCCCTGGGTAGATCCCTCCGTTTCTGGCGGATCATGGGAACAAATACCTAACCTTATCATCCTTATATCGCCATGCATAAAGTAAATTTGGTCGGTCTATTTGGTATTGTTCATCTGCCATTGGAACCAATTGAAAACCATTTGAAAATCAATTCAGATACTTGTGATATATTATCAAAGCATTTTGTACCTGAATTGTTTTTGATATTTTAGAAACAGAGCTCTCCCTCAACATGTGCATCATGTATTTGAAATCATTTTGGCACACGGAGGCAAGAGGAAGAATTAACTTTTTGATTACCATTTTCTAAAAGATATCAACATCACTTCCCTTATCAAATCAAGTAGATAAAGCATATTGAGGAAGGATGAGGTTCTCATAAATTTGCTCCCCCTCAATATGTTCCTCGAGGTTTGAAAGAGTTTCACATATCGAGAGGAACCGCACTTAGATACAAATCAATCACGTTTCAATTCTTTGTGGTTTAAAAGGATGCTCCCCTCAACATGTGCATGGAAAATTTGAAATCGTTTGGCACATGTGGGGAGGATAGCTTGCAAAGCACTTATGAAACCATTTAAACGAATTATGAGTTTAAATCCAATTTAAATCACAAATTCTCTCCCGATCACAATTATCAAATCATTTGAGATTTGTGATCTCTATAGATTTAAATTGATTTTGAAAGCTTTGAGGGGAGATGTGACTTGATTTGAGAAACATTTAACCGATAAGGATCAAGTTTGAGACTTTAGACTCCAAAGATTAAACATGCTTGAAAATCTTTTGAAAACATAATAACATTAAAGTCTTGTACCAATTGTGTACAATATTGTAAAACATTGTTCTCTTTGATTATTCTAGAGTAGACCTTTCTCGACACGTGCTAATTGTTTGAAAAATACTTTTTGATTTGAAAATATTCTCCCTCAATCAATGACATATGTTGTTGATTGAAGGATAGAGATTTTGACAATGAAAGTCTGATGATTTTAAAAATAGAGTTCAAGTATTTTCAAAGCAATTTTGTTTTCATTAGATGACAAATATTTTTCAGAAGAATCACTTGAAGGAAAAATATTTGAATGGAAACATTTGTCACAAATATTTGTTTTTAGAATCAGAGCATGAGGTTTGAAGATTGAAGATAAAGCATGGCTCTGTTCTTTCTTTGAAAATCGGGTTACTCCCTGAAATGACAATAAACCATTGTTTCATTTTCTCCCATTTTTTTTAAACATTCGAACAACATCTAAAGACCCGTGTCATTCTTTGAATGACAGCACAAAAACCGTATATATTATCGAATCGAGAAAAATATGACAAAAAGACAATTTTTTTTTTCAAGATTTTCAAGTTTTTATGGATTTTTGAAAGTTTTATATTTTTCTATTTTCTTTTTGTAGGTTTTGTAATTTTGTATTTTGCTTTTGGAATAAATATTTACAAGAGATAGATGAAGAAAGACCTTTACTCCTCGTCTTCCTCTTGAAGACGCTTTGAGTGTTTCGGTTGTAATCTTTTTACACCAAGTCGTGGTAGGATAAACTCAAAACGTTCTCTAGGAAGAGCTTTGGTGAAGATGTCGCTAATTGATATTCTCATTCTCACAAAATAGAATTCCACCACATCATTCTCTACTTGCTCCCTGATGAAATGATGTCGAATGTCGATTTGCTTTGCTCTTGAATGTTGAACGTTGTTGCATGAGAGAGCAATAGCACTTTTATTATCACGGTACAGAGGGATTTTGTTGAATTCAAAGCCAGAGTCAGATAATTGGGATCTCATCCATAGGATTTGAGCACAACAAGATGACATGGCTATGTATTCAAACCTCTAGAGGAAATAGAAGTACTCATTTATTTCTTTGAAGACCACTCACAAGCTTATCACCCAAAAATCGAAAGCACCTCCGACCGACGTGTATCTTGACATCCCGCATGATCAAGATCCATAGGTCGTTAGTGACATACCGGTGTCCTTCGGGTACCAAAGTCCCATATTGATGGTTCCTTTAAGATACCTAAAGACCCATTTAACCGCTTCAAGGTGCTTTTTGGTAGGCTTAGCCTGATATCTAGCACACATGCAAACAACAACGTAATGTCTGGTCTCTGGCTGTGAGATACATCAGGGATCCAATCATGCTAAGATATTTCGTTTGGTCTACCATGATCCCTGAGTGGTCCTCATCCAGTTTAGTACGCTCAATCATGGGAGTGTCAACAGAGTCTCAAGAATCAAATCCAAATTTCTTTAAAATCTCATTTGCATATTTAGATTGATTTATAAAAGATGCCTCTGGGACTTTGTGAAATTTGTAATCCCAAGAAAAATGACATTTGTCCCATCATTGACATTTGAAATTTGGAACCCATTTCATTTGAAAACGGTCACATTCATCGGGTCACGAGGCAAAATAATATCATCAAAATATATTTGAACGTGAATTAAATGTTTTCCTGACTTTCTGGTGAACAATGTCGGATCAACTGCTCCTTTGGTGAATCCAGTAGATAGAAAAAACTTTGATAGTGTATCATACCATGCCCTTGGAGCTTGCTTCAAACCGTAAAGAGCCTTCTTCAAATGATAAACATGAGTAGGATGCTCTGGATTCACAAAACCTTCGTTTTGGCGACGATACGACTTCTTTAAGATCTCCGTTAAGAAAAGCCGTCTTTACATCCATCTGATAGACTACCATGTTCTTACTTGCGATTAGCCAAGAAGATTCGATTGCCTCGTCACGAGCAACTAGAGCAAATGATTCTTCAAAGTCAATACCCTCCTCTTGGCGGTATCCTTTTGCAACCAATCGAGCCTTGTTCTTTAATACATCACCATGCTCATCAAGTTTTACTTTGAAGATCCACTTTAGAGCAATGATCATAGCATAGTCGGAGGCGGTACTAATTCCATACATCAAGTCGATCAAACTCATGAATTTCTTCTTGCATGGCATTGAACCATTGTCTTCATTCATAGCGGTTTAACGTCTTTTGGTTAGATCTTTGAGAGTACAGAGTTGAAGAAGCACCATAAGGCATCGGTTGCAAGTTGTCGATGAGTGGATCTTGAACGCGAAGGGTTTCCAATGATGTTGTCCAATGGGTGATCATGTGTCCATTTTCTAAGGTGTTCATGTGGTTGTTGTTGAGGAAACGTAAGTAGAGTCGATTTCTCCCGGTGAAGATGGTTCGATGATGGGAGCAAATTTGTTTTCAAATGGGGAATCTTCAGGAGTAGCAAAGGGATTATCTCCATCATTGGTACCCGAAATAATTCCATGATGTACACTCGATGATTGATGATTTGTTGATGAGATGAATGATCGGCGCTTCTTGACTTAATGACATTGAGGAAGGGTTAACTTCATTGAGAGGGATAGGGCACCTCTGTTGATGGAATTGGATGATCATTAGCACTTGGTACATAGTGTTCATCAAACATTGGATCAAATAATTTCTTCAAATCATCTTCTCAAGGAGGTACATAAGGAGTTGCCGGTGAGGTGGATTGGAAACAAGAGTAGAACCGATAGGACTACATGATGAAAGTTGAAATGCGGGTCCTGGATTGTCCGGAGCCATTTGACCGGCCACCATCGAACGTAACGTGAATAGTTTCCATGATATTTTGGGTTCTTTTGTTGTAGATTCGGTAACCCTTCTTGTTTGGTGCATAACCAACAAAACTCCAATATCTGCCTTTGCTCTTAATTTGCCTAAATCTTGTCCGTCATTCGTTGGATAGCACAAAGCACCAAACACACGAAGGTAGGAGAGATCGTTTACGTATGAACAATATATGGAGTTTTTCCATGAGAGGTATGAATAAGGGAACGATTTTGGGTGTAGCAAGCGGTGGCAATGGCTTCAGCCCATAGAAACATTGGAACCTTTGAATAAATTAGCTTTGTTCTTGCGGCTTCCACAAGAGTTCGATTTCGTCTTTCAACTACACCGTTCGTTGAGGGTTCGTGGAACACTTCTTTGATGACTGATTCCAACGCTTCATAAAACCAATTAAGTCTTTATTAACAAACTTTGTGCCATTGTCTTAGAACAATTCTAACAAGATTGTTGAGTTGAACTTGAAGTGTTTGATAAGTTTGATGATGACATCGAGTTTCATCCTTTGTTCTAAAAAACTTTACCCAAGTAAATCGAGAGTAGTCATCAACAACTACTAGAATGTATTTCTTCCCATTTATCGCTTGCACTCTCATTGGTCCACAAGTCCATATGAAGGGCATATGAAGAACTTCCATTATGAAGTTTGTGGGTTTTGATTTGTGGGCATATTTCGTGCTTTTTCCCAATTGGCAAGCTGAACAAAGATGATCTTTTTCATACTTTAATCTGGTAATCCTCTTTACTAAGTCTTTTCTAGAAAGATTGTTTATGGTACCAAAGTTCAAGTGATTGAGACGACGATGACATAGCCATGACTTAGTTTTGAAGCCTTTGACAAAGAAGATTGGCGAAGACTTCATCATGTCTTCGATAGAGATGGTGTATTGATTTGAACCACGAGTTCCTCTTAACAATTCCACACCATCAAGTTCTCTAATGAAACAAGTATGTTTTCTAAAAGCCACTGAGATCGAATCACGAATTGACCAACGAAAACAAGTTATGACCAAGACCTTCAACATAATATACCTTGGAGATTACACTTTTACCAACAACATAATCTCCATAACCCATAATTGCACCAAAATGATCTCATGAATCTAACAAATCCCGATGAATTTACTCACGGTTCATGAGCACGGCTCCATATGCTTGGAATAGCCTCGAGTCCGAATACCATAGAACGATTTAAATGATCTGCAGTTGAACACAGACAAGAATGGATAACTGGATAATTGGGCTCCCCATGCAAGAATGGGTTCCATTTGGTTAGTATTAATGATTGGAACACCTACATCAGAAGTAGAATCAATGGACTCATCGTAAATAGATGCAGGTTAGTGTCCGTATTTGACATATTCAAAGTATGTTCACTTCTTAAGGGAATAGTTCTACTAGTAGGCATCCATTTTCTAGTGGGCATTGACTTAGCAAATTTAGGGCACAACTCATTAATCTTACAGCCAGTAGGTATCCATTGATAACCTATATTACTAAATTTCCTTCTCGTAGGTTTCCTTTATTTTCTAACTTTCTTTCGCCTTTAGCCTTCATAGCTTGATTTTTAACATTAACAGCTTTTAATCAAGCATTTAACAAAGATAATCAAATCATTCTCACCACATTCAAGATTAGTAAATGTAAAACCACGCAATCATCATTACATGTTTTGCCAAAGTAGCGAGTGAATTCGCATAATTACAAAGATGTTAGAGCTAACACTAGAATCAATACGATTCATTTTATTCAAATTCTCCCTAAGGTGATCTTCTACTCTCTTCCATTGAACATTCCTAGCACGCAAGGTCCTATCATTCTTTGTGTTGCTCAGGCTTTGACCGCTTGCTTTTGGTGTCACTTACTCCCAGTAGAGGAATTGGAACATTAGTTGGTTTTCTACTTTTTGCATTCCCCAACTAAAGTAGGATCGAACTACTTGAAGACACATTGAAATTCCCTTTCTTAATGTTGGGCATATTGGGGAAGGATGAGGTTTTTATAAATTTGCTCCCCCTCAATATGTGCCTCGCGGTTTGAAAGAGTTTTGCACATATTAGAAGGAACCTGCAAGCAAATCAATCACGCTTCAATTCTTTGTGGTTTTAAAAGGATGCTCCCCTCAACATGTGCATGGAAAATTTGAAATCGTTTGGCACATGTGGGGAGGATATCTTGCAAAACACTTATGAAACCATTTATCAATTATCAGTTTAAATCCAATTTAAATCACAAATTCTCCGCCGATCACAATTTTCAAATCATTTGATATTTGTGATCTCTGTAAATTTAAATTGATTTTTGAAATCTTTTGAGGGGAGATGTGACTTGATTATGAGAAACATTTAACCGATAAGGATCAAGTTTGAGACTTTAGACTCCAAAGATTAAACATGCTTGAGTATATTTTGAAAACATAATAATAACAAAGGTCTTGTACCAATTGTATACAATATTGTAAAACATTGTTCTTTTTTATTATTCAAGAGTGGACGACCTTTCTCGATTACGTGCCAATTGTTTGAAAAATACCCTTTTTGATTGAAATCATTCTCCCCCTCAATCAATGACATATGTTGTTGATTGAAGGATTGAGATTTTGACAAATGAAAAACCCGAATGATTTTCAAAAGTAGAGTCCGAAGTATTTTCAAAGCAATTTTGTTTTCATAAGATGACAAATATTTTTCAGAAGAATCATTTGAAGGAAAATATTTGAAAGGAAACATTTGTCCTTTTACCGACAAACATTTGTTTTTAGAATCAGAGCATGAGGTTTGAAGATTTAAAATAAAGCATGGCTATGTTCTTTCTTTGACAAACGGGTTACTGCCTGAAATGACAATAAACCATGGTTTTACTTTCTCCCAAAAAAAAATTTTTTTTTTTTAAACATTCGAACAACATCTAAAGACCCGTGTCATTCTTTGAATGAAAGTACAAAGACCGTAGATATTATCGAATCGAGAAAAATATGACAAAATGACAATATTTTTTGAAATTTTTCAAGATTTTCAAATTTTATGGATTTTTGAACGTTTTATATTTTTCTATTTTCTTTTTGTAGGTTTTGTAATTTTGTATTTTGCTTTTGGAATAAATATTTACAAGAGATGGATGAAGAAAGACCTTTACTCCTCGCCTTCCTCTTGAAGACGCTTGAGTGTTTCCGGTTGTAGACTCTTTAGACCAAGTCGTGGGAGGATAAACTCAAACGTTCTCTAGGAAGAGCTTTGGTGAAGATGTTCGCTAATTGGTATTCGTCCTCACAAAATAGAGTTCCACCACACCGTTCTCTACTTGCTCCCTAATGAAATGATGTCGAATGTCGATGTGCTTTGCTCTTGAGTGTTGAAAGTTGTTGCATGAGAGAGCAATAGCACTTTTATTATCACAAAGATGAGGGATTTTGTTGAATTGAAAGCCATAGTCAGATAATCGGGATCTCATCCATAGGATTTGAGCACAACAAGATGACATGGCTATGTATTCAGCCTCTGAGAGGATATAGAAGTACTCATTTGTTTCTTTGAAGACCAGCTCACAAGCTTATCACCCAAAAACTAAGCACCTCCGACGCATTTTCGACGTGTATCTTGACATCCCGCATGATCGATCGCGATAGGTTTTGTTAGTGACATACCGGTGTCCTTCAAGTACCAAAGTCCCATATTGATGGTTCCTTGGAGATACCGAAAGACCCGCTTAACCGCTTCAAGGTGCTTTTGGTAGGCTTAGCCTCGATATCTAGCACACATGCAAACAACGTAATGTCCTGGTTCATCGGTCGTGAGGTACATCGTGGATCCAATCATACTAAGATATTTTGTTTGGTCTACCATGATCCCTGAGTGGTCCTCATCTAGTTTAGTATGCTCTATCATGGGAGTGTCAACGGGGTCACAAGAATCAAATCCAAATTTCTTTAAAATCTCATTTGCATATTTAGATTGATTTATAAAAATGCCTCCGGACTTTGTGAAATTTGTAATCCCAAGAAAAATGACATTTGTCCCATCATTGACATTTGAAATTTGGAACCCATTTCATTTGAAAACGGTCACATTCATTGGGGTCAGTCGAGGCAAAAATAATATCATCAACATAGATTTGAACGTGAATTAAATGTTTGCGACTTTCTCGGTGAACAATGTCGGATCAACTGCTCCTTTGGTGAATCCAGTCGATAGAAGAAACTTTGATAGCGTATCATACCATGCCCTTGGAGCTTGTTTCAAACCGTAAAGAGCCTTCTTCAAACGATAGACATGAGTAGGATGCTCTAGATTCACAAAGCCTTCAAAGGTTGGCGACGATACCGACTTCTTTAAGATCTCCGTTAAGAAAAGCCGTCTTTACATCCATCCGATAGACTACCATGTTCTTACTTGCAGCATTAGCCAAGAAGATTCTGATTGCCTCGATACAAGCAATGAGCAAATGAATCCTTAAAGTCAATACCCTCTTCTTGACGGTATCCTTTTGCAACCAATCGAGCCTTGTTCTTTAAACATCACCATGCTCATCAAGTTTTACTTTGAAGATCCACTTTAGAGCAATGATCATAGCACGGTCAGGAGCGGGTACTAATTCCCATACATCTAGTCGATCAAACTCATGAATTTCTTCTTGCATGGCATTGAACCATGTCTTCATTCATAGCGCTTTTAACGTCTTTTGGTTCGATCTTAGAGAGTAAAGAGTTGAAGAAGCACCATAAGGCATCGGTTGCAAGTTGTCGACGAGTGGATACTGAACGAGAAGGGTTTCCAATGATGTTGTCCAATGGGTGATCATGTGTCCATTTTCTAAGGTGTTCATGTGGTTGTTGTTGAGGAACGAGAAGTAGCGAGTCGATTTCTCGATGAAGATGGTTCGATGATGATTCGGAGCAAATATGTTTTCAAAGGGTTCATCTTCTTGAGGAGCAAAGGATTTTCATCATCATGCTGCAAGCAACATTTCCATGATGTACACTTGATGATTGAGATTGATGATGAGATGAGTGATCGCCAGCAGCGAGAACTTCTTGACTTAATGACATTGAACCTAAGGGTTAACTTCATTGAAAGCTATAGGAGCAGCCTCTGTTGATGGATTTGACAGATCATTAGCAATTGGCTCATAGTGCTCATCAAACATTGGATCAAACAATTTCTTCAAATCATCTTCTGAAGGAGGTACATATGGAGTTGTTGGTGAGGAGTATGATACAAGAGAAGAACTAATGGGACTATTTAGAAATGCGGGTCTAGAACTGGATTGTCCAGGAGCCATTTGACCGGTCAGCTCATCGAACGTAACGTGAATTGTTTCCATGATATTTCGGTTCTCTTGTTGTAGATTCGGTATCCCTTTTTGTTTGGTGCATATCCTACAAATAATCCAATGTCCGCTTTAGCTTTAAGTTTACCTAAATCTTGACCGTCATTAGTTGGGTAACATAAAGCACCAAACACACGAAGGTATGATAGATCGATTTTCGATTGTGGACAAGTTCATATGGAGTCTTTCCATGAGTTGTGTGAATTAGGGATCGATTTTGAGTGTAGCATGCAAGGGCAATAGCCCCCATAGAAACATTGGAACCTTTGAGTAAATCAGCATTGTACTTGCGGCTTCCACAAGAGTTCGATTTCGCTTTTCAACTACACCGCTCGTTGAGGAGTTCGTGAAACACTTCTTTGAGGACTGATTCCAACACTTTCATAAAATTCATTAAGTTCTTTATTAACAAACTCGTTCCATTGTCTGTTGGACGATTTTAACCGCTTTGTTAAGTCGACCTCAGTAGTTGTTTAATAAGTTTAATGATGACATCCGGAGTTTCATCCTTTGTTCTCAAAAACTTAACCCAAGTGAATGGGAGAAGTCATCAACCACAACTAACACATATCTCTTCCCATTAATAGTTTGCACTCTCATGGGTCCACATAAATCCATGTGAATAGTATGTAGAACTTCCATAACTGAATTTGTAGGTTTGGGTTTATGGGCATACTTCTTGCTTTTTCCCAATTGACATGTTGAACAAAGATGATCCTTTTCATACTTAAGTCTAGGTAGTCCTCTTACTAAGTCCTTTCTGGAAAGATTGTTCATGGTACCAAAGTTCAAGTGATTGAGACGACGGTGCCATAGCCATGACTTAGTTTTAGAAGCCTTTGACAAAGCAGATGGTGAAGATTTCATCATGTCTTCGATAGAGATGGTGTATAGGTTTGAACCACGGTTCCTCCGAGAAGTTCCACACCATCAAGTTCTCTAACAAAGCAAGTATGTTTTCTAAAGGCCACTTCTAAGTCAGAGTCACAAAATTGTCCAACAGAAAATAGATTATGTCCAAGACCTTCAACATAATATACCTTGAAATCACACTATCTCCAACCACGTAATCTCCATAACCCATAATAGCACCAAAATGATCGCTTCAATCTCACAGGTTCGATGAATTTACTCACGGTTCATGAGCCGCGACCGGTCTCCATATGCTTGGAATGTACTGAGTCCAAGTACCACGTAACGATTTGAACGATCTGTAGTTGAACACAGACAAGAATGGATAACCGGATAATTGGGATCCCCATGCAAGAATGGGTTCCATTTGGTTAGTAGCAATGATTGGAACACCCACATCGAAGTAGAATCAATGGAATTATTATGGATAGATGCAATACTATTGTGTTCCAGAGACCTATTCAAAGTATGTTCACTTCTTAAAGGAATAGTTCTACCAGTAGGCATCCATTTCATAATGGGCATTGACCTAGACAATTTAGGGCACATCTTATTAAGACTAAATTTGCAAGAGGTATCCATGATAACCTACATTACTAAATTTTCTTCCTGTGGGTTTCCAATGTTTCCTAACCTTCCTCCTCCATTGCTTTCTAGCCTTTTTAGCTTGATTATTTGCATTAACAGGGGCATTTAACAAGATTAATCAAATCATTCATACCACATTCAAGATTAGTAATAGAAACCAAGCAATCATCATTACATGTTTTGCCAAAAGTAGCGAATTCGCATTAATTACAAGACGCTTAGAGCTAACACTAGAATCAACACGATTCGCTTTTATTCAAATTCTCCTAGGGTGATCTTCTACTCTCTTCCATTGAACATTCCTAGCATGCAAGGTCCTATCATTCTTTGTGTTGCCTTGAGGCTTTGACCCGCTTGCTTTGGTGTCACTTCTTACCCCTGTAGAGGGAATTGGAACATTAGTTGGTTTTGCTACTTTTTGCATTCCAACTAGAAGTCAGGGATCTGAACTACTTGAGGACACTTTCTTAATACCGGCATTGAATGAGTTGCATACTTATCACAGGCATCGAGCAAGGCATCACAGACTTTACCTCTCTCACAAAAAGATTTAGGACATGTTGCTCTTAAACATTCTAGCAGCTCTTGAGATCGTTTGGCTTGAATGCAAGCAAACCTAATTTCACTATCAAGTGGCTTATTTATGAAATCCTCTTCTACAATCTCTTGGAGACATTCTAGACTATCCTTAAGGTAAGCGAAATAGTCATGAAATGCACGTTCGTTATTTCTAAGATGAGGAGGAATGTATTTAACAATACAAGATATTTGCGCCGTAGATGACTTTGATGCAACATTCTCATTGAAGACAATGGCATTTTCCTTTTTCCTGACTCTTCAGATTCTCAATTTCCTTTTGTAAAGACGTTATTTTTCGTTGTTCTTGTCACGAGTGACTTTCATTGAATCATATAACTCTTTAAAGTGTATTTTAACTTTTTCATTTTTTTCTAGAAAACTCTCATTTTCCTTTTGTAAAACATTAACCAAGTTTTGAAGATGAAAAGTTTGAGAAGATTGAGAATCTAAAGGTGGAGGCATTTGGAAGTCATTTGCATTGTTTCTTTCTCCCTTCAATTGTGAGATTTGTGCTCTCATTTTTCTGATCGTGTTGCAATGAGCTCGAATTTGTTCATCACGCTTTGTTTATTTCAAAAACGCATCAAAGTCGGAGCATCCAAGGATTTCTTGATATTTGAGGTTTTAACATTTTCCTTTAGATGTTGATATTTTAATTGCAAATCAAGATATTCAACTTCCAATTTAGAAAACTGTTTTACCAAGTTATCATGATCATCCTGTTCAATTTTCTCATGCAATTTAGAATTAGTTTTTCAAGCTCAATGACACATCATGGGAGACTTTCGAGCAAAGATAATTCATGAAATTGAGAAGCATTAATGGAAAAATTGTAGCAAGATGTAAAACACATCTTTAGTAATACATTCAGAAATAAGATTCTCATTCAAGGTATGCAAGTTCTTCCTCTCAATCTCATTATATTTTAATTCCCGCTCATAGTCACTAACCTCAACTATCATTGCATCAAATTCCTTTTCCATTTCTTTAATATCTGAATCCATCCCCTTTTTAAGACTCTCAAATTGACCTTTTAATTGTTTAAAGAAAGGCATGACCTCAGTTAAATAGCATTCTTTAGTTTGCTCAAAACC
Organism: Chrysanthemum makinoi; assembly: GCA_910596185.1. Classification (NCBI taxonomy): domain Eukaryota; kingdom Viridiplantae; phylum Streptophyta; class Magnoliopsida; order Asterales; family Asteraceae; genus Chrysanthemum; species Chrysanthemum makinoi. The sequence continues at coordinate 209,055,146 of OU343217.1, read as the reverse complement.
CTTTCCCCTTCATATCCCGTGGGTGTGATCCTTTTCTTACAAGTTTTCTCAAAATCAACAAATAATTGAAAAATTACATATTGACTGATTAAGGTCTTGCTCTTAGTGGGAATAGATCTAGGAACTAAATGCATTGGGGTATTGGGGGATAAACAAGTGGCGGAAGCATTCTCCTACATGGGGGATTCTTTTCAACAAACTCATCAGCCTTTTTTTATGTCCATATCCTTTTTCCAAAACACTTGTTCGGGGTCGTGTTTGAGGTCTAAACTAGTTAAAGGCAATCCAGTTTTCCTTAGCATAGTTGGGTGTTTTATAACCGATTTTCTTTTCTATGCATAAAGGGCTCTTAAGCTTTTCATCTAATTTCTTTCTAGTTACTTCTTCTAACTGCTTATCTTCCTCGTATTCTCAAGTACAACTAGGTTTCTCTCTAGGCTTAAGGATTTCATTGCCATCATAGATTACCTTCTGTGCTTCTCTAGCTTTCATTAACGCCTTAGGGTTTGGTTTATCAACTAATGCAACACTATGTTTGTCACTTAGAACTCTATGCTTAGTGATCATGTGAAAGCAAATCAATGGTGTTTCCTTATCTTGTACAAATTTGTTTTCTAGTTTGTTTTTCAAAGTTTTTAGGTTGGAAAATTCATTTAAGAGTTTTGATTCCTTGGCATTAAATTCTCGCTAAGCACTTTCACATTTTCTTGAAGTTCTTGTTTTTGCTTAGCCGTTTTGTTAAGCTTTTCTTTAAAGGAATCTAACTCTTGTTTAAGTATTTCTTCCCTAAAATTACTTTTTTCTAATAATTGTACGCATTTGGTCATCCATCTCCGCCACGGGTAGTTAATTCAAACTTGGCACGTTGTTCATAAATGGCAACTTGTTCTTTATAGGCATTAAGTTCAGAGATGGCATAATCATTAGGAACACTAGCGTGTATTCATCAAAATATAGTCATCATTGACTGCATTAGATACATCACTTGGTTCAATCGTACTCACATTGGGTCACATATTGATCATATGGGACAATATTATCATTGCCCATATTAGCAATATCCGAGTCATGGTTTCTTGCATTGAACTTTATCATGTATCTTTTGCGATCAACATTATCATATAGTTTTAATACCCTGAGATGATTGATTCTTTGGATGGACCACTTCTTTGTGGTGAGGGACCTTTGGAGAGACCATTGGAGAAATGCTAGCCATGAAAATTGTCTGCGTAGGGTTCATCATCGACGCCGAGTCGTATGCATCACGGCGACTTGAAAGGCATTCGATGATTATGACCTATCTCCTGAATTGGTGCTCATCCACATGCATCATATGTTTTGGCATTGCCCTCACCAAGAAACAACAACTCCTCTTCATCCAACACCATTATCCCGAGCTTGCACAAGTAACATCTTGTCTTTGAAGTACTCGCATTTTGTATTTGGAGATGTGCGCTTTCTAGCTATATGTCCATCACCACCACACTTGTAGCACTTGATCGGCTTTGCTTGTCCTTGATTTCCATTCCTTCCCCTATTCGATTTGCCATATCCTCTACCAACTCTACCTCTTCCCTGTTCATATTGCCTTCTTTAACCGGTTGCACCATAACCTTCCATCTCGACAAAGCTTGATTGTGTGGATTAGATGTTGTTCTGAGGTTATTGTTGGTGTGTGGTAGAGAGTTCATGTTTTGACTAACCATGAGAGATAGTTGATTGATGAAGTTTTCCATGAGTGTGTTTGAGTCGGAGGCTTATATGTCGGATCGTGGATGAGTTTGTAATTAGCATTACCCATGGGTATGACTTGAGAAGCTTTGGTGGTAATTCCAACATTGGTGTAAAAGTGTTGAATCATTTGACGAACCAGTTTCTCCCTGCTTAGATTTGAACTGTTCAAGAATCCTTCGTTCAAACATAGCATGCCTCTCATTCTGAAGAAGGAAGGCATACAGTTGCTCATAGTTGGTGTTCTTCAATCCTTTGGTTAGCTTCACGAAGGTGACAAACTTGTGCCATTCGGGATTCATGTTGTTCACAAACTTTGAGTTCATTGAATATTTGGCATGATCATTTTGATATTCCTCATATCATTTACAAGCTTGTGGAATCTCACGTAGTATTCATAGATACTTTCTTCCGGTTTCATCTTAAAGTGCTCAAATTCATCATACAGTTGTGATTCTCTGTCTTCCTTGGTTAATTAGAACCTCGAGAAGCATTTTGACATTATCCCAAACAACCTTGGCTTCAGTGTTGTGATTGATAAGCTTGTAGATGTCTTTTGGAAGACCCGAAGTATAATGTTTGAAGCCACGATATCAAGACAGATCGAATCTTTTTTCTCCTTATCACTGAGCTCATCATACGTCTTTGGTCTGTCCAATCCAAAGATCATGGTTCCATCTCCAGCAGTATCAATTATGTCTCTTGTAGTCTCAATCTGATAAGGTCCTTCATCAATGGATTTGAGAATGTTGACCCCATTTTCCTTTCCAAGACAAGCATAACTGATTCGTTGAGCCCAAGAGTCATAGTCGGTTCGCAAGCATGGGTGGACGAGTATCGAACCACTGCTTGAACATCCTCAATAGTGGAGATGATTGTAGGTACGTTGGTAGACATGTTTACTGATTTCACGGGATTTTATAACTCTATGATTAAACCGGGAAATAGATTCTTTCACGGATTTTACTAAATCAAGAGAAAACCGTATTACAAACAAAAGTTCAACCAAGTCGCTAAGAATCCTTGAACCAAGTTGCTAAGCACCAAGTCGCTAAGTAGCAACCCGCTAAACCTCAAGTTGTTATGAATCAAGTCGCTAAGCCCAAGTCGCTAAGACCCAAGTCGATGGACACAAATCGCTAAAGCACCAAATCGCTAAACAGTCAAGTCGCTAAAGAGCAACTCGCTAAGTATCCAAGTCGCTAATGTCAAGTCGCTGAGAACAATAAGTACAAGTCGTTAGAATAAATGAAAGCAAGTCGCTAACCCCACCAAGTCGCTAGCCGTAGTGGAAAATCCACTAACTTGTACTGTTTTTCGGCTTGTCTCAATAGACAAGTCGCTAAGCTCAAGTCGCTACGACTAACACTACAACTCGCTAGAAATTACCAAGCAAGTTAACTGAAGAAATTCACAACGAGACTCAAGTCGCTACCTTGAAAAACTTCAAAACACACTTTTCAATCCAAAACAAGCCTAACCACAGTGATTCAAGCTTTCCAAATCAAAAGCCAAGCACATACAATGATTCTCAACACAAAAGTACACTCAAAATTCAAACTTTAACACAAGAAATGATCCAAATGATGCAAAAACCACTAAACTTTTTCAAACTCAAAACCATCTAAAACCACTAGAAATACAAGGATATGTAAGAGAGATGATCAAACTATGGCTCTTGATACCATTTGTAACATATTGGATTTCACAAACACATCAAACCATGATCATAATAGGCGTACACAATGATGTTTTAGAGAGAGAAATGGTTAGAGGTTTAGGAACTTAGAAAGTGAAAATCTTATTATGAGCTCCAACTCTCTACCTTGGGAGGTAGAGAGTATTTATAGTCTTACACAAATCGCCACCTACGGGCTGTGGATCAGGCATACAGTGGGTAAATACCCGTCCGTCCTCCACAGTGTTACTTAACTTTAAATAACTACGACTACGAGCTTTCTAACGATTACATACACTTGAGGTGACCGACACTTTAATAACTGGATTTACTAAATCCTAACATTCCCAAAGAGAGAATGGTGATAACACCTCCCTCATGTTACACATTTATCTCCCCTGGATATGTCATACTTGTGTACCTCTTTATCTTCAGAAACTTTCTCTTACATCACTTCCCCCACGTAGTTGGAATAATAACACTAAAAGCCTCGATGAGTAAAACCTTGAGTTTCTCTACGGTCATGACTTATGTCTTCCCGGGATATCTTCAATCACTTAGAAGAATTAAGTTCATCAAGTTTACTTGCTTTGTGTTTAGATGTGTATCTTCTTCCCCTTACTGGTTTTGACACTTCAAAATCAGCGACTCTTTATAAGCCCAAACACTTGAAATCTTGTGAGAAGAATACCATTGAATCTGTGAGAATCAACTTGCTGAAGCGTGTGAGCAAGTCTAATTGGGGATTAAATTTGACATTTCACTATCCCCCAATTAGTGCTCTCCCTTAAACTGACAATCTTTATGATGAATAACCAAAATAAGAAGAAGTCTTTAGATCGTTAAATGCAACCCGTCTTTAGTCTTCTAACATGTAGCAAAAATTGTAGAACTGACGGTAGACTCGACCTTCTTCAAGATTGTCCAGTTGGGGAATAGATTGTTAACATCTTCTTTTCATCAAATGCATTCCCGTTAACTTTCAAATAGCAAACCCCCTTAAC
>OU343217.1:209026320-209050395 GCA_910596185.1 Chrysanthemum makinoi | reverse complement strand
AAAAAAATACTCCCAAACAAACCCTTCACTTAGAATGTACTCCACTTTTACCGTCAAATCATATCATATCAAAATCAGAATCAGTCTCTTTATTTCTTTCTTTCTTTCTTCCTTCCTTCCTAATATTCTCCAAACCCTAATTAATAATCTCATCACAATCACACACATTCAGATCATTTGTTACAACCGAAACAAAGGTTTGTTACATTTTATTTGTTTTACTTATTCTACTTTTTTACCCTGATTATTATTATTAATCTAATTTGATTCTCAATTGTATTACCATGATTAAAGTTCGAATTTACATGTTGATTATATTTATATAATATATATTTTTTTTTGTGTAAATTAGGGGTTAAGTTTATAACTTTATATGATGATATGACTATTTTGACTTTTGTTAAGTCAAATATGTTGAATGTAGTAGTTTGTTTTTGAAAAAAGTAAAGTATGATGCTGATCGAATTCGAGACGAATTGTTAGGGCGTTTTGCGTTGAAAACTGGAAGGTGTTTGGGATTGCTTATTTAACTGCTTATCTGCTTTTTTTATAGTAGATAAGCTTTTATATAAGAAAATAAGCAATTCCAAACGGCACCTTTTGTTTAAGAATCAGCCGATAATTTAAGAAACAGGGATAAATGATGTCAACAAATAAGCCAATTACCTTAAGTGACAGTGTGCGGAATATGGACTTAAGTGAATTACCTTTATGGCCTAAGGAGGTTGGACTAGATTCATATAATTGGCGAGTTTCGTGTTTGTAGCATTAATAAGTGTTTGTGAAGTATGTTAAATATTCATTAAAGGTTGATGATATTGTTAGTCGTCGTAATTACGAGTTTAGATATATGTTCTATAAGTTCGAAGATACTGTTCGACTTAAGAATTATATCTTGTTTTCATTATTATTATTATTAGATTATGAATGGCTGTTTGGCTAAGTGAAGTTAATAGAAGAAAATTTATATAACAAATTGGATTTTTATCATGAGTGAGCGGCTAAGTTCTTTACAATCTCTTACATCAAATGATTGAATAATGAACCCGTAACCTCCATTTTGGGCTTAAGTCTAAGCTTAATGTAAATATGTTATTCACGATCTTTAATATAGGTAGTTGATAGAGCTTTTTTTGTTTGTTTTTAATGAATGTTATTGTCGTGTGTGTGTTAGCATATAATTTTCTATTTGATCATTAGAATTCTTACAAAATGGTAACTGCAATTTAGGAATAATAAAACATGTCTTAATTTCAAATCTTGAAATTTCTTGACAAATGATGCTTAATTAACATTTTTGGGTTTGGTATTAACGTCTTGCAGGTTTGGTGTTGAATTAACAGTTGATTGATCACACGAAAAGCGCCTTGTGTAATAAAGTTTCAAAACTGTTACTAGTCTTTCTTGAAAGAAAGATGGATTCAGACAGAAATGATAAGGCGATGATCGTCACACAAGTTAGTGTAGGTGGGATCGATAATGAAGTCACTGCAGCAAAATGCTGTTGGATTACCTTGAAGCAAAAACTGGTCTCATTTGGAGATGTAGGCTAAAGAAATCGCCGACACCTCTGATAATGTATCCCGACGAGGCTGATCTTGACCGAATTCAAAAGTTGATGACTATGAAAAGGTCGAACCACATGCTTGTGCATTATGTTGACCCTGATTGGTCAGAACGGCTTTAGAAGCTGCCTCGTGAGGGGAATTAGTGCTCAACAACAAAACATTAAAAGTTAATATAGGCCCAGAAAATGGTTACAGAATGAACCAACTCAGAAGGAAAGAAACACCGTTTAGATTATCAAATGTGGGTCTTGAAGTCGGGCTGTTGAGTAACCGGGACAATTTCTTTGCTGGTTGGAGAGGGGCTGATTCAGGGGTTGACTTTCTTATTGACCCGTTTGATCGTAGTTGTAAGTTTCTTTTCACGAAAGAAACTGCTTTCTTTCAAAGGAACAAGGAATTACGAGTGATAAAATGTAATTACAAGTGGAGTTTTGGTGAGGGATGTAGCGTCATTAAAGAGTATGACAACCACTTGGTTTTGGTTTTTCAATTGGGAACCCCTCCTGTTATCTCTTATAGAACTGCTGATGATGATATTCATATCACACATCCATCCGAAACGTTGGATGATGATGATCCATGGATCCGGACCACTGATTTCACCAAGTGGCTTATCGGGAGATGCAACACCTACAGGGTGTCAATCCGATAGATGTCCTAAAGCTAAAAAGCTTTAGCTTTTCTGAAAGAACAACGGGTAAATATCGAGCATCCTAAGACAAAACTCAGAGTAGAAGAAGAACCCGGGTTTGGAATATTGATGCAGGATGCTCTATTCTCGATTCATTATGAACAAGACATAAGCTTCAACATCCTGTTTTTAGTCAACTCTGTTATGCATAGATGCATCATTAACCAGCATCAATTCACAGAGAAGGTCTTTGATTTACTTAGAAGTCAACCTGAGGAAGTCAACGTGGCAGCTTTAAAGCATATATGTTCATATCGCCATCCGTTATATGATGGATTCACACGTTTAGAAATAGTTCAAAAGTGGCTGTTAAACAATCCTAAGCTAATCGAGAAACCTTTAGAACAAAACGATTCCATTGGAGTTCGGAGGTTGGTTATCACTCCATCAAAAGCCTACTGTCTGCCACCCGAAGTCGAGTTATCAAACCGAGTCCTACTTCACTATCGGGAAGTATCCGATCGGTTTTTACGGGTAACAATCTTGGATGAGGGTATGAAAAAGCTAAATAACAATGTCCTTAACTTTTACCCTGCCCCGATCGTGAAGGATATAACTTCAAGTCACATAGCACAGAAAACAACCATGTTTAGACGGGTCAAGAATATATTAAGCCAAGGGTTTTATCTATCCGGTCGTAAGTTTTTTTTTTAGCCTTTTCAGCTAATCAATTGCGGGATCGGTCTGCATGGTTTTTTGCTGAAGATGGGAAGGTCACATGTAAACAAATACTCTCGTGGATGGGGAAGTTCAGTAATAGAAACATTGCAAAATGCGCTGCTAGAATGGGTCAGTGTTTTTCGTCTACATACGCTACTGTCGAGGTCCCGAGACATGAGGTTGATTTGGAGCTCAAAGATATCAAAAGAAACAATTACACTTTTCTGATGGTATGGGAAAATGTAAGCCTGAACTTGCTCTTGAAGTTGCGGAAAAGCTTCAGCTGACTGATAATCAACCATGTGCTTACCAAATCAGATACGCCGGTTGTAAAGGTGTTGTTGTGTGGTGGCCTGATAAAAAAGGAGATAGTATTAAGCTATCTTTAAGGCCGAGCATGAACAAGTTCGAGTCTGAACACACAATTCTTGAGATATGTTCATGGACACGTTTACAGCCTGGCTTTCTAAATAGACAGATTATTACTTTACTATCGGCACTAGAGGTTAAAGATGACATCTTTTGGGATATGCAAATGAAGATGGTGATGAATTTGAACCAAATGCTGGTCGATACTGATGTGGCATTTGATGTAATAACCGCCGCGGTGTCGAGAGTGGGGAACACAGCATCCATCATGTTGGCTGCTGGTTTCAAACCACAAACCGAGCCACACCTTCGGGGAATGCTAAGTAGCATACGAGGTGCACAACTCGAGACCCACGGAAAAATCTAGGATATTTGTGCCCGGAGGAAGGTGGTTGATGGCTGAGCTGGAGAGCTCGCTGTACTCGAGCAGGGTCAATGTTTTATTCAAGTATTCAACCCATCCATTGAGAACTGTTTTGCCAAACATGGGTCGAGATTTGTAGAAACAAAGAGGAATTTGACGGTGATTGAGGGTTATGTTGTGATTGCTAAGAACCCGTGTCTTCATCCAGGTGATGTTCGGGTTTTGAAGGCGGTTAATGTGCCGGGTCTCGAGCATTTGGTTGATTGTTTGATATTTCCTCAGAAGGGAGACCGGCCACACACGGATGAAGCTCGGAAGTGATCTCGATGGTGATCTTTATTTTGTTCACGGGATGAGCATCTTATACCGCCTAGCAAACTGCTGGCCACCAATGGAGTATACTGCTGCTGAAGCTAAAGAATTACCGCGTGATGTGAGACACACGGTAACTCTATTATCTCTCCGAGTTCAATACATTTGTGTTATACCCTTCTTATTAGCAGCGTCAGAATGGATGGGCTGGGCAGTTGGGTCATGAGTCAAGACTGGTCAGTTTTGGTAAATGTAGGGTTGTATTGGTTGACCTGAAACATAAATTGGCTGTTCGTTAGAATTAATGCCTATAATATGATTACAAAAACTCTATTGTTACAATGTTAATCTAATTGGTAGAATAAAACAGTTTAGGAAATTATATGCATTAAAACAAAAACACTTTGGGCAAACTTTTAAGATAACCTCAAACAACCCATTTAGAAGTAAATTATGTTGACGGTTAGAAATTGTCGCATCTACTTCTTACATAGTTATAGGCTTCTAGCATAACTCTCATTATAAGTCTGCTGGTTGTCTTCTAGCTGCTACAGTTTGCAATACTCTGAACTGGGTATTAAGGATGCCTTTTAAGGGCAAAATGGTCATTTATTTAAAAAATCCTTCCATGTCGTACTGTCTTGGTTGACTTTCATTTTCTCTTCATTTATTTTGTTTCAATCTCACTCTTTGCACTCCCCATGCTCCAGAAAAAAGAGCTACATTTTGACCTTTAAGGGTCAAATAAAGAGGTCTCCAAACGCTCAATTTGATTCGAGTTATGTTAAAAACTATAATTGTTTCTTCATTCTATTTCTTGATATAAAGTTTAACACCTTAATGTATTCATTCTTTATTTAGTTATCTTTATATTTGATTGTTATATTATCAGAAACTGAAAATTAGTTTCTTTGACCCTTAAAATTCAAAACCCATCTCTTTAAGGGTAAAAAATAGCTTGAGCATGCATTGTTATTTTTTATAATCTGATAGCTCTTCTGTAATTCTAAGCATACATTGTTAATTTTATATCTAACAGGACATAATCGACTTTTTCACGAAAAACATGGTTAATGATAGTCTTGGTACAATATGCAATGCGCATGTTGTTCATTCTGATATGAGTGAATATGGAGCCCTCGACGAAAAATGCACCAAACTTGCCGAACTCGCAGCCACAGCTGTTGATTTTCCAAAACCGAAAAATTGTCAACATGCCACACAGTCTTAGACCAAAGCTGTACCCAGACTTCATGGGCAAAGAAAATTTCCAAAGCTACAAATCCGAAAAAATACTCGGGAAACTATACCGACAAATTAAAGAGTGTTTCATTAACCGACGCAACAACGTCACCTGAGCTTGAGATCGACCGGTTACATGTTCCGTATGACAAAGATCTCGAGATTAACGAGGCCGGAAATTTCTTAAAGGATGCGTGGGGATGTAAGTTGTCGTATGACCGACAATTAAACGGGCTTCTTGGACAGTACAAAGTGGCCCGTGAAGAAGAAATAGTAACGGGTCATATCTGGTCAATGCCAAAACATGGCAATAAAAAACAGGGTGAAATGAAGGAACGGATTAAACATGCTTATAATGCTCTAAGGAAGGATTTTAGGAAAGTGTTTGACCATTTGGGTCCTGAGTTTGACCAGATTTCTGAAGTGGAAAGAAATGAGATTTATGAGAAAAAGGCGTCAGCTTGGTACCAAGTTACTTATCATCCAGATTGGGTTAAGCAAGCATTGGAGTTGCAAGAACCAGACACTGAGGGTGAAATGATAAATTTAAGCTTTGCGTGGATTGCAGCGGATTATCTTGCCCGAATCAAAATTAGGCGTACAGGAGCAGGATACGGAAATCCCAGAAGCCGATTGATTCGCTTGGACAGTATCTTGCTGACCGGATGTGATTTCTTGTTATCATTGAAGTTATTGGCTGCATGGCCACTCTGCCAGTTTTCCAGGTTCTGTTTTGCTCATGATATGCATGTAACTGATGAATCGAAGTTGCCACTACTATGCTGTAGTTGGTTATTTTATTTTAACACTTATCTGACTGTCTTAACCTGTTTTTGTTCTTTTTTTTTTAACCAAACTATAACTACCAAATTTTTAGCTTTTCACTTGTAATTTTTCATCTTTGTTATGCTTGTAAGTTTCCTATCGATTTCTAAAACATGTTATTGAGCTTCAGATCTATACAGTAGTTAGTAGTACAAAGTAAAACATGTTATTGATCCATGGAGAGTTTGGTGGTTACGTTTTGAGGGCCGTAGGAATGTAATATGGAAGGCATGCTCTGATTACTATCATGTTAAAACATGATTACAAAGAGATGCCTTTCTTTGTGGAATTAAGCGATACTCTAACCATGGTTAAGCTTAATTAGACTTGTTGAGTCAACTTAGCTCATTTCTGGATTAGTGTTGGCTCAAAGATCTCGTCGCCCTTTCGCTTAACCCAATTAAGAATGACTATCTGTATGCGTCATCTTTGTATCTTTAGCTGCTTAAGATAAAATTATGCTCGAGGCTTTCTTGTTTCAGAGTAACATTAGTTTAAAGTTGGTTTGTTAACTCGGCTGAGTTGGCTCGGTCTTTGGTCGTCTGCACTGTGCTAGCCTTGAATCCATGGCTAAGTAAGATGACCCAGGGGGAAGGTAATCAACTACAACCATCAATGTTATTCATACGTTTTATTTGTTTGAAAATAGATATTGGCATAAGATACAGAACTTAACAAATAAACAACAAAGTTAGTACAATGGTTAGTATACAAAAAAACCTAGGCGTGACAATTCTAAATGTGTTGATGAAAAGAGAAAAAAACATTTGTCATATGCAAACATAGAATATCGTGATTTTGTGGCCTATGTTTTGGCCTTATTTTCATTACAGTACATTTTAATATAATCTAAATAAAATTGCTTTTGGACATGTAAGAACATTATTGTTTATAAGTTTGTGCATTTATCAAGAACTTTGAGAGAGAGAGAGAGAGGAAAAAAAAAAAAAAAAAAAAACCTTTATTATTAAAATAAAAGAAAAAGTCATTTTCGTTGTGAGTAAATATGAAAGTAATAATATTCTCTGGTTGTGAGGTCCTTTTTCTTAGGCTTTTATTAATGTAGTTGGTTAGGCAACTACCAGAACTATCCCAATCAGGTCGTACCACGTGTAGCGTCGTTTGTTTCATTTACTCCACGCGGTCCAAACATCATGGACTTGCCTAGTATTTGCTAATTTACTAGTAGTATTAAGGTTAGAAAAATGATAGATGAGTACAAAAATAGATCACAAGCATAACCAATGCTTAAATGAACTTATAAGGCCCATCTTTGTGCCCATTTATTGTTTCCGCATAAGTTGGATCTTACATATGTTGAAAATTAAAAAGGTTAATACTTAATAGTGTGCATCCTTTTAGAAGACTAATAAGCTACCCGTGCTTTGTTGAAAAATACTAGTGTAACTCATTTTTCTAACGGTAAATGTCTTTCGATAATGCATTTTCAGTGCAATTCTTTTGATTGCACACTTTGCTTGACGATAAATTTACCGATGGTTAACTTTTTTGGTTTAAGTAACTTTAAGAAATAGAAAGAGAGAGATAATAATGTTGAAAAGTTAAGTACCTAAAGTTACTAAACCGCCCTTATAATTATTCTGATATATTTTCTTGACGATAAATTTACGGATGGTGAACTTTTTTGGTTAAAGTAACTTTAAGCAATAGTAACAGAGAGAAAATAATGTTGAAAACTTAACTACCTAAAGTCACTAAACTACCTTTATAACATATTTACATTATTTAACATATTCACATTATTTAATATGTATAGAAAATAATAGAGTGCTATATTGTTTTCCAACAATTCTTTTTTTAGTTAGCCTTTTATTTCGTGTGTTTATTTCTTTGCTTATATGAAGAAAATTGAGGAAATGAATCACGACAAATTAATGGATGAATAAATTTGTTTAGAAAAGGCATCATAGACTTACTCACTTATATCACTTATATTGTTCACTAATTAATGTGAATAAGTTGTCAGGGGTAATCTAGTTATCTTATTGTGCTTATCTTTTCAACAATAACATTCCTCCATCACATGTAACTAGCGTAGCATAGCGGCGATTCCTGCAACATACAATTAGCGATATGCGATATTGTGGTAAGTGTTTCGTATAACGTTTCAAATATAACGTGAAAATATTAAAATGTAATTGCAACGGTTGTAACATGTGATAATTCAACTTTAGCAAAAATTCTAACATGTATCAAAGCGACATATAAAAATATTTAGTGAGACCGAAAAATAAAATATTACATCAATTATGATATACTAACTAACAATGCATATTACTCGTCAGTAAAACTTCGGTAGACAACATTTGAGGTGTAGACTTCTTTGACCGAACTCTTTAACCGATTCACTAATACCTTTGTAGTTCTAATGGATATCCTCTAGACAAAGCAACATAAAAGTGGCCATGCGAGAAAGTCGAGATGCAAATAGACCCCACATTTGGAATTGTTTGATCCGCGAGCTTTATTGATAGTCATCACAAAGTAAGAAGCCAGAATTGTGTTTTTAGAGGAACATATTAATCATTTTATTTTATTAACGTTCACATACATATTTATTGAATGCCAATTTTTTAAGGGATTGTCTCAGTTATCTTAATTTCACGTTCACACCATGCTATTAGGCTGGGCGCAGCAAGGGAAAAAGTGTCGGTCGTGAGTCGGTCGACAAACTTGTGTGTCGATCGAGCTTGATGTAGGCTATCTGGCGGCGGCAAATGTAGTCGGTCGGGGTTTTATTTTTATTTTTATTATTATTATTTTTATTTCGATTATGCAGGCGATCGATTAAATACATATGGACAAAATCTTCCACTTTTTTGTTTTTATTTTATTATTTTTTATCATTCATTGAAAGAAAGAAATGTGTGTATTGGATTTGCAGGTACACAATGCGAAGAAGAAGACCAAAGGCCACCAAAGTCATTTTTTTATTTTATTTTTAAATAAATAATTTATAATTTATTCCCTCGTAGTTTGATTTCATTGTTATTTTTATTTTAAATAACTAATAAGTTACGTTTGTAATTAATTAGGTACATTAAGAAACATTTTAAGCTTTTGAAGTTTATTTTTATTACAGTATTTTTAATTTTATTTGAATTATTATGTAATATTTTATATTATTAATGAGCTTAGTTTAGTCATTTTCTCCGAAATATATATGGCATTTATATAACTTGACAGAATATGTCAACCATATTTAATAATTTCTAACACCAAAAGTCATTATATAAATTCTTTTACCTAATTGAGTATCAACATGACACAAGTGGACAAACAAATGAGTTTCTTGAGCTAACAAGGTAATTATTTCATTCTACTTTTAATCAATTACTATATAATTAGTTTCCACTTGTGTTTCCTTATTAAGTTTCCTTACATGAATTTGTTTCCTTATTAAGTTTCAAAGTCAACTTTTTGTTCCAAAGTTTCCTAGATTACAAATATGAAACCGTATTTTTTCAACATTCAATTTTTTTTCCACTTCCTTGACTATTTTTTCAACATTCAACTTTCAAGTTTGACCTTTTTTCCTTTTTATATAGTAAAGATAGAAGTGTAATCACATAAAATGACGGTGTATAGTAACAAATAATTATACTTGCGAAATCGTGATATTGGTTCAACCTTTAATGTAAAATGTGTGTTTTTTTGCAATACAAGCGTGTGTTTTTTAAAAATTAATATAGTGTGTGTTTTTTAAAAGTTGTCAAGTTTAGAATTGATCAAGCTTAAGGTGTATTAAGAGATATTTAAAGGTAATTTAAGCAAACTACATTTATTTAATTTTTCAGGATTCAAGATTTCAAGATTTCAAAAATGTGCATTCACCCTTTATAAGAAGTATAGATATATGTTGGATTTTCAGATATAAATGAAGAAAATTAAAGAAATGAATCATGACAAATTAATCCATATGTGGATTTGTTTAGATCGTAGTCATCTTAAATTGTTGGGAAATCGCATAAAAATGTACTTTACTTTAGGTCGATTTAAATTTAAGGTACTCGACTGCTTTTCCCCCCTTCTATTTAAGGCATCGAACTTAATTTACATGCAGTGTTAATTTTTTTGACTTTTTGAAATAGGTTATTGGTCATAATTTTAACCGAAATGACTTTTAAATGCTCAATAATAATAATACATCACATTAATTAATCATTCAAAGAAAAATCAATGACGAAAAATGTATTTTGAAAAGTAGAAAAAAACCTCAAAGAACCTTACATTACACATAAAAATAACTTTGATACCTTAAATTAAGAAGAAAAAAAAATAATACCAAAATTCAAATTGACTTAAAAGTAAAATATCTTTATTCGATTTGCCTAAATGTTTCATTTAAAATGATGTGAACAAGTTTCAAATATAATTTAACAAATTGACTTAAAGAAAATTCATAAACAAATAAAACCCAACAAGTGTCTCAAACTCTCAACAACACTTGATTAATTAACAATGCATGTGAACAAAGACGTGGTCATTGTTTATGTGCTTTACATTGGAAACTAGATTTATACAATAAAGTTTTTGCGCAAATCATCATCCAAATTACAGAAAATATTACTCCTTTGATCTAAAATGGTATTTGATTTGACGGTACTTTGACAATAAATGGTGATGTGATGTAGAAGATCTTACAACGGATTGCACCTTGATCAAAACTTACGTGAGCCGTAGATTGGATACTTCTAAAAGTTTGTTGTGACCTAAAATAAGACAAAGAAACACGTTACATTATCGAGGAAGCGGGGTAGACCTGCGAAAGCAGACTCGATATAAGAACAAGTCATCGAATTTTGAGTGAAATGTGTTTGGAGAGATAAAGTGTGTATGAGAGAGAACATACTTCAAATGTGAGAATGATGATCGATGATATTTATATGCAAGTTCTAGGAAGTTCTAGGCCATATCACATGTCTCAGCCGGATAAGCACATTTCCGTTGGTTTATAGAAAGGCTCTGGGTGTAGGCTGCGGTGTTTTTTCATTGTTTGTCTGAAATGTGCTATGTGTAGCTGTCGTGGAGGCAGGAATATTGGACACCACACAAGTGGTAGGGCCCACGCAATATCCCGTGTTTGATTTTTAGTTCGGAGCCTAAGACTCTTCGGAAGCTCAAACTACTCAGAAGGTAAGGCTCTAAGTTAGGCTTTTTGTATATTGATGGATTTCGTTACGGTAACCAAGTAGGCTTATCCAATGATCACGCTGTGTGCTATTGGCCGGCTCCAACTGTAGGCGAGGTACACCATCAAGAATTAAATACATACAACACATTCGAATGTAATAAACTTTCTTAATAGATCACCTCCGATTCAAACACTTGTTAATCGTTGTCTAAATAAGGACCACTTACTTAAAAGTTGCATTTGTTGATGATTTCCTAGTTTTTTAGCATGCATATGCGATATCTCATTAAGGGGGACACTTTGTGTCCATGCTTCATGTGACATTGTCTATTTCCTTGCTAAACTTTTTTAGTTTCATTTTTGTCTAATTCTGAAACAATTAAATATTGGGGGAATTTCATATATACCCAAAGAAACTTCAAAAATTATATATTTCCTCAAAACACAAGTTTCTAATGCATGATGTACAATGCTATTAAAGCATGCTTTGAGGAAATATGTAATTATTGAAGTTTGGGTGGGGATGTATGTAAATGCCCCTTAAATATTCTACAAATCTCCAGCTTTTATTCTTTTTTCTTCTCCAAAAAGCTGAACAATACAAAACAACAT
This sequence comes from Chrysanthemum makinoi, assembly GCA_910596185.1. Lineage (NCBI taxonomy): Eukaryota > Viridiplantae > Streptophyta > Magnoliopsida > Asterales > Asteraceae > Chrysanthemum > Chrysanthemum makinoi. The sequence continues at coordinate 209,038,597 of OU343217.1, read as the reverse complement.
ATACAATCGGTTGAGCAATACAAGACCTCCAGTTTTACATTGGGCTAGTAATATTTCTCTAGCATCAAGGAGAATGAGTATCCGTACCTAGCGGCATCGGTTTCTAGCGGCAGAATAGAACATGAAAAAGTTCAAAATAGAACATGAAAAAGTTAAAATGTAATTACAAACGGTTGTAACATGTGATAATTCAACTCTAGCAAAAATTCTTAACATGTATCAAATGACATATAAAAATATTTAATGAAACTTAAAATAAAACATTACATCAATTATGAAATATTAACAAACAACACACGTTACTCATCAAGTAAAACTTCTTGATCCATGACATTTGAGGTATAGATTCCTAATTTAAACTCTTTGACCTGGTTTAACCAATACCTTTGTTTTTCTACGAGATATCCCTCTAAATAATGTCACACAGTACGCAATTAATTGATTCTTCCCGCCTTGAATAAGTTTTGAGTGAAATAAGTTTCCATTTTCAATTTCGTTTTCTTGTAGGAAATTAAAATCAAAGTTGTATCGCCAAAGTTGTACATATTTGACTTGAATAAATTTCGTTTTCTTGAGTGAAATAAGTTTCCTTGAATAAATTCATAACAAAGCATGTTTGGGGTTGTTTAATAATTGTAATACTTTTCAAAGTTGTATATATTTGACTTCCTCAAAGTTGTATCCGTGCATAGGAGAACATAATTTTTAGTGGAAACAACTATGGTTTGTGATAAACGTGAAATAACCAAAATGCATAGCGACGAGATATCTAGCGGACAAACAACTATAAGTGTTTCAGATAACGTGTATACATAAAGCGTGAAATAGCCAAAATGTAATTGCAAAAGATTGTAACGTCGATAATTCAACTCAACCAAAAAGCTTTAAATGCATCAAAGAACATATAAAAATATTTAGTCAAACTGAAAATAAAACATTGCATCAGTTATAGGATAAGATAACTAACAATACACACTATTCGTCATGTAAAGCTTCTCGATACACGACTTTAGAGGGGAAATCTTTGATTGGCTTCACTAATACTTTTGGAGTCCTACGTGATATCTCTCTATACAACGCAACATAAAGCTAGCCAAGCGAGAAAATAAAATAGACGCCCACGTTCGGAATTGTATACTATAAAGATAAAAAAACAAATCTATAAAGATAAATAAGATATTATAATGTACTAATTTCAAAATCATCATCAACATTTTTTTTATTATTCAATTTCATGTAATTCTACTTAACTTAACTATATCACAAGTTGAAATGAAAATGAAAGCTAGGGTGTTTATATAATAGAGAATTTGATAATGTTTTGGAAAATACTAACTATAAAGATTCTTACAAATCATTGGCATTTTAAGTTTTCAACTTTAAGTTTCAGTTTTACTACAATACTTAGGTGGTTTGAAATGAAAATGGAAATTAGGTGTGTTCCCAAAATTAGATTGAATTTGTTTGAATATCAATAAAGTAAACATGTACTCTTTATAATTTGAATTAGATAGATTGAATTTTTCTTCAATAAGTTACCCGTGCATTATATTGGCAAGTATATGATTTGTCTTTTAATTTAATAAAATAATGAAAACATGTATCATTTTCATATTATCTTTGTCAACCATGAAAACTTGTATCCTTTCCTCATTGTCAATCATGAAAGGTTGTATCCTTTCCAAATAATCTTTGTCAACCATGAAAGCTTGTACCCTTTTCATATTGTTTTTGTCAATCATGAAAGCTTGTATCATTTCCAAATAATATTTGTCAACCAAGAAAGATTGTATCATTTCCATTTTATATTTGTTTACCATGAAATAAGTTATGTTGATTTACCGTAACATTTGGATCACTTTGGTCAAGCATGGCCGCATCTTGATTTTCAAAAAATTTGGTTCATGCATTTGTGTTTTAATCGAATTCATATTTGCTAGCCTAATGATCAATTTGCTCCCAAAGTTCATTTAATGAAAAACGTCATGTATATATATAGATTTCATGATATGAAGATTTTGTATATATAATAGGTAATGGAGGTATTGTTACTTTTAAAGAGATGAATCGTTTGAAAAAGCCATGTCTTTAAAGAGATGAATGAATCATTTCTATTAGTGTAGTTTAGTCTTTAATTGGCTGTGACTATTTGTTGTTGGCCAGTTTGTGTTTCGGTTAGCAGAGGAAGAGCACAATAGTTTCCTTTATTAGTGTAAATTCAACATTGTAAATTAGTTAACTTACTTGCAAACCGGATCACCTTGTGTTTGTAAACTCATCCTTCTTTCTTTTTCATGTCCATGATTAAACATGTTTTGTAGATCAAACATTCAAACATCTAATCTAGTTTCGTTACACTCTTTGATATAGCTTTTGTGGTCGCGGTATCTTATGCCTCAAATCGGTTGTCTCTTCTCTCGCTTCCTTCATCTCCATGGCTATGGAGATGGACTTCTTCTTCTTTGAAGTTTTCTATTTCTTCGGTGAATATCCACCACCCGCCGATGCCACCTTCGTCGTTGTTAAACCCTAAAACCGCACTCTACTCCATGTCTCATGTATGTAATTCATTGATCTTAGAAGTACTTTTTCGATTAAAAATAAGCTAAAAAATGTAAACTGATACTATATATTATAGTAACAAAGAAATGCATTTCTAACCTCAAAATCATCATCATCATCAATATTTTTTTTGATTTTCCCTTCCATTTCTTGCTATTCAAATTGATTTTTCAAATGAATGGCATAGCAGGTTATTTATATAGGCACTTATCAAGCTGTAATAAAAAACGGAACATGATGTGGAACACGATGTGGAGGAGGGGGAGGGGGAGGTGGATCAAGCTGTAATAAAAAAACAAACAAGATGTGTCAAAGCACATTACAAAGAGTATCAACTAAGGTAAGATTATCAATAAAATCGATTGTTACCTCAAGATCATCATCAACATTTCTTTCATTTTGCATCTCCATTTTTTCCTTTTTTCTGTAATGAGATACAAACCTCTCTTGAGGGTTGTTTATATAGGCAAAGTTTTTTTCATTTTGAAATTTCCCGCTTGGGGTTTGTTTAAAAACGTGTAGTATCTTTCATTTAATAAGAGATAGTTTCCATTCAATAGAGGTTTCCATGCAAGAATTCCACGCTTACAATTCATATAATGCTTTTAACTGCAAGAATACTTTCCATGCATAATAGAGGTTTCCATGCAAGAGTTCCACGCTTACAATTCATATAATGCTTGAGTAATATTCCATGCATAACTGATGACTATTCCATGCAATGGAAAGCTACCAAAAATTTTAGATGCATTATAAAATTGTCACTTTTGAGATATCTTTTCATTTTGCTTTAGCTTACAATTCATATAATACTTTCCATGGTTTAGAATACTTTCCATGCATAACTGTTGACTATTCCATACGTTTTAAGTTTGAGTAAATATTTTGAGTGTTTCCGTTTTAAGTTTGAGTAAATATTTTGAGTGTTTCCGTTTTAAGTTTGAGTATTTCCGTTTTAAGTTTGAGTAATTTTGACATTTGAAAAGGTTTAAAAAACATTGACTTTCAATATTCAATTTTCAACTTTTCACATTTACCTTTGACCCTTTTTCCATTTAAGATAGTAGAGATATAGATATATATATATATATATATATATATATATGTATATATATATATATGTATATATATGTATATATATATCATGTTTGTTCTTTTATTAGATACTTATACATCATAAAATTGATATCAGAAAGCGATTAATGATATAAACGTCGCTCTCCCTAAATGTTTTCAAATAGGTTACTGATTTAAGACTTATTCTTCGTGAATTAAGAATGAAACATAATAATATGTCGTTATGTTTTCTAAACATCGCTTTTTATACTTTTGTCGGATTAGGTTCTCAGTTGTGTCAGTTCGTTAACATTCCGCCAGTTCTTCATCTATCTAAAAAATTGTCTCATCAAGCATTGATCTTTCATCAATTTTAATTGCCTCATAAGTTGGTTAGATATCTATTATCAACGACTAGAACTCACAATCTTATTTTGTCGGCGTTGTTAAGTTTTTCTATAACGTGATCCACGATTTGTATCACAAGGATGTCATGATTTAGGTTCAATATTGATTAGATTGAAGGCTACATGGAGATATTATTATTAAGCCATGGCAGCCATACTAATGAAGTAGGAAACCACCATAAGTGGACATGAAGTAGACCTTAGTAGGTGTGTCTTGCTATCATTTTCTAATTTAAATCGTATGCCCTACAATCTTCATGTTAAGGACCATTATATTTTGGGAACCTTATTTTCAAGGTATAGAGTCACTATTTGAGCAATAAAAGGCATTTGTTTCATTGTTTCAATTACCTTTAACTTATGATCGAGATGGTTCTTCATTTTATTTGCTCGGGTCATATATACGATCAATTACCACAGATTTTGATGTACAGTGATGGTCGAGGAATAAGAAAATGTGCCAAAATACCAAGTTAACGGCTAATTTGTGCGGCACTAAACCCACAACGCAAGTCTTAAACGTTAAGGCCGGGTGTAATAGTCATCAGATACCCCATTTTCACGCCAATGTCAAATCATCATTTATACACCATCAAACCCACCACCAAATAGACATAGGGTGTGTTTGATATGATTCCATGAATCACAATGGGTATGAGTTTTAAATATAAAGTGGGTCCCTCGGGAATGAGAGTTTCATAACCTACCTCTTTTAGTGGTATGGAGTATGAAAAATATATGTCTTTCAATACAATATTTGATAGATGTATATCTTAACTAAACAATTGCAATCATTTCCACTATCATTTGTCATTCCGATTCACCCTTACCAAACGCACCCATAGTTATGATCACCAATCCAACCATCTAACTTTTTTTTTTTTTTTTTTTAACTAACAAAACTAATAAATACTAAAATTAAATTTTATTAATTAAAAAAACATTACAGTAAGAATAAAAAACATAAAAAAGGTAATTTTACGTGAAAGGTGTTCCACCAAATCGATTTGAAGTTTTTGATATGTTTCTGATTTTATTTGGGGTAAACTGCAAAAATGTACTGTGGTTTGTCATTTTTGCGAAAAATGTCCCTCAAAACTTAAAATTGCGAAAAATGTCCCTGTGGTTTCTACTTTGTTGCCAATTGTATCTTTTGGCTAACGATCGTTACAAATCCCCGTTAGTGAGTCCTCACGTGCTCACGTGTGGTATTTTCGTCAATTCCATTTTTCCCGCCATTTCAACACCTGCTACCTTCCCAAGGACATTTTTTGCACGCATATTCACAAGAAATAGTTTGTAACTAAAATTAATCGTGTATAAACTAATCAAATCACACACATAAACATATTCTATCTAGTTTCAACCGATCAAATTACACACATAAACACATACCATCTGGAACTTAGCGTACCGTGCAAAGTCAAACAACACTCACAACCAAAGTGGTAGTGGTTTCCCACTTAGGCGGCATTCGAACTCCCGAAGTTCCCCACCTATGAGCTTGGTCCTATTTACGGAAGCTTAGATATTTTAAGTTGTCATTTTTTTTTCTTATTCAAACATGCATGTGTATATTGTAGGTTATATGATTTTCAAAATTTTAAGTTATTACTTGTTTTTGTAACCAGATTCTAATGGTACATTGTTCACTATGAAAATCCACCACAATGGGATCTTCACAAATCCACCAAACCAAAGATATCGGTTTGCACATATAGCCTATGTTAACCTGATTGATGTTGATTATTTCTCCATTCAATAGTTTTTTGGGGATGTTAGATGAGCTAAAATTAACGGATGATAATATTCTGTTCACACATTTTAGGATCCATGGGGAATCTTTGGATCATGGGTTGGTCCCTCTGATGAGCGAGGAAGATGTCATGACATTGTTGAAATACGTCCTCGGTTTAAGGAAATAGAGGTTTACATTGAAGAGGGTGTTTCATCCGTCGAGCAACATTTGTTGGACATGAGGAATAGTCGTGGTAAGGGTGTTGTGATTGAAGATATAAAGGAAGGTGATGTCGTTAAGGAATATGAGAAAGATGGAGATTTGTGCTTGCTAGAGTGGCATGGTGCTACTGAAATAGAAAAAACGAAGGAAAACAGGTTGATATTTCAACTCATGCTTCATCTAATAAGGGTGGATGCGGGGACGATGAGAATGTATTTTTCGTAGATTTGGATGATGAGCTTCTTATTACAACACCATGGTCTGATGAAGGAAAGAACAAAAAAGGGCAAAAAGGTTGAGTGATGACGAAGAGTTCAAAAACATCTTGATCGAGATTAACTTCTTACTAGACGATGGGTGTGAGAAAATGAAGGAGAAGTTAAGCCAAGAAACTGAGGACCGCCAAGAAGAGGCTGTGGCAGATATGAATCAAACGTTTGACAATATTATAGAGAAACTTAGTCAAGAGGATGTTGAAAAGGGCATGGGTTGAACCTGAACTTGAACAGGGTTTAGAAGGTGAGTTAGAGACAAGGATACATGATGACTTCTTCCACCAAAAAATTGAAGTTGATTGGCAGGATGATCCAACATACCATGGACTTTATCAACATCTTGAGATTAATGTCTTTATGTTGAGTTAGAACTAGTTATTCAAAATGTGGCTTTTCTAAACAATGAATTCAGAGATGAAGCTCTAGTACTTGTTGATGAAGCTCCAACAATAGATGTTGAAGCAGGTTTTAAATGGCGGAACTGAAGCTCCGACTATAGATGTTGCATATGCCGGTGTGACCTGGTAGAGAAAAGCAGAGAGTTAAGGTGGATCTAGTGACAAGAATGAAAAGGCAATGGAACCAGAGGATGAGGTTGATTCCAAGTGATGAGGGAATGATGAAGGTTATGAGAAGGCAATGGTGAAGCTTGTAATAAGGCATTGGGGAAGGTTGTTCGTTTTTTTTATGGCTTGGGATGGCATGTTTTGAAACAAGTTAGTTTATGTATGTCAAATAACATTTTAGTGTTGTTTTCGTTGTGGTTTGTATAGTTTGTGTATGCCTTAGAACAACTTGGTTTATGTATGCATTATTGTGTTTGGAAACACGATTTGGTATTACTCAAATGTTGTTACATATGTTTGGCACATTTTACATGTTAAATTGGTGTTTTACATATGGTGTTTTACTTGTTGGTCAATACTAAAAGTCAATGAATGGTATGCTGGTTCACAAATGGTTATGTTTATGTTGAAACTCAAGTGGTTGACTACTAAAGTCAATCAATTGGTTAGTTTTAGATACATGTGTGTAAGATTTGGAAATTGTTAGGAATTAGAAATTCCATAGTGAAGAGTCGGTTACCCCAAATATTATCTAGCATAAGTTAGCTTGTAGACTTGTAGTTATTTATGTTGTTTTGTAGTTAATTAGTTAATTAGTAGCGTATATTAGTTTAGTGCAACACCGTGGAGGAAGGACGGGTCTTTACCCACTGTATGCCTGATCCACACCGTGGAGGACGTATGCTTTGTAACTATAAATACCCCTTCCATCCATGGAAGGGGTGTTGCTTCTTGAATCTAACCTTTCATAATTTGTTAAAAAAACTCTCTTTCAAGAAACATCCTCTCTAATCTCTTCATCTCCCTAATGGCTTTCTTATATCATCATAATCCTAGACCACCCGAATCATCAAACAACATAATATTCACGATCCTACAATTGGTACCAGAGCCTAGGTTATGTTGTTTGTTTTGATTTTCTTGGTTTGATTCATGGCTTTATGCGGTTTTTCAAGCGGTTTGATTCGGGTTACATTATGTGATCAATGTTTGTGGTTCGAATAATTTTATAAGCTGTTGCATCCTTAATTTTTTAATTCGAAAAATTCTTTCTCGAGTATTTTGGTGCGACTTATAGATTGTTTTGTATTCTCTTGGTTTCAATGAGTCTAGTGGTCTTTCCATGGTTACAATATCTGTCTTGGGTCATTATTTAGTCCAAACTGTAAGTGTCTTGTACCAATCCGTGATGTTTATTGGTTAACTTGGTCTCCTTCATATAAAAAAGGGTTAATAATAGGCTTTGAACTTGGTCATCTGTCATGCGAGTTGTTATTTTTAAGGTCAAAAAGTGTACCGCCCTGTTTTCTAGGAATGACATTACATGATGCGAGTTGTTACCTTTTTAGCATGCGAGTTGATGGAAAATTGTAACCCGATGCGAAGTTGAGTGCTAGCATTTTTGAATGCGAGTTGGTAAAAACTTTTTGAAATATATGCGAGTTGTTATGCTCAAAGAAGCGAGTTGTTATGCTCAAAGTATGCGAGTTGTGTTTACTGAAATACAGCGACTTGTCTGGTTTCTATATTAAGCGAGTTGTGCTTATAATGCACCTTGACTATTGAGTCAAGATGCGAGTTAACTCATGACTCATGACTTCAGTACTAAAATACAATCATCAGTCCACTTTCAGTAAATGAAATCGAGAGGAACAAACCTTAACAGTTGCAAATCAATTAAATCACACATAACAACTTCACCAACAAATCCAAAATAACCGATTATCACTTATTATCTCTTCATAATAAAGTAACAAATGATTATAATCGATCTCAGAGTACTTTCTTTCGTCCATGTCAAACGACCAATACAAGACCTTAAGGGTCAAAGAAACGAAAGCATTCTCATCATAGATCCGTAAGTCATAAGGAATCTCAAAATAAAAATAGAAATAGATCTCAAATTTGTTTCTCATCTTTTTTTTGACATCAAGGGCCATACACATGAGTTTAACAAATCTCTTCATTGATCTTATTTGGTAATGATATTCGAATTAAACAAATGAGTTTAAAAATTATGTTAAATCATTTGTTTGGCTCGTTTAATATCTTAACATGAATGAATCGATTTAAAGCTAAGTCTATCAAAACGATTTCATGAATAAAGTACCTACCTTTGAACCCTCGTCGGGTGTTAGAATATTGATTCGATAATGATCCATGCCATCCCCATTGGCCATGTTAAAACCTCTCGTTGCCAACTCTGTGGCTAGGTCTACGTGACCTAATAATCCGTAAGGTTGATATGTGTGTATGGGGGCGAGGACAAATTGAGCATATAATGATTAGGGCTTGTTTTCATCAAGGAAGCAGATTGTTTTGGTGATGAGCAGATTCATGATGGGTGACGAATAATTTATGAGGTAGGCGGATTGTGAGGGATAGTTTAGGGTGTGGTACCTAAAAATGAGGATTTGAGTGTTCTGTTTGATGGGGGCGTAACTTTGGAAGAGTATTATTAGGGTTCTTGTGTGTTATGTAACATTTAAATACCCGTAAATTAGGTTTGAATTAATCCTAGAACAGATATCTCTTCAATGGCCTGACCAAGTTTTTTTTTTCGTGGGCCTATACATTTGTCTACTAACTTTGCATTGGATGGTTTGAGTGGGATGATACATTGGATCGGATTTGATTTTATCCTAGTGGGCTTTCAAATAATGTTGGATCTAAGTGTTTTCCTAAGTAACTTCTGACTCTTATAAGTTGTGATCCTAATATCATTTGTATAAAGGTACCATTGGTCGGATTAAATTGTCACGACGTATTCGCAATCACGACTTGGTATTTTCAATCTTGTATGGTACAACTGTGCTCGTTCAAAGCCATAGTATGTTGAGGACACATGTTTATTGCCGGATATTGTATGATTATTTTTGGAGACTCGATTTTCTCATGGGCCTGAATGGAGTTAGTGGTATTTTGAAAAGTGTGCTATTCAAATGGGCCAACGATAATGATGGACAGATGGGCGTCTCATGTATTGGATTGTTAAGTGATTTGGATAATATGAGATTTTTTGATACGTTGTGATGATAAGATTTGAGTCCTCCGAGTTATGATTTGATGATTAAGGTTTATTGTGATATACGGTTTGATATTTTGGGTTATACATGTTCACGGAAGATACTATGTCACGGTATAAATTGACACTTAAACAAGGATGGCTACGGGGTTGTTTGAAGTTCGATATCTCTTATTTGGATTTGAAGTGTGGTTTTCCGGACGCGTTTACTTATTTCGTCTTTTTTCTTTCTACCCTTCCGCGAAGATGACTTGTTTGGGCGTTTATTGGATGTGATAAAGTCTTGGCTATTTAGTTACGATTGTGATTCTTTCTTGCTTTACCCACAACGTAGCTATCACTTCTCTGTCTCAGTACCGGTGAGGATATGTCAAGAGGTTTTGTACATTAGGTACACTGTTTCTTTTCACGAGGATTAGTACAAGCTTAAGTAACAAATCTGGGGAATTCTACTTCATGATCAAGTTTGGTATATCGGGTTTACGTCACCAAGTGGTCACAGCGACAATAGCAAACGTGAATACGTGAATGATGTGTTTTCCAAAGTGTTTATTGGATGGTTGATGATATTGTTGATGTTGGATAATGAACCGTTGATGAACGGACGCATGTTCCCCTAAACAGTTATTCACCGAAACCAAAATTGTCATTACTCATTCAAGTTGACATTGTTTACGGTTTTGTCTTGATTTTGTAAAATCCCGCGAAAGAATCTATTTCTCGGTTTAAATCATAGACTTGTAAAATCCCGTGACAATGGAAACATCTCGGTTTAAGTAAAGTGCATTTCCGGATCTATATTACGGTTTATTCTTGGTTTTGTAAAATCCCGCGAAAGAAACTATTTCTCGGTTTAAACCATAGAGTTGTAAAATCCCGTAATGTTGGAACCATCCTAGAGAAAGGAAAGTGTATTTTGGGATCTTCTGATACTGGTGCCACGGTTTCTACTTCGAAGAAGGGATAAAAGGGTATACTTCATGAATTGGATGTGTGTTTGGATATTCGTCATGGGAGTTTGGTTATTACATGGTTTTACGGGTTACGTGCTTTTAACCATGGTCAGGATGAAACCATTATCATAGTTCACTTAAAATGTCAAAGGAGGCTAGATTTGAGCTTTTAACCAGAAGATGTGATAACGGCGTTAATTCCCTATTATTTATTTGAGGTTGAAGTGAAATATCACGGGTGAGTGTACTTAGTATCCTGAAGCTGTATGGGGATGGTTGGATGAAGATTCTTCGAGATCCTTATTCGAGCTTTTCCAAAACGAAGACTTGGAAATCTAGTTATTTTTAGTCTTTTCCTTTTCTTTTACCACTGGGGGAATTGGGCTCTTATCACCACAAAAATAACTATCACTTTAAGGAGTTACGTTGTAGTGCTCAGTGTCACATTTAATTGTGGATTTCAAGAGGTGATGTACGTCTTATACTTGATTGTTGGTTGGATGAAGAGTATAGAGTACTTAGAGATTCAATGGAGGATGAAGTCTCGACCGCGCTCTTTGTTACATATGTGCAAGTTTAAGTCACGAGTTCGGGTTAGTTTACTTCAGGGTCAAATTCATCATATTGGGTTTTCTCCATCAGCTGTCACATCAAAGAGCCTACTGAATGATAATTGTGATGATTACATGTTTTGCCAAGAGATGATGAAAAAAGATAGATTATGACGTATGAACATAACAGTTCAAGCCTCGTTCTCTAAAGAAAAGAAAAGTGTACGCTTCAGTGCGCTTTATCTTCTGAAGAAGAGAAATCTTCTCACTTATGACCATTCTCATCAACATGCTTCATGCTTTTTCCATGAGCTTTCAATTATCAAGTGAACTGGACTACCATTGGTTGTTTTCTTATTCCACTTGCTCAATCATAATGACGATGGCGATAGCATGTGCTAAATTTTGCGAGGGAGAAGTGTGAATAGAATACTTTTGGATGATATTCACTTACTTAATCAAGAATGGCATCTCCGTATGAAATTCTTGAGGGGGATAAGAAGTGTGATAATACTGCATGGTTGATTGATATCTGAGTATAAATGGTCATACGGCTCCTAACTATTGGAAGAACCGAGCTTCTTCTTGTCGGGTCATCTTCATCATGTCTTTGATAGAGAAGATCACCACTGATGGTGTATAAGTTTGTACCACGTGTTTAAATACTAAAAGTTCCACACCATCAAGTTCTCTATCAAAGCAAGAGTGTTTTCTCAAGGCCACCTCTAGATCGGAATCACATAATTGACCAACAGAGAACAGATTATGACTACCATATTAACGAAGCAAGTGTGTTATTCTAAGAGCCGTTGGTTGACATCTTCATACGGACTGATGAGTTGAATGACAAAGTGCTTCTAGTTGCGAGGCTGATTTCCTTGATGAACATCTTTTTGTTCTTGTTTGATTGGGAGGGATTTTA
>OU343217.1:208863872-209026220 GCA_910596185.1 Chrysanthemum makinoi | reverse complement strand
CCGCTTTAGCTTTCAGTTTACCTAAATCTTGACCGTCATTAGTTGGGTAGCATAACGCACCAAACACACGAAGGTATGATAGATCAGATTTTCGATTGTGGACAAGTTCATACGGAGTCTTTCCATGAGTTGTGTGAATTAGGGATCGATTTTGAGTGTAGCATGCAAATGCAATAGCTTCACCCATAGAAACATTGGAACCTTTGAGTTAATTAGCATTGTTCTTGTGGCTTCCACAAGAGTTCGATTTCGCTTTTCAACTACACCGTTGAGGAGTTCGTGGAACACTTCTTTGAGGACTGATTCCAACACTTTCATAAAATTCATTGAGTTCTTTATTAACAAACTCAGTTCCATAGTCTGTTCGGACGATTTTAACCGTTTTGTTAAGTCAGACCTACAGTTGTTTAATAAGTTTAATGATAACATCTGGAGTTTCATCCTTTGTTCTCAAAAACTTAACCCAAGTGAATTGGGAGAAGTCATCAACCACAACTAACACATATATCTTCCCATTAATAGTTTGTACTCTCATGGGTCCACATAAATCCATGTGAATAGTATGTAGAACTTCCATAATCAATTTGTAGGTTTGGGTTTATGGGCATACTTCTTGCTTTTTCCCAATTGACATGCCGAACAAAGATGATCCTTTTCATACTTAAGTCTAGGTAGTCCTCTTACTAAATCCTTTCTGGAAAGATTGTTCATGGTACCAAAGTTCAAGTGATTGAGACGACGGTGCCATAGCCATGACTTAGATTTAGAAGCCTTTGACAAAGCAGATGGGCTTAAGATTTCATCATGTCTTCGATAAAGATGGTGTATAGGTTTGAACCACGGGTTCCTCTGAGAAGTTCCACACCATCAAGTTCTCTAACAAAGCAAGTATGTTTTCTGAAGGCCACTTCTAAGTCTGAGTCACAAAATTGTCCAACAGAAAATAGATTATGTCCAAGACCTTCAACATAATATACCCTCGAAATCACACTATCTCCAACCACGTAATCTCCATAACCCATAATAGCACCAAAATGATCATTTCTGAATCTCACAGTTCCGATGAATTTACTCACGGAGTTCATGAGCCGCGACCGGTCTCCAGTCATATGCTTGGAACAGCTTGAGTCCAAGTGCCACAAAACGATTTGAACGATCTGCAGTTGAACACAGACAAGAATGGATAACTGGATAATTGGGATCCCCATGCAAGAATGGGTTCCATTTGGTTAGTAGCAATGATTGGAACACCCACATCAGAAGTAGAATCAATGGAATTATTATGGATAGATGCAATACTATTGTGTTCGAGAGACCTATTCAAAGTATGTTCACTTTTTAAAGGAATAGTTCTACCAAAGAGGCATCCATTTCATAATAGGCATCGACCTAGACAATTTAGGGCACATCTTATTAAGACTAAATTTGCGACCAGTAGGTATCCACTGATAACCTACATTGCTAAATTTTCTTCCTGTGGGTTTCCAATGTTTCCTAACCTTCATCCGCCATTGCTTTCTAGCCTTTTTAGCTTGATTATTTGCATTAACAGGGCATTTAACAGCATTAATCAAATCATTCACGCCACATTCAAGATTAGTAACAGAAACCAAGCAATCATCATTACATGTTTTGCCAAAAGTAGCAGAATTCGCATTAATTACAGTACGCTTAGAGCTAACACTAGAATCAACACGATTCATTTTATTCAAATTCTCCCTAAGGTGATCTTCTACTCTCTTTTACTGAACATTCCTAGCATGCAAGGTCCTATCATTCTTTGTGTTGCCTTAAGGCTTTGACCCGCTTGCTTTGGTGTCACTTCTTACTCCTGTAGAGGGAATTGGAACATTAGTTGGTTTTGCTACCTTTTGCATTCCTGAACTAGAAGTGCAGGGATCTGAACTACTTGAGGACACTTTCTTAATACTAGGCATTGAATGAGTTGCATACTTATCACAAGGCATCGAGCAAGGCATCACAGCTTTACCTCTCTCACAAAAAGATTTAGGACACGTTGCTCTTAAACATTCTAGCATCTCTTGAGATCGTTTGGCCTGAATGCACGCAAACCTAATTTCACTATCAAGTGGCTTATTTATGAAATCCTCTTCTACAATCTCTCGGAGATATTCTAGACTATCCTTAAGGTGTTTAAATAGTCATGAAACGACGTTTGTTATTTCTAAGATAATGAGGAATGTATTTAACAAATCACAAGATATTTGATCGTAGATGACTTCGATTCAACATTCTCATTGAAGACAATTGGCATTTTCCCTTTTTCCTGACTCTTCAGATTCTCAATTTCCTTTTGTAAAGACGTTATTTTTTCGTTGTTCTTGTCACGAGTAACTTTCATTGAATCATATAACTCTTTAAAGTGTAATTTAACTTTTTCATTTTCTTCTAGAAAACTCTCATTTTCCTTTTGTAAAACATTAACCAAGTTTTGAAGATGAAAAGTTTGAGAAGACTGAGAATATAAAGGTGGAGGCATTTGGAAGTCATTTGCATTGTTTCTTTCTCCCTTCAATTGTGAGATTTGTGCTCTCATTTTTCTGATCGTGTCGCAATGAGATCGAATTTGTTCATCACGTTTGTTTATTTCAAAAACTGCATCAAAGTCAGGAGCATCCAAGGATGTCTTGATATTTGAGGTTTTAACATTTTCCTTTAGATGTTGATATTTTAATTGCAAATCAAGATATTCAACTTCCAATTTAGAGTAATGTTTTACCAAATTATCATGATCATCCTGTTCAATTTTCTCATGCAATTTAGAATTAGTTTTTTCAAGCTCAATGACACAATCATGGGAGACTTTCAGAGCAACAGATAATTCATGAAATTGAGAAGCATTAATGGAAAAATTCGTAGCAGCGTAAAACACATCTTGAGTAATACATTCAGAAATAAGATTCTCATTCAAGGTACGCAAGTTCTTCCTCTCAATCTCGTTATATTTTAATTCTCGCTCATAGTCACTAACCTCAACTATCATTTCATCAATTTCCTTTTCCATTTCTTTAATATCTGAATCCATCCCCTTTTTAAGACTCTCAAATTGACCTTTTAATTATTTAAAGAAAGGCATGACCTCAGTTAAATAACATTCTTTAGTTTGCTCAAAACCCCTTTCCCTTCAGTTATCCCAGTAGGTGTGATCCTTTTCTTACAAGTTTTCTCAAAATCAACAAATAATTGAAAAATTACATATTGACTGATTAAGGTCTTGCTCTTAGTGGGAATAGATCTAGGAACTAAATGAATTGGGGTATTGGGGATAAACAAGTGGCAGGAAGCATTCTCCTACATGGGGATTCTTTTCAACAAACTCATCACCTTTTTTCATGTCCATATCCTTTTTCCAAAACACTTGTTCAGGGGTCAGCTGTGTTTGAGGTCTAAACTTGTTAAAGGCAATCCAGTTTTCCTTAGCATAGTTGGGTGTTTTATAACTGATTTTCTTTTCTATGCATAAAGGGCTCTTAAGCTTTTCATCTAATTTCTTTCTAGTTACTTCTTCTAACTGTTTATCTTCCTCAAGATTCTCAGCAACTAGGTTTCTCGTCTAGGCTTAAGGATTTCATTGCCATCATAGATTATCTTTTGTGCTTTCTAGCTTTCGAACACTTTAGGGTTTGGTTCATCAACTAATGCAACACTATGTTTGTCACTTAGAACTCTATGCGTAGTGATCATGTGAGCGATCAATGGTGTTTCCTTGTACGTATAATTTGTTTTCTAGTTTGTTTTTCAAAGTTTTTAGGTTGGAAAATTCATTTAAGAGTTTTGATTCCTTTGCATTAAATTCCTGCTAAGCACTTTCACATTTTCTTGAAGTTCTTGTTTTTGCTTAGCCGTTTTGTTAAGCTTTTCTTTTAAGGAATCTAACTATTGTTTAAGTATTTCTTCCCTAAAATTACTTTTTCTAATAATCGTACGCATTTGGTCATCCATCTCCTCGCCACGGGTAGTTAATTCAAACTTAGCACATTGTTCATATATAGCAACTTGTTCTTTATAGGCATTAATTTCGAGATGGCGTAATCATTAGGAACACTAGCAGTGTATTCATAAAAATATAGTCATCATTGATCGCATTAGATACATCACTTGGTTCAATCTCACTCACATTGGGTCACATATTGATCATATGGGACAATATTATCATTGCCCATATTAGCAATATCTAAGTCATTGGTTTCTTGCGATTGAACTTTATCATGTATCTTTTGCTGATCAACATTATCATATAGTTTTAATACCTCGAGATGATTGATTCTTTGGATGGACCAAATTTTAACGTGGTGTGGGGACCTTTGAGAGACCATTGGAGAAATGATAGCCATGAAAATTGTCTGTGCAAGAGGTTCATCATCGACGCCGAGTCGTATGCATCATTGTCGGCGACTTGAAAGGCATTCTGATGATTATGACCTATCTCCTGAATTGGCCGCCATCCACATCGCATCATATGTTTTGGCATTGCCCTCAAGAAGAAACAAGCTCCTCTTCATCCAACACGCTCCATTATCCCGAGCTTGCACAAGTAACATCTTGTCTCAAGTACTCGCTTTTTGTGGGCGTTTTGGAGATGTGCAGTTTCTAGCTATATGTCCATCACCACCACAGTTGTAGCACTTGATCGGCTTTGCTTATCCTTGATTTCCATTCCTTCCCCTATTCAGATTTGCCACATATCCTTTACCAACTCTACCTCTTCCCCTGTTCATACTGCCTTTCTTGAACTGGTTGCACCATAACCTTCCCATCTCTGACAATTGCTTGATTGTGTGGATTGGATGTTGTTCTGAGCTTATTGTTGGTGTGTGGGAGAGAGTTAGCTTCACAAAGGTGACAAACTTGTGCCATTCGGGATTCATGTTGTTCACAAACTTTGAGTTCAGTTGAATATTTGGCATGGTCATTTTGATATTCCTCATATCATTTACAAGCTTTTGGAATCTCACGTAGTATTCATAGATACTTTCTTCTGGTTTCATCTTAAAGTGCTCAAATTCATCATACAGTTGTGATTCTCTGTCTTCCTTGGTTAATTCGAACCGAGAGAAGCATTTTGACATTATCCCAAAACCTTGGCTTCGGTGTTGTGATTGATAAGCTTGTAGATGTCTTTTGGAAGACCCACGAAGTATAATGTTTGAAGCCGTGATATCAGATCGAATCTTTTTTCTCCTTATCACTGAGCTCATCATACATCTTTGGTCTGTCCAATCTAAAGATCATGGTTCCATCTGCAGCAGTATCAATTATGTCTCTTGTAGTCTCAACTCGATAAGGTCCTTCATCAATGGATTTGAGAATGTTGACCCCATTTTTCTTTCCAAGACAGTACAATCTGATTCGTTGAGCCCAAGAGTCGTAGTCGGTTCTGTCAAGCATGGGTGGACGAGTATCTGAACCAGCTGCTTGAACATCCTCCGCAACAGTGGAGATGATTTTAGGTACGTTGGTAGACATGTTTTACAGATTTCACGGGATTTTATAACTCTATGATTAAACCGGGAAATAGATTCTTTCACGGGATTTTATTAAATCAAGAGAAAACCGTATTACAAACAAAAGTTCAACCAAGTCGCTAAGAATCCTTGAACCAAGTTGCTAAGCACCAAGTCGCTAAGTAGCAACCCGCTAAACCTCAAGTTGTTATGAATCAAGTCGCTAAGCCCAAGTCGCTAAGACCCAAGTCGATGGACACAAATCGCTAAAGCACCAAATCGCTAAACAGTCAAGTCGCTAAAGAGCAAATCGCTAAGTATCCAAGTCGCTAATGTCAAGTCGCTGAGAACAATAAGTACAAGTCGCTAGAATAAATGAAAGCAAGTCACTAACCCCACCAAGTCGCTAGCCGTAGTGGAAAATCCACTAACTTGTATGCTTTGTCGGCTTGTCTCAATAGACAAGTCGCTAAGCTCAAGTCGCTACGACTAACACTACAACTCGCTAGAAATTACTGAAGCAAGTCGCTACGAAGAAATTCACAACGAGACTCAAGTCGCTACCTTGAAAAACTTCAAAAACACACTTTTCAATCCAAAACAAGCCCAACCACAGTGATTCAAGCTTTCCAAATCAAAACCCAAGCACATACAATGATTCTCAACACAAAAGTACACTCAAAATTCAAACTTTAACACAAGAAATGATCCAAATGATGCAAAAACCACTAAACTTTTTCAAACTCAAAAACCATCTAAAACCACTAGAAATCCAAGGATATGTAAGAGAGATAATCAAACTATGGCTCTTGATACCATTTGTAACATATTGGATTTCACAAACACATCAAACCATGACCATAATAGGCGTACACAATGATGTTTTAGAGAGAGAAATAGTTAGAGGTTTGGGAACTTAGTGAGAGAAAGTGAAAATCTTATTATGAGCTCCAACTCTCTACCTTGGTAGGTAGAGAGTATTTATAGTCTTACACAAATCGCCACCTACGGGCTGTGGATCAGGCATACAGTGGGTAAATACCCGTCCGTCCTCCACAGTGTTACTTAACTTTAAATAACTACGACTACGAGCTTTCTAACGATTACATACACTTGAGGTGACCGACACTTTAATAACTGGATTTACTAAATCCTAACATTCCCAAAGAGAGAATGACTGATAACACCTCCCTCATGTTACACATTTATCTCCCCTGAATATGTCATACTTGTGTACCTCTTTTATCTTCAGAAACTTTCTCTTACATCACTTCCCCCACGTAGTTGGAATAATAACACTAAAAGCCTCGATGAGTAAAACCTTGAGTTTCTCTGCGGTCATGACTTATGTCTTCCCGAGATATCTTCAATCACTTAGAAGAATTAAGTTCATCAAGTTTACTCGCTTTGTGTTTAGATGTGTATCTTCTTCCCCCTTACTGGTTTTGACACTTCAGAATCAACGACTCTTTATAAGCCCAAACACTTGAAATCTTGTGAGAAGAATACCATTGAATCTGTGAGAATCAACTTGCTGAAGCGTATGAGCAAGTCTAATTGGGGATTAAATTTGACATTTCACTATCCCCCAATTAGTGCTCTCCCTTAAACTGACAATCTTTATGATGAATAACCAAAATAAGAAGAAGTCTTTAGATCGTTAAATGCAACTCGTCTTTAGTCTTTTAACATGTAGCAAAAATTGTAGAACTGACGGTAGACTCGACCTTCTTCAAGATTGTCCAGTTGGGGAATAGATTGTTAACATATTCTTTTCATCAAATGCATTCCCGTTAACTTACAAATAGCAAACCCCCTTAACTAAAATCCCTCCCAATCAAACAAGAACAGAAAGATGTTCATTAAGGAAATCATCCTCGCAACTGGAAGCACTTTGTCATTCAACTCATCAGTCCGTATGAAGATGTCAACCAACCGCTCTTAGAAGAACACACTTGCTTCGTTAATATGGTAGTCATAATTTGTTCTATGTTGGTCAATTCTGTGATTCCGATCTAGAGGTGGCCTTCAGAAAACACTCTTGCTTTGATAAAGAACTTGATGGTGTGGAACTTTTAGTATTTAAACACGTGGTACAAACTTATACACCATCAGTGGTGATCTTCTCTATCAAAGACATGATGAAGATGACCCGACAAGAAGAAGCTCGATTCTTCCAATAGTTAGGAGCCGTATGACCATTTATACTCAGATATCAATCAACCATGCAGTATTATCACACTTCTTATCCCCCTCAAGAATTTCATACGGAGATGCCATTCTTGATTAAGTAAGTGAATATCATCCAAAAGTATTCTATTCACACTTCTCCCCCGCAAAATTTAGCACATGATGTCGCCATCGTCATTATGATTGAGCAAGTGGAATAAGAAAACAACCAATGGTAGTCCAGTTCACTTGATAATTGAAAGCTCATGGAAAAGCATGAAGCATGTTGATGAGAATGGTCATAAGTGAGAAGATTTCTCTTCTTCAGAAGATAAAGCGCACTGAAGCGTACACTTTTCTTTTCTTTAGAGAACGAGGCTTGAACTGTTGTGTTCATACATCATAATCTATCTTTTTTCATCATCTCTTGGCAAAACATGTAATCATCACCATTATCATTCAGTAGGCTCTTTGATGTGACAGCTGATGGAGAAAACCCAATATGATGAATTTGACCCTGAAGTAAACTAACCCGAACTTGTGACTTAAACTTGCACATATGTAACAAAGAGCGGTGTCGAGACTTCATCCTCCATTGAATCTCTAAGTACTCTATACTCTTCATCCAACCAACAATCAAGTATAAGACGTACATCACCTCTTGAAATCCACAATTAAATGTGACACTGAGCACTACAACGTAACTCCTTAAAGTGATAGTTATTTTTGTGGTGATAAGAGCCCAATTCCCCTAGTGGTAAAAGAAAAAGGAAAAGACTAAAAAATAACTAGATTTCCAAGTCTTCGTTTTTGGAAAAAGCTCGAACAAGGATCTCGAAGAATCTTCATCCAACCATCCCCGATACCTTCAGATACTAAGTACACTCGCCCGTGATATTTCACTTCAACCTCAAATAAATAATAGGGAATTAACGCCGTTGTCACATCTTCTGGTTAAAAGCTCAAATCTAGCCTCCTTTGACATTTTAAGTGAACTATGATAATGGTTTCATCCCGACCATGGTTAAATGCACGTAACCCCGTAAAACCATGTAATAACCAAACTCCCATGACGAATATCCAAACACACATCCAATTCATGAAGTATACCCTTTTATCCCTTCTCCGAAGTAGAAACCGTGGCACCAGTATCAGAAGATCCCGAAATACACTTTCCTTTCTCCAGGATGGTTCCAACATTACGGGATTTTACAACTCTATGGTTTAAACCGAGAAATAGTTTCTTTCGCGGGATTTTACAAAACCAAGAATAAACCGTAATATAGATCCGTAAATGAACTTTACTTAAACCGAGATGTTTCCATTGTCACGGGATTTTACAAGTCTATGGTTTAAACCGAGAAATAGATTCTTTCGCGGGATTTTACAAAATCAAGACAAAACCGTAAACAATGTCAGCTTGAATGAGTAATGACAATTTTGGTTTCGGTGAATATCTGTTTTAGGGGAACATGCAGCGGTTCATCAACGGTTCATTATCCAACATCAACAATATCATCAACCATCCAATAAACACTTTGGAAAACACATCATTCACGTATTTTGTCGGCTATTGCTGTGACCACTTGGTGACGTAAACCCGATATACCAAACTTGATCATGAAGTAGAATTCCCCAGATTTGTTACTTAAGCTTGTACTAATCCTCGTGAAAAAGAAACGGTGTACCTAATGTACAAAACCTCTTGACATATCCTCAGCTGCGTGAGACACCGAAGTGATAGCTACGTTGTGGGTAAAGCAAATAAGAATCACAATCGTAACTAAATAGCCAAGACTTTATCACATTCAATAAACGCCCAAACAAGTCATCTTCGCGGAAGGGTAGAAAGAAAAAAGACGAAATAAGTAAACGCGTCCGGAAAACCACACTTCAAATCCAAATAAGAGATATCGAACTTCAAACAACCCCGTAGCCATCCTTGTTTAAGTGTCAATTTATACCGTGACATAGTATCTTCCGTGAACATGTATAACCCAAAATATCAAACCGTATATCACAATAAACCTTAATCATCAAATCATAACTCGGAGGACTCAAATCTTATCATCACAACGTATCAAAAAATCTCATATTATCCAAATCACTTAACAATCCAATACATGAGACGCCCATCTGTCCATCATTATCGTTGGCCCATTTGAATAGCACACTTTTCAAAATACCACTAACTCCATTCAGGCCCATGAGAAAATCGAGTCTCCAAAAATAATCATACAATATCCGGCAATAAACATGTGTCCTCAACATACTATGGCTTTGAACGAGCACAGTTGTACCACACAAGATTGAAAATACCAAGTCGTGATTGCGAATACATCGTGACAATTTAATCCGACCAATGGTACCTTTATACAAATGATATTAGGATCACAACTTATAAGAGTCAGAAGTTACTTAGGAAAACACTTAGATCCAGCATTATTTGAAAGCCCGCTAGGATAAAATCAAATCCGATCCAATGTATCATCCCACTCAAACCATCCAATGCAAAGTTAGTAGACAAATGTATAGGCCCACGAAGAAGGAAAAAAAAAAAAAAAAAAAAAAAAAACTTGGTCAGCCGATTGAAGAGATATCTGTTCTAGGATTAATTCAACCCTAATTTACGGGTATTTAAATGTTACATAACACACAAGAACCCTAATAATACTCTTCCAAAGTTACGCCCCCATCAAACAGAACACTCAAATCCCCATTTTTAGGTACCACACCCTAAACTATCCCTCACAATCCGCCTACCTCATAAATTATTCGTCACCCATCACGAATCTGCTCATCACCAAAACAATCTGCTTCCTTGATGAAAACAAGCCCTAATCGTATATGCTCAAATTTGTCCTCGCCCCCATACACACATATCAACCTTATACATTATTAGGTCACGTAGACCTAGCCACAGAGTTGGCAACGAGAGGTTTTAACATGGCCACAGGGATGGCATGGATCATTATCGAATCAATATTCTAACAGCCACGAGGGTTCAAAGGTAGGTACTTTATTCATGAAATCGTTTTGATAGACTTAGCTTTAAATCGATTCATTCATGTTAAGATATTAAACAAGCCAAACAAATGATTTAACATAATTTTTAAACTCATTTGTTTAATTCGAATATCATTACCAAATAAGATCAATGAAGAGATTTGTTAAACTCATGTGTATGGCCCTTGATGTCAAAAAAAAGATGAGAAACAAATTTGAGATCTATTTCTATTTTTATTTCGAGATTCCTTATGACTTACGGATCTATGATGAGAATGCTTTCGTTTCTTTGACCCTTAAGGTCTTGTATTGGTCGTTTGACATGGACGAAATAAAGTACTCTGAGATCGATTATAATCATTTGTTACTTTATTATGAAGAGATAATAAGTGATAATCGGTTATTTTGGATTTGTTGGTGAAGTTGTTATGTGGGATTTAATTGATTTGCAACTGTTAAGGTTTGTTCCTCTCGATTTCATTTACTGAAAGTGGACTGATGATGGTATTTTAGTACTGAAGTCATGAGTCATGAGTTAACTCGCATCTTGACTCAATAGTCAAGGTGCATTATAAGCACAACTCGCTTAATATAGAAACCAGACAAGTCGCTGTATTTCAGTAAACACAACTCGCATACTTTGAGCATAACAACTCGCTTCTTTGAGCATAACAACTCGCATATATTTCAAAAAGTTTTTACCAACTCGCATTCAAAAATGCTAGCACTCAACTCGCATCAGGTTACAATTTTCCAGTCAACTCGCATGCTAAAAAAGGTAACAACTCGCATCATGTAATGTCATTCCTAGAAAACAGGAACTGGTACACTTTTTGACCCAGAAAAATAACAACTCGCATGACAGATGACCAAGTTCAAAGCCTATTATTAACCCTTTTTTATATGAAGGAGACCAAGTTAACCAATAAACATCACGGATTGGTACAAGACACTTACAGTTTGGACTAAATAATGACCCAAGACAGATATTGTAACCATGGAAAGACCACTAGACTCATTGAAACCAAGAGAATACAAAAACAATCTATAAGCTGTTTACCAAAAATACTCAGAAAGAATTTTTCGAATTAAAAAATTAAGGATGCAACAGCTTATAAAATTATTCGAACCACAAACATTGATCACATAATGTAACCCGAATCAAACCGCTTGAAAAACCGCATAAAACAATGAATCAAACCACGAAAATCAAAACAAACAACATAACCTAGGCTCTGGTACCAATTGTAGGATCGTGAATATTATGTTGTTTGATGATTCGGGTGGTCTAGGATCATGATGATATAAGAAAGCCATTAGAGAGATGAAGAGAGTAGAGAGGATGTTTCTTGAAAGAGAGTTTTTTAACAAATTATGAAAGGTTAGATTCAAGAAGCAACACCCCTTCCATGGATGGAAGGGGTATTTATAGTTACAAAGCATACGTCCTCCTGACGGACTGTGGATCAGGCATACAGTGGTTAAAGACCCGTCCTTCCTCCACGGTGTTGCACTAAACTAATATACGCTACTAATTAACTAATTAAATACAAAACAACATAAATAACTACAAGTCTACGAGCTAACTTATGCTAGATAATATTTGGGGTAACCGACTCTTCACTATGGAATTTCTAATTCCTAACAATTTCCAAATCTTACACACATGTATCTAAAACTAACCAATTGATTGACTTTAGTAGTCAACCACTTGAGTTTCAACATAAACATAACCATTTGTGAACCAAAGATACCATTCATTGACTTTAGTAGTCAGCCAACAAGTAAAACACCATATGTAAAACACCAATTTAACATGTAAAATGTGCCAAACATATGTAACAACATTTGAGTAATACCAAATACTGTGTTCCAAACACAGGTAATGCATACATAAACCAAGTTGTTCTAAGGCATACACAAACTATACAAACCACAACAAAAACAACACTAAAATGTTATTTGACATACATAAACTAACTTGTTCCAAAACATGCCATACCAAGCCATAACAAAAAAACCTATCAACCTTCACCAATGTCTTA
Organism: Chrysanthemum makinoi; assembly: GCA_910596185.1. NCBI lineage: Eukaryota > Viridiplantae > Streptophyta > Magnoliopsida > Asterales > Asteraceae > Chrysanthemum > Chrysanthemum makinoi. The sequence goes on along the minus strand of OU343217.1, from coordinate 209,013,535 downwards.
TTACAAGCTTCACCATTGCCTTCTCATAACCTTCATCATTCCCTCATCACTTGGAATCAACCTCATCCTCTGGTTCCATTGCCTTTTCATTCTTGTCAGCTAGATCCAACCTTCTTCTCTGCTTTTCTCTACCAAAGGTCACACTGGCATATGCAACATCTATAGCTGGAGCTTCAGTGTCTGCCATTTAAAACCTGCTTCAACATCTATTGTTGGAGCTTCATCAACAAGTACTAGAGCTTCATCTCTGAATTCATTGTTTAGAAAAGCCACATTTTGAATAACTAGTTCTAACTCAACATAAAAGACATTAATCTCAGCATGTTGATAAAGTCCATGGTATGTTGGATCATCCTGCCAATCAACTTCAATTTTTTGGTGGAAGAAGTCATCATGTATCCTTGTCTCTAACTCACCTTCTAAACCCTGTTCAAGTTCAGGTTCAACCCATGCCCTTTTCAACATCCTCTTGACTAAGTTTCTCTATAATATTGTCAAACGTTTGATTCATATCTGCCACAGCCTCTTCTTGGCGGTCCTCAGTTTCTTGGCTTAACTTCTCCTTCATTTTCTCACACCCATCGTCTAGTAAGAAGTTAATCTCGATCAAGATGTTTTTGAACTCTTCGTCATCACTCAACCTTTTTGCCCTTTTTTGTTCTTTCCTTCATCAGACCATGGTGTTGTAATAAGAAGCTCATCATCCAAATCTACGAAAAATACATTCTCATCGTCCCCGCATCCACCCTTATTAGATGAAGCATGAGTTGAAATATCAACCTGTTTTCCTTCGTTTTTTCTATTTCAGTAGCACCATGCCACTCTAGCAAGCACAAATCTCCATCTTTCTCATATTCCTTAACGACATCACCTTCCTTTATATCTTCAATCACAACACCCTTACCACGACTATTCCTCATGTCCAACAAATGTTGCTCGACTGATGAAACACCCTCTTCAATGTAAACCTCTATTTCCTTAAACCGAGGACATATTTCAACAATGTCATGACATCTTCCTCGCTCATCAGAGGGACCAACCCATGATCCAAAGATTCCCCATGGATCCTAAAATGTGTGAACAGAATATTATCATCCGTTAATTCTAGCTCGTCTAACATCCCCAAAAAACTATTGAATGGAGAAATAATCAACATCAATCAGGTTAACATAGGCTATATGTGCAAACCGATATCTTCGGTTTGGTGGATTTGTGAAGATCCCATTGTGGTGGATTTTCATAGTGAACAATGTACCATTAGAATCTGGTTACAAAAACAAGTAATAACTTAAAATTTTGAAAATCATATAACCTACAATATACACATGCATGTTTGAATAAGAAAAAAAAATGACAACTTAAAATTTCTAAGCTTACCGTAAACAGGACCAAGCTCATAGGTCGGGAACTCGGGAGTTCGAATCTGCCTAAGTGGGGAAACCACTACCACTTTGGTTGTGAGTGTTGTTTGACTTTGCACGGCTGCTAAGTTCCCGATGGTATGTATTTATGTGTGTAATTTGATCGGTTGAAACTAGATAGAATATGTTTATGTGTGTGATTTGATTAGTTTATACACGATTAATTTTAGTTACAAACTATTTCTTGTGAATATGCGTGCAAAAAATGTCCTTGGGAAGGTAGCAGGTGTTTAAATGGCGGGAAAAATGGAATTGACGAAAATACCGTCACGTGGAACGCACGTGAGGACTCACTAACGGGGATTTGTAACGATCGTTAGCCAAAAGATACAATTGGCAACAAAGTAGAAACCACAGGGACATTTTTCGCAATTTTAAGTTTTGAGGGACATTTTTCGCAAAAATGACAAACCACGAGTACATTTTTTGCAGTTTACCCCAAATAAAATCAGAAACATATCAAAAACTTCAAATCGATTTGGTGGAACACCTTTCACGTAAAATTACCTTTTTTATGTTTTTTATTCTTACTGTAATGTTTTTTTAATTAATAAAATTTAATTTTAGTATTTATTAGTTTTGTTAGTTAAAAAAAAAAGTTAGATGGTTGGATTGGTGATCATAACTATGGGTGCGTTTGGTAAGGGTGAATCGGAATGACAAATGATAGTGGAAATGATTGCAATTGTTTAGTTAAGATATACATCTATCAAATATTGTATTGAAAGACATATATTTTTCATACTCCATACCACTAAAAGAGGTAGGTTATGAAACTCTCATTCCCGAGGGACCCACTTTATATTTAAAACTCATACCCATTGTGATTCATGGAATCATATCAAACACACCCTATGTCTATTTGGTGGTGGGTTTGATGGTGTATAAATGATGATTTGACATTGGCGTGAAAATGGGGTATCTGATGACTATTACACCCGGCCTTAACGTTTAAGACTTGCGTTGTGGGTTTAGTGCCAGACAAATTAGCCGTTAACTTGGTATTTTGGCACATTTTCTTATTCCTCGACCATCACTGTACATCAAAATCTGTGGTAATTGATCGTATATATGACCCGAGCAAATAAAATGAAGAACCATCTCGATCATAAGTTAAAGGTAATTGAAACAATGAAACAAATGCCTTTTATTGCTCAAATAGTGACTCTATACCTTGAAAATAAGGTTCCCAAAATATAATGGTCCTTAACATGAAGATTGTAGGGCATACGATTTAAATTAGAAAATGATAGCAAGACACACCTACTAAGGTCTACTTCATGTCCACTTATGGTGGTTTCCTACTTCATTAGTATGGCTGCCATGGCTTAATAATAATATCTCTATGTAGCCTTCAATCTAATCAATATTGAACCTAATGAAATCATGACATCCTTGTGATACAAATCGTGGATCACGTTATAGAAAAACTTAACAACGCCGACAAAATAAGATTGTGAGTTCTAGTCGTTGATAATAGATTTCTAACCAACTTATGAGGCAATTAAAATAGATGAAAGATCGATGCTTGATGAGACAATTTTTTAGATAGATGAAGAACTGGCGGAATGTTAACGAACTGGCACAACTGAGAACCTAATCCGACAAAAGTATAAAAAGCGATGTTTAGAAAACATAACGACATATTATTATGTTTCATTCTTAATTCACGAAGAATAAGTCTTAAATCAGTAACCTATTTGAAAACATTTAGGGAGAGCGACGTTTATATCATTAATCGCTTTCTGATATCAATTTTATGATGTATAAGTATCTAATAAAAGAACAAACATGATATATATATACAAGTAAAACTAGGGAAAAAAATCATGTTACTTGATGCTGGAGAAATATTACTAGCCCAATGTAAAACTGGATGTCTTGTATTGCTCAACCGATTGTATATGTTGTTTTGTATTGTTCAGCTTTTTGGAGAAGAAAAAAGAATAAAAACTGGAGATTTGTAGAATATTTAATTGTTTCAGAATTAGACAAAAATGAAACTAAAAAAGTTTAGCAAGGAAATCGACAATGTCACATGAAGCATGGACACAAAGTGTCCCCCTTAATGAGATATCGCATATGCATGCTTAAAACTAGGAAATCGTCAACAAATGTAACTTTTAATTAAGTACGTGGTCCTTATTTAGAGAACGATTAACTAGTGTTTGAATCGGAGGTGATCTATTAAGAAAGTTTATTACATTCGAATCGTAAACTGTTTAAGAACTATCTTGTCAAAATGTTGTGTATGTATTTAATTCTTGATGGTGTACCTCGCCTACAGTCGGAGCTGGCCAATAGCACACAGCGTGATCATTGGCTAAGCCTACTAGGTTACCGTAACGAAACCGTCAATATACAAAAAGCCTAACTTAAAGCCTTACCTTCTGAGTAGTTTGAGCTTTCGAAGAGTCTTAGGCTCCGAACTAAAAGACAAACACGGGATATTGCGTGGGCCCTACCACTTGTGTGGTGTCCGATATTCCTGCCTACACCACAGCTACACATGGGCACATTTCAGACAAACAATGAAAAAACACCGCAGCCTACACCCAGAGCCTTTCTATAAACCAACGGAAATGTGCTTATCCGGCTGAGACATGTGATATGGCCTAGAACTTCCTAGAACTTGCATATAAATATCATTGATCATCATTCTCACATTTGAAGTATGTTCTCTCTCATACACACTTTATCTCTCCAAACACATTTCACTCAAAATTCGATGACTTGTTCTTATATCGGAGCTGTTTCGCAGGGTCTACCCCTGCGCTCTGACTAATGTAACGTGTTTCTTTGTCTTATTTTAGGTCACAACAAACTTTTAGAAGTATCCAATCTACGGCTCACGTAAGTTTTGATCAAGGTGTAATCCGTTGTAAGATCTTCTACATCACATCACCGTTTATTGTCAAAGTATCGTCAATCAAATATCATTTTAGATAAAAGGAGTAATATTTTCTGTAATTTGGATGATGATTTGCGCAAAAACTTTATTGTATAAATCTAGTTTCCAATGTAAAGCCATAAACAATGACCACGTCTTTGTTCACATGCATTGTTAATTAATCAAGTGTTGTTGAGAGTTTGAGACACTTGTTGGGTTTTATTTGTTTATGAATTTTCTTTAAGTCAATTTGTTAAATTATATTTGAAACTTGTTCACATCATTTTAAATGAAACAATTTAAGGCAAATCGAATAAAAAGATATTTTACTTTAAGTCAATTTGAATTTTTGGTATTCTATTTTTTTTTTCTTCTTAATTTAAGGTATCAAAGTTATTTTTATGTGTAATGTAAAGTTCTTTGAGGTTTTTTTCTACTTTTCAAAATACATTTTTCGTCATTGATTTTTGCTAAATGATTAATTAATGTGATTGAAGGGGGGAAAAGCAGTCGAGTACCTTAAATTTAAATCGACCTAAAGTAAAGTACATTTTTATGCGATTTCCCAACAATTTAAGATGACTACGATCTAAACAAATCCACATATGGATTAATTTGTCATGATTCATTTCTTTAATTTTCTTCATTTATATCTGAAAATCCAACATATATCTATACTTCTTATAAAGGGTGAATGCACATTTTTGAAATCTTGAAATCTTGAATCCTGAAAAATTAAATAAATGTAGTTTGCTTAAATTACCTTTAAATATCTCTTAATACACCTTAAGCTTGATCAATTCTAAACTTGACAACTTTTAAAAAACACACACTATATTAATTTTTAAAAAACACACGCTTGTATTGCAAAAAAACACACATTTTACATTAAAGGTTGAACCAATATCACGATTTCGCAAGTATAATTATTTGTTACTATACACCGTCATTTTATGTGATTACACTTCTATCTTTATCTTTACTATATAAAATGGAAAAAATGTCAAACTTGAAAGTTGAATGTTGAAAAAATAGTCAAGGAAGTGGAAAAAAAATTGAATGTTGAAAAAATACGGTTTCATATTTGTAATCTAGGCAACTTTGGAACAAAAAGTTGACTTTGAAACTTAATAACGAAACACATTCATGTAAGGAAACTTAATAAGGAAACACAAGTGGAAACCAATTATATAGTAATTGATTAAAAGTAGAATGAAATAATTACCTTGTTAACTCAAAAAACTCATTCGTTTGTCCACTTGTGTCATGTTAATACTCATTAGGTAAAAGAATTTATATAATGACTTTTGGTGTTAGAAATTATTAAATATGGTTGACATATTCTGTCAAGTTGTATAAATGCCATATATATTTCGGAGAAAATGACCAAACTAAGCTCATTAATAATATAAAATATTACATAATAATTCAAATAAAATTAAAAACACTGTAATAAAAATAAACTTCAAAGGCTTAAAATGTTTCTTAATGTACCTAATTAATTACAAACGTAACTTATTAGTTATTTAAAATAAAAATAACAATGAAATCAAACTACGAGGGAATAAATTATAAATTATTTATTTAAAAATAAAATAAAAAAATGACTTTGGTGGCCTTTGGTCTTTTTCTTCGCATTGTGTACCTGCAAATCCAATACACACATTTCTTTCTTTCACGAATGATAAAAAAAAATAATAAAATAAAAACAAAAAAGTGGAAGATTTTGTCCATATGTGTGTCTTCTAATCGATCGCCCAGACAATCGAAATAAAAAATAATAATAATAATAAAAATAAAAATAAAACCCCGCCGACCGACTCGCTGCCGATAGCCTACATCAAGCTCGATCGACACACGAGTTTGTCGACCAACTCACGACCGACACTTTTTCCCTTGCTGCGCCCAGCCTAATAGCATGGTGTGAACGTGAAATTAAGATAACTGAGACAATCCCTTAAAAAATTGGCATTCAATAAATATGTATGTGAACGTTAATAAAATAAAATGATTAATATGTTCCCTCTAAAAAACACAATTCTCTGTGCTTCTTAGCTTTGTGATGACTATCAATAAAGCTCAGGATCAAACAATTCCAAATGTGGGAGTCTATTTGCTCGACTCTGTTTTCTCGCATGACCAGCTTTATGTTGCTTTGTCTAGAGGATATCACGTAGAACTACAAAGGTATTAGTGAATCCGGTTAAAGAGTTCGGTCAAAGAGAAGTCTACACCTCAAATGTTGTCTACCAAGAAGTTTTACGCGACGAGTAACATGCATTGTTAGTTAGTATATCATAATTGATGTAATATTTTATTTTTCGGTCTCACTAAATATTTTTATATGTCGTTTGATACATGTTAAGAATTTTTGCTAAAGTTGAATTATCACATGTTACAACCGTTGCAATTACATTTTAATATTTTCACGTTATATTTGAAACGTTATACGAAACACTTACCACAATATCGCATATCGCTAATTGTCTGTTGCTAGGAACCGCTGCCGCTAGGCGCGGGTACTCGCCTAGTTACATGTGATGGAGGAATGTTATTGTTGAAAAGATAAGCACAATAAGATAACTAGATTACCCCTGACAACTTATTCACATTAATTAGTCAACAATATAAGTGATATAAGTGAGTAAGTCTATGATGCCTTTTCTAACCAAATTTATTCATCCATTAATTTGTCGTGATTCATTTCCTCAATTTTCTTGATATAAGCAAAGAAATAAACACACGAAATAAAAGGCTAACTAAAAAAAGAATTGTTGGAAAACAATATAGCACTCTATTATTTTCTATACATATTAAATAATGTGAATATGTTAAATAATGTAAATATGTTATAAAGGTAGTTTAGTGACTTTAGGTAGTTAAGTTTTCAACATTATTTTCTTTCTCTTACTATTGCTTAAAGTTACTTTAACCAAAAAAGTTCACCATCCGTAAATTTATCGTCAAGCAAAATGTATCGTAAATAATTATAAGGGCGGTTTAGTAACTTTAGGTACTTAACTTTTCAACATTATTATCTCTCTCTTTCTATTTCTTAAAGTTACTTAAACCAAAAAAGTTAACCATCGGTAAATTTATCGTCAAGCAAAGTGTGCAATCAAAAGAATTGCACGCCGGAAAATGCATTATCGAAAGACATTTACTCGTTAGAAAAATGAGTTACACGAGTATTTTTCGCCGCAAAGCACGGGTAGCTTATTAGTCTTCTAAAAGGATGCACACTATTAAGTATTAACCTTTTTAATTTTCAACATATGTAAGATCCAACTTAACCTTAATACTACTAGTAAATTAGCAAATACTAGGCAAGTCCATGATGTTTGGACCGCATGGAGTAAATGAAACAAACGACGCTACACGTGGTACGACCTGATTGGGATAGTTCTGGTAGTTGCCTAACCAACTACATTAATAAAAGCCTAAGAAAAAGGACCTCACAACCAGAGAATATTATTACTTTCATATTTACTCACAACGAAAATGACTTTTTCTTTTATTTTAATAATGAAGGTTTTTTTGTTTTGTTTTGTTTTTTTTTTTTTTTTTTTTTTCCTCTCAAAGTTCTTGATAAATGCACAAACTTATAAACAATAATGTTCTTACATGTCCAAAAGCAATTTTATTTAGATTATATTAAAATGTACTGTAATGAAAATAAGGCCAAAACATAGGCCACAAAATCAAGATATTATATGTTTGCATATGACAAATGTTTTTTTCTCTTTTCATCAACACATTTAGAATTGTCACGCCTAGGTTTTTTTGTATACTAACCATTTTACTAACTTTGTTGTTTATTTGTTAAGTTCTGTATCTTATGCCAATATCTATTTTCAAACAAATAAAACGTATGAATAAGGAAAAATTACATATATTTCCTTCCGAAAGTGAATAATTGCATATATATCCTTTGTACAAGTTTTTTATGCACATTTTACAATGGTTTTTATGCATGCTTCGGATATATATGCAATTTTGCATTTTCAGGAGGATGGTTGTAGTTGATTACCTTCCCCCTGGGTCATCTTACTTAGCCATGGATTCAGCCGAGTTAACAAACCAACTTTAAACTAATGTTACTCTGAAACAAGAAAGCCTCGAGCATAATTTTATCTTAAGCAGCTAAAGATACAAAGATGACGCATACAGATAGTCATTCTTAATTGGGTTAAGCCGAAAAGGACGACGAGATCTTTGAGCCAACACTAATCCAGAAATGAGCTAAGTTGACTCAACAAGTCTAATTAAGCTTAACCATGGTTAGAGTATCGCTTAATTCCACAAAGAAAGGCATCTCTTTGTAATCATGTTTTAACATGATAGTAATCAGAGCATGCCTTCCATATTACATTCCTACGGCCCTCAAAACGTAACCACCAAACTCTCCATGGATCAATAACATGTTTTACTTTGTACTACTAACTACTGTATAGATCTGAAGCTCAATAACATGTTTTAGAAATCGATAGGAAACTTACAAGCATAACAAAGATGAAAAATTACAAGTGAAAAGCTAAAAATTTGGTAGTTATAGTTTGGTTAAAAAAAAAGAAAAAAAAACAGGTTAAGACAGTCAGATAAGTGTTAAAATAAAATAACCAACTACAGCATAGTAGTGGCAACTTCGATTCATCAGTTACATGCATATCATGAGCAAAACAAAACCTGGAAAACTGGCAGAGTGGCCATGCAGCCAATAACTTCAATGATAACAAGAAATCACATCCGGTCAGCAAGATACTGTCCAAGCGAATCAATCGGCTTCTGGGATTTCCCGTATCCTGCTCCTGTACGCCTAATTTTGATTCGGGCAAGATAATCCGCTGCAATCCACGCAAAGCTTAAATTTATCATTTCACCCTCAGTGTCTGGTTCTTGCAACTCCAATGCTTGCTTAACCCAATCTGGATGATAAGTAACTTGGTACCAAGCTGACGCCTTTTTCTCATAAATCTCATTTCTTTCCACTTCAGAAATCTGGTCAAACTCAGGACCCAAATGGTCAAACACTTTCCTAAAATCCTTCCTTAGAGCATTATAAGCATGTTTAATCCGTTCCTTCATTTCACCCTGTTTTTTATTGCCATGTTTTGGCATTGACCAGATATGACCCGTTACTATTTCTTCTTCACGGGCCACTTTGTACTGTCCAAGAAGCCCGTTTAATTGTCGGTCATACGACAACTTACATCCCCACGCATCCTTTAAGAAATTTCCGGCCTCGTTAATCTCGAGATCTTTGTCATACGGAACATGTAACCGGTCGATCTCAAGCTCAGGTGACGTTGTTGCGTCGGTGTCGAAACACTCTTTAATTTGTCGGTATAGTTTCCCGAGTATTTTTTCGGATTTGTAGCTTTGGAAATTTTCTTTGCCCATGAAGTCTGGGTACAGCTTTGGTCTAAGACTGTGTGGCATGTTGACAATTTTTCCGGTTTTTGGAAAATCAACAGCTGTGGCTGCGAGTTCGGCAAGTTTGGTGCATTTTTCGTCGAGGGCTCCATATTCACTCATATCCGAATGAACAACATGCGCATTGCATATTGTACCAAGACTATCATTAACCATGTTTTTCGTGAAAAAGTCGATTATGTCCTGTTAGATATAAAATTAACAATGTATGCTTAGAATTACAGAAGAGCTATCAGATTATAAAAAATAACAATGCATGCTCAAGCTATTTTTACCCCTTAAAGAGATGGGTTTTGAATTTTAAGGGTCAAAGAAATTAATTTTCAGTTTCTGATAATATAACAATCAAATATAAAGATAACTAAATAAAGAATGAATACATTAAGGTGTTAAACTTTATATCAAGAAATAGAATGAAGAAACAATTATAGTTTTTAACATAACTCGAATCAAATTGAGCGTTTGGAGACCTCTTTATTTGACCCTTAAAGGTCAAAATGTAGCTCTTTTTTCTGGAACGCCCAGAGTGCAAAAGAGTCGAGATTGAAACAAAATAAATGAAGAGAAAAATGAAAGTCAACCAAGACAGTAGTTCGACATGGAAGGATTTTTTAAATAAATGACCATTTTGCCCTTAAAAGGCATCCTTAATACCCAGTTCAGAGTATTGCAAACTGTAGCAGCTAGAAGACAACCAGCAGACTTATAATGAGAGTTATGCTAGAAGCCTATAACTATGTAAGAAGTAGATGCGACAATTTCTAACCGTCAACATAATTTACTTCTAAATGGGTTGTTTGAGGTTATCTTAAAAGTTTGCCCAAAGTGTTTTTGTTTTAATGCATATAATTTCCTAAACTGTTTTATTCTACCAATTAGATTAACATTGTAACAATAGAGTTTTTGTAATCATATTATAGGCATTAATTCTAACGAACAGCCAATTTATGTTTCAGGTCAACCAATACAACCCGACATTTACTAAAACTGACCAGTCTTGACTAATGACCCAACTGCCCAGCCCATCCATTCTGACACTGCTAACAATAGAGTTTTTGTAATCATATTATAGGCATTAATTCTAACGAACAGCCAATTTATGTTTCAGGTCAACCAATACAACCCGACATTTACTAAAACTGACCAGTCTTGACTAATGACCCAACTGCCCAGCCCATCCATTCTGACACTGCTAACAAGAAGGGTATAACACAAATGTATTGAGCTCAGAGAGATAAGAGAGTTACCGTGTGTCTCACATCACGCGGTAATTCTTTAGCTTCAGCAGCAGTATACTCCATTGGTGGCCAGCTTCGTTTGCTAGGCGGTATAAGATGCTCATCCCACGTAACAAAATAAAGATCACCATCGAGATCACTTCCCGAAGCTTCATCCGTGTGTGGCCGGTCTCCCTTCTGAGGAAATATCAAACAATCAACCAAATGCTCGAGACCCGGCACATTAACCGCCTTCAAAACCCGAACATCACCTGGATGAAGACACGGGTTCTTAGCAATCACAACATAACCCTCAATCACCGTCAAATTCCTCTTTGTTTCTACAAATCTCGACCCATGTTTGGCAAAACAGTTCTCAATGGATGGGTTAGATACTTGAATAAAACATTGACCCTGCTCGAGTACAGCGAGCTCATCGAAACAGCCCATCAACCACCTTCCTTCCGGCACAAATATCCTAGATTTTTCACGTAGGTCTTCGAGTTGTGCAACTCGTATGCTACTTAGCATTCCCCGAAGGTGTGGCTCGGTTTGTGGTTTGAAACCAGCAGCCAACATGATAGATGCTGTGTTCCCACTCTCGGCACACGAAGCGGTTATTACATCAAATGCCACATCAGTATCGACCAGCATTTGGTTCAAATTCATCACCATCTTCATTTGCATATCCCAAAAGATGTCATCTTTAACCTCTAGTGCCGATAGTAAAGTAATAATCTGTCTATTTAGAAAGCCAGGCTGTAAACGTGTCCATGAACATATCTCAAGAATTGTGTGTTCAGACTCGAACTTGTTCATGCTCGGCCTTAAAGATAGCTTAATACTATCTCCTTTTTTATCAGGCCACCACACAACAACACCTTTACAACCGGCGTATCTGATTTGGTAAGCACATGGTTGATTATCAGTCAGCTGAAGCTTTTCCGCAACTTCAAGAGCAAGTTCAGGCGACATTTTCCCGATACCATCAGAAAAAGTGTAATTGTTTCTTTTGATATCTTTGAGCTCCAAATCAACCTCATGTCTCGGGACCTCGACAGTAGCGTATGTAGACGAAAAACACTGACCCATTCTAGCAGCGCATTTTGCAATGTTTCTATTACTGAACTTCCCCATCCACGAGAGTATTTGTTTACATGTGACCTTCCCATCTTCAGCAAAAAACCATGCAGACCGATCCCGCAATTGATTAGCTGAAAAGGCTAAAAAAAAAACTTACGACCGGATAGATAAAACCCTTGGCTTAATATATTCTTGACCCGTCTAAACATGGTTGTTTTCTGTGCTATGTGACTTGAAGTTATATCCTTCACGATCGGGGCAGGGTAAAAGTTAAGGACATTGTTATTTAGCTTTTTCATACCCTCATCCATGAATGTTACCCGTAAAAACCGATCGGATACTTCCCGATAGTGACGTAGGACTCGGTTTGATAACTCGACTTCGGGTGGCAGACAGTAGGCTTTTGATGGAGTGATAACCAACCTCCGAACTCCAATGGAATCGTTTTGTTCTAAAGGTTTCTCGATTAGCTTAGGATTGTTTAACAGCCACTTTTGAACTATTTCTAAACGTGTGAATCCATCATATAACGGATGGCGATATGAACATATATGCTTTAAAGCTGCCACGTTGACTTCCTCAGGTTGACTTCTAAGTAAATCAAAGACCTTCTCTGTGAATTGATGCTGGTTAATGATGCATCTATGTATAACAGAGTTGACTAAAAACAGGATGTTGAAGCTTATGTCTTGTTCATAATGAATCGAGAATAGAGCATCCTGCATCAATATTCCAAACCCGGGTTCTTCTTCTACTCTGAGTTTTGTCTTAGGATGCTCGATATTTACCCGTTGTTCTTTCAGAAAAGCTAAAGCTTTTTTAGCTTTAGGGACATCTCGTATCCGGATTGACACCCTGTAGGTGTTGCATCTCCCGATAGCGCCACTTGGAGTGAAATCAGTGGTCCGGATCCATGGATCATCATCATCCAACGTTTCGGATGGATGTGTGATATGAATATCATCATCAGCAGTTCTATAAGAGATAACAGGAGGGGTTCCCAATTGAAAAACCAAAACCAAGTGGTTGTCATACTCTTTAATGACGTTTACATCCCTCACCAAAAACTCCACCTTGTAATTACATTTTATCACTGCGTAATTCCTTGTTCCTTTGAAAGAGAAAGCAGTTTCTTTCGTGAAAAGAAACTTACAACTACGATCAAACGGGTCAATAAGAAAGTCAACCCCTGAATCAGCCCCTCTCCAACCAGCAAAGAAATTGTCCCGGTTACTCAACAGCCCGACTTCAAGACCCACATTTGATAATCTAAACGGTGTTTCTTTCCTTCTGAGTTGGTTCATTCTGTAACCATTTTCTGGGCCTATATTAACTTTTAATGTTTTGTTGTTGAGCACTAATTCCCCTCTACGAGCAGCTTCTAAAGCCGTTCTGACCGAATCAGGGTCAACATAATGCACAAACGCATGTGGTTCGACCTTTTCATAGTCATCAACTTTTTGAATTCGGTCAAGATCAGCCTCGAATTCGGGATACGTATCAGGAGGTGTCGAAGATTTCTTTAGCCTACATCTCCAAATGAGACCAGTTTTTGCTTCAAGGTAATCCAACAGCATTTTTGCTGTGACTTCATTATCGATCCCACCTACACTAACTTGTGTGACGATCATCGCCTTATCATTTCTGTCTGAATCCATCTTTCTTTCAAGAAAGACTAGTAACAGTTTTGAAACTTTATTACACAAGGCGCTTTTCGTGTGATCAATCAACTGTTAATTCAACACCAAACCTGCAAGACGTTAATACCAAACCCAAAAATGTTAATTAAGCATCATTTGTCAAGAAATTTCAAGATTTGAAATTAAGACATGTGTTATTATTCCTAAATTGCAGTTACCATTTTGTAAGAATTCTAATGATCAAATAGAAAATTATATGCTAACACGCACACGACAATAACATTCATTAAAAACAAACAAAAAAAGCTCTATCAACTACCTATATTAAAGATCGTGAATAACATATTTACATTAAGCTTAGACTTAAGCCCAAAATGGAGGTTACGGGTTCATTATTCAATCATTTGATGTAAGAGATTGTAAAGAACTTAGCCGCTCACTCATGATAAAAATCCAATTTGTTATATAAATTTTCTTCTAAACTAACTTCACTTAGCCAAACAGCCATTCATAATCTAATAATAATAATAATGAAAACAAGATATAATTCTTAAGTCGAACAGTATCTTCGAACTTATAGAACATATATCTAAACTCGTAATTATATGAATCTAGTCCAACCTCCTTTGGCCATAAAGGTAATTCACTTAAGTCCATATTCCGCACACTGTCACTTAAGGTAATTGGCTTATTTGTTGACATCATTTATCCCTGTTTCTTAAATTATCGGCTGATTCTTAAACAAAAGGTGCCGTTTGGAATTGCTTATTTTCTTATAACAGCTTATCTACTATAAAAAAAAATTAAAAAAAATAAAAAATAAAAAATAAAATAAAAATAAAATAAAAAGCAGATAAGCAGTTAAATAAGCAATCCCAAACACCTTCCAGTTTTCCACGCAAAACGCCCTAACAATTCGTCTCGAATTCGATCAGCATCATAGTTTACTTTTTTCAAAAACAAATTACTACATTCAAAATATTTGACTTAACAAAAGTCAAAATAGTCATATCATCATATAAACTTAACCCCTAATTTACACCAAAAAATATATATATTATATAAATATAATCAACATGTAAATTCGAACTTTAATCATGGTAATGCAATTGAGAATGAAATCAGATTAATAATAATCAGGATAAAAAAGTAGAATAAGTAAAACAAATAAAATGTAACAAACCTTTAATTCGGTTGTAACAAATGATCTGAATGTGTGTGATTGAGATGAGATTATTAATTAGGGTTTGGAGAATATTAGGTAGGAAGGAAGGAAGAAAGAAATAAAGAGACTGATTCTGATTTTGATATGATATGATTTGACGGTAAAAGTGGAGTACATTCAAGTGAAGTGAAGGGTTTGTTGGGAGTATCTTTTCCTTTCTGTTGTTTGTTTGTTTGATACTCACGCGGGAAGTACTGCCTTTTATTCTTTTCTTAACCCAGGACTACAATAGAGAATTTGGGAAATATCCATAATATTTTTCTTTATGAAAATCACATTTGCTATTTAGCTGGTTAACATTTTCACATCAAATTAAGGGTGTTTAAAAATTGGGTAATACTCACAAAAACTGAAAATCGAAACCGAATCAAATTTGATAAAATCAAACCGAACCAAATTAGATAGACTCTTGCAGTGAATAGGTTTCACGCATGGTGCTCCGACTTTAAAGATGGTTTGATCATTTTCTTGATCGAACTGAATTTTTTGTTACTTTGTGTGTGAGCGCGTCTTAGTATGTTGTGTAATATGTTTTGAGTTTAAATCGGTATGTTTATGTGATGGATTTGATGTTACCCGGTCCGGAATTTAATGGTCAAAAACACAATCAAATATTAAGTTACCTTGTATTTACTTTCCCTTCTCTTTTCCCTTACATTTCTTTCCTAAACTTCCATTCTATATAAGAACTACACTGTGTTCTCGAGTTTTATTTTTAAAAAAAGAAGAAAAAAAAGTGAGAAGAAAACAATCTAAACTTGTGTTCGTGAGTTTTTTCAAGAGAAAAGAAGATGAGAGTAACTTTTTGGCTAAATTTATCTCCAACTTTCTCCCTAAAAGTGAAATGATTTGCAACTTAGTTATATTAAAAAGCTTTTTGTATATACAATTACTTAAAAATGACCTAATATAAAACGTGACTTTATATATATAAAAGATTAATTGTAAAACCATCAATTATCATTTCTTTTTTCTCCCAATTCGAGAACACGATATACAAAGTCAAAATACCATTCATCTCTTTTTCTTTTTTGCCCATTTTTGTCTCTTCACTTCTTTTCTTTCATTTCAAAACTCGAGAATAGAGATATTCCAAATATATAAATTAAAGAATACAACTATTTATGCAATGTGTATAATTATATGATGCACCAACATATACATCTGTTGATCGGTAAACACCTACAATTAATTATTTCTAAACCCCTCTATATAAAAAATGCTATTAATAAAACTCATTATACAAATCAAGCAAACTACTATAAACAAAAAACAAATGAATAAAATACACTTTAAAGCAAACCAGCCAAGCAATATTTCTCAAATTATAATTGTAAATAAACATATCTCCTTTGTTAAAAAAATAAAATAAATATATAAAAGTAAACACATCTAAAACTGACTCTACAAACTTATATTTATACTACATTATAAAACATTAAGACTTCTTAAAAGGAAGTCTTAAAATTTTAAGACAAAAAATATTATTATAAAAAAAAAATTAGAAAATTAATGTAAAATCTAAAAATTTAAGTCTCATTTAAATCATATGTAACCACCCACCAATAATGATATATTTTAATTGAATTGTTTATAATAAAAACTTACTAAACTCACTAAACTTATAACGATCAATTTAATAGTAAATTTTGAAAAATAAATGTGTTAACAATTTACACTATTAATTATTTAGACGTTCTACTTTTAAAAAATGGGTTTTTCTATCTTGTGCCATAAGGGCACAAGATAAGAAGGGGTAAAAGTACAAAAAAGTACTCACGGACCCACAAAAAATATATTTTTTATAGATATCTTGGTCCTTTTTTGTGGGTCCATGAGTACTTTTTGTACTTTTATTTTTATCTTTGTCCCTAACAAGATAGAAAAACCCTTAAAAAATATATCTCTACTACTTTATAGTACTACGTATTTGAGACATACTAAATAAGAAAATTTAAAATAAAAAATATTTGATTGCCACAAAAATAGTTATCAAGTACCCGCTGTCGCATTACTCGAGTACCCTTCTACTAGCAAAAAGTGCATGAGTTTTGTCAACCATATCAGATGACTAGCAACCTGTCAGAAAGCACATGACAAGCCTCTTCTTTTCCTTTTTTTTTTTCATCACGGCCCATGAGGTTTCCAAACTATTGATCGACACTCATAAAGTTACTGTACAAACTCAAAAAGCCATGATGTATAAGAAACACACCACTAAGAAAAAAGTATATCACAACAAGATTCAATCATTCAGTCTATAATAGAAAATAGGAAAATTTTCATATATATCTTTCTTTTACATTAAAGTTATATATATATTCAACCTAACATAAAAATTACGTATATATATCCAATCTAAAACTAAAAATTACATATATATCCAACCTAACTTAAAATTTTCATATATATCCAATCTAAAACTTAAAATTATCATATATGTTCAAATACCCAATTTATATATAATTAAAATCATAAAATATGTATTAAATATCATTTGATTTTAAAATAACTATTATACACTTATTTCTGTTTTCATTATAATTACACATAAGGGTCATAACGGGGTCGGGTTCGGATCAATTTGGCTTGAGGCTAAAAAAATACCCGAACCTGACTCTATTTAGAACTCGACCCGGATAGACCTGAACCCGACTAACCAAGGTTTTAAATTAGATTCGGGTTCAAATATGTTTTTTTAGCCTCGACCCGAATTGATCCGAACCCGACCAACTCGACTCGACTAACACCCTTATGTGTGCCTATAATGAAAAAAAACAAGGGTATAGTTGTCATTTTAAAATCAAATGATATTAAATATATATTAAGGTTTTAATTATTTGACATATATGATAATTTTAAGTTTTACATTGGATATATATGAAAATTTTAAGTTAGGTTTGATATATATGTAATTTTAAGTTTTAGATTGGATATATATGTAATTTTTAAGTTAGATTGGATAGATATATATATATATGTGTGTGTGTGTGTGTGTGTGTGTGTGTGTAATTTTGATGCAAAATAAGAATACATATATGAAATTATCCCTAGAAAATAAAAAGATACAATAATAAGAAAAAGAGAGGCCCGTTTGACTATGGATACTCAGAGAGCTAAAAAAAATCAGGAAACATCGTAACCTACTGAAAAAGTAGTAACACTCGATCCAAGACAAACTTAACTTATTTAACCATAGTAGAAACTCACCAATGCATCAACATATTAGTTGGATCCTTGAATCAAAAGTCGGCTCATACAGCCAAACCACAAGCAATATGTTACACACCAGTGGTTCAGGGGATGGAACGAGCAAATAGGATAACAACTGCATAGGTTTGTGTTTAGGAAAACCATCATAATTATCTTTCTGTTTAGGATAAGTGTTGAAGTATTTCTTTAGGATATGTGTTGAGTCTGTGTTCAAGTCATATTAGGATAAGTGTTTGTCTTTGTTTAGGATTATCTTATTTTGAGTATTTAACCTCATCGTATGAATGAAATTATCAAGTTTGAGATCAATAATATTCTTGTTCTTATTCTCTTTTCTTACGGAGCTCGCACATGCAATAAGTGGTGCAACTATCGGTACGAGTAGGTCGTATCAATTGGTGCTTTAATTGTTTTACGATGAACGATCAAGCCATACGGTTACTCTTGAAGGAGCAATCAAACGCCTTCATGAGCCAAATTGTTGCGTTAAACCAGGAATTGTAGGCGGCCAAAACATTGGCTTTATCATGTCATGGGATGGGGTGAGGTGGTGATCTACCGCGATCAATGCGGTTAGATGTTCCCAAATTCAATGGAGTCGATCCTGAGAGTTGGATATTCGCCATTAACGAATACTTTGAACTTCTCGCAACACCAACTGAGCAACGATTAAAGGTTGTGGTGTTCAATCGAGATGGGGATGCAGCGGAATGATTTCGTTGGATGACACGCAACAAGCTGGTCACTAGCTAGGATGGGTTTTTGGAAAGTGTCAGGAATCGTTTTGGTCCTTCTAAGTATTAGGATCCTCAAGGAACCCTATCTCATAAGCCAATATCAAAGTGTGTTTGAAAACTCATGAATCGGGTGACGGATATCTCATAAGCCATACTCATATCCTTTTATATATCGGGCCTTAAGCCGAACCTACAACGGGAAATCCTGGTCTCCAAACCCACTACTTTATGCGAAGCCTTCTCCTTGGCCCGCATAACTGAAGCATGTTGTTAATACAAATATCGTCATTAAACGTTATTTATACTTTATGATCTTTACCTAAGTTTTGTTAACGACAAAAGTAAATTTAATTTTTATAAAGCTTAAAGCTTGTCAAGTTTAATAGATATTAAAACAAGCCTTTCAAATAATATCTTCATCACTCAAGCATTTACATTTTGATTAATCATATTTTTGATATGACTCTAAACCATAATGTATGATAATATTTTTTAGATCAAGAATGTTTTAGTTTCTTAAAACAAAACATTACATATGTATTTACATTTTAACATATTTCTAAAAATAGAAAACAAACACATGACATCATGTAGTGCATCATTGAAATCCTTAGAATATTTCACTAGATACTTTGTGTAGATTTAGACTCTACATATCTTACACAATCTTGAATAGATATGGTTGACTTTGGTAAGATTTTGGTGATTTTGCTGTCAGACCCCGACGACGCCAAAACTTAACACGGACGGAACCCTTTTGAGGGATCCGTGGTCCGTGGTACCTGCTGAGTATTTTGGCTATAAATAGCAAAGCCAAACCAAGTTGTTTTTCATCCCTTTCCATCATATTCACATACATTCCTTCTCTCTAACATTTCTAACTCAGTTTCATATCATATTAGTAATCTCTTTTGTAGCAAAGAAGATCAAGGCATATTCAAGCTTCAACAAGTTGTTGGAAGTCTTGTTTGTTTGTTGTTGTATGATCTAGTGTTGATTCATACATCATTGTTGTACCAAACCATCATAATCTTATGAGTGTGAGTGGTTAGTATTTTAGTCCTTAAAATACATTGTGTGTGGGAGTGGTTGTACCCTTGAAAAGAACTCGGCATCTAGCTTAGTGTCGGAAATAGTGTGTAAGCGAAGTGTAAAGGTTTCTCCGCCGGTGAAAGGAGCTTGTTGACTAGTGAAGTTAAAACTCTCGAGTGTGAGACTCGGGGAGTGGAGTAGGGCAAGGAAAAAGAGTCCTTGTAGACCGAACCACTATAAACAACTTGTCGTGGTTTGATTGTTTCTTTCCTTATCTACTCTTTATATATTGTTTGCATATTGATTATCATTCACTAACATATCTAAAGATCAATATCAATTGATCTTTCAATAAGTTTCAAAACAAAGTTTTTAATCGGTAAATTATTCAACCCC
Source organism: Chrysanthemum makinoi (assembly GCA_910596185.1). Taxonomy (NCBI): domain Eukaryota; kingdom Viridiplantae; phylum Streptophyta; class Magnoliopsida; order Asterales; family Asteraceae; genus Chrysanthemum; species Chrysanthemum makinoi. Next base: position 208,993,248 of record OU343217.1, on the reverse strand, counting down.
CCTTCTAGTTTTCCACACATATTTTGAGGATCAGTGGTTTTCAACCGCCATTGCAACATCATGCAACACAACCACCAGCCACATTCAAAACCAACATGTGGTTAACTAGGTCCCTGTTACTCGATCAGATGCACCGAAACCACCATTACTTCCAACGTCAACTAACACTTCCACCAACACTAACACTAAGCTGCTTGCAATCAAGTGGATTTCACCCGGTGAACGTCAAGAACGCCTGAACAAAGGTTTATGTTTCAATTGTGATAACAAGTGGATGAGAGGTCATAAGTGTCTCAGTGATGCTCGTATAACGCGTTCGGGGTCAAAGGAACTTCCTTTTCGTCGAACAAGTTTTTCAACACCCTAGGCAGTGAACCTAACGTTGTAGTGTAGTATTGGGTAAGCCTCGGGTATTGATATCGTTCTCTAGGGGAATAGGAATGCTAGTGAGAAGTGTACTACGCTAAGGTTGAGGTTGAGGAAGATTATTTTTTATCTTTTTATATTTTTTATAAAGCTAAGGGAAAAATCTCGGGGTTTGGATTTGGGGGTTGGTACTTCTACCGATTACTCTACTTATCTAATTATCTAAACTAAGGGGTAGTCTATGTCTATTTAATGTGTGCTCGTATGATGATTAAAAATGTGTCTACCTAGATACTATTACTCCCTAGTTATCTTTTATTGGTGGTTGAATTGTCACGTCCTTATTCTTAACGCGTTGTGTCTTCTAAGTTCGTAGGGTATGCTTTTATCCCTAACTTTTCGAGAATACCTTAAGGTTATTGCCTACGGGATCTCTAGGATTCATAAACTAACACTAAGGTTATCTTTGGATATTTAGTCTACAATTCCGCTAAGTGACTATAAACTAAGTTTCACAAAGATTACTCAAGCATTAAAAACACAACGATGGCCTAGTGCAATCCTAAGCCAATTACAATTAAGATAAGAGAAAACCAATCAATAATTAATAACTAGGTTTCATAGATCTAAGCAAACACACAAGAAATTTAGCCGGACATGTTAAACATGCAAGCATACACACATACAATTGAAGACATAATGAAATCAATGAAGTAAATAACTTATCTTGATGTAAAATAGGGTATGAGAACCCTAAGATACTGTCCAAACCGGACCAAAATCATTTTAGGTTTTTACTCCACAATTTTACCTCCTGAAAGTCTGAAAATTCGATTTCTATATATAGTTTTACATATGCGACAGCGTCGGACGCCGTCAGATCGCCGCCATTAAGGTTTCGTCTTGGCCAAGTCATCATTGGGACGACATCACGTTGTGGTTGTGACGCTGTCAGTCTTCAGTAGTGACGTCGTCTGAATCTGGATCTAGGCCATCTGAGAAGAAAAGTCTTCGTGACGCCCTTACTCTTCAAAGCCTGACGCCGTCAGGTGTAAAATAAAAAATTCGCTCCTGTGTCGTCACAAAATAGGGACGGCGTCGCCCTCTGTTTGGGACGCCGTCAGGTGTTATTCCAGCAGCTTGAGTGTCTTGATCTTGACTTAGCCATTTTCTTCATATATTCACTCCTTTTCGTCAAAAAAATGCATCATTCCAGCATTTTGCTTCCAAGTGACCTAAAAAGTGAAAAGAAACGAAATTAAGCAGTAACGGATATAAAAGTGGGCGATTAAGGGCTTAAATGACCCCTTAAAAGTGTACGTTTTAAATCCTTATCATATGTCCCTACACTTGGTATTTGCTTGTCCTCAAGCAAATGTGCTTTTGGTCAATCAATTTATTAGTTAAGGGGCATAAAGCATTGGTTTAACCTAATTCATAACAAGTAAAAACACCGCAAAAGTCATAACAAGCACAGAAATTATATACTAGCACCTCACAAGGGGTGTTTGGATTCTCTCATCTCTCGGGTGTATATGAAATATAGCAAATGGAAATGGAAGATAAACACACATTAACCGGTCATAGTACATAGATTACCATAGGCTTGAGACTAGATCAAACCTCCACCGCTTTGGCGTAAGCACCTAGGAACAACTATCTAAGAGGTATTTTAAAGGGTTGTAACGTTGGGCTTACGGTTAGGGAAACAAAGGGTTTGGTTGGATAGGCGATTTAGTGGTGGCAAGTCAAAAATCTTTATGTTACAAGCATGATAAGGATGGCGTTGCTAAGCCAAGACTTGACTCACTAAACTCTAGATAACTTTGAAACAAACATACATAAATATAAAGATAGATGTAGGATGGTAGTCCTTTTTTTTTTTTTTTTTTTTTTTTTTTGCATACACTTTTACTCTACCATCCTCTACGATAACATCAAAATATAAGGGATTTATAAGCACATCTCTACACTTGAGTTTTTATTACTCTAACACTAATATGACCCGAATTGAAAAGATCAAAACACTTGGAGTCCATTATTACGTAAATATAGGGAATTTGAATTTAACGTTCTTTTCCGTCACTCCGTAAAATTTAACTTTACCCATGAGTCCCAATCATCCCAAACTGTGTACAAAAGATATTACTCGACTTAGCAACCATGCAAGTAACTAGATAATTGAACTAAGGGTTTAGTATGATAACAATAATGCACTAAAAGTGAGTGCATACAAGGTAGGCTAAGGCGATTTGGGTGTACATTTGGGGGTGGATTGTAAACAATGCTCTTCATTGATATTTCGGAAAACCGAAACATCACGAGAACCGCGAAAAGGATAGGCTCTGAGGGGTTAACTAGGGGTATCATGTACTAAAGATGAGTACATCGCAAGGGTGTGGGGGAATTACTCAACCGATGTGGAAGAAGTAATTATAATACGGGTATCAAACAAGGGTTATCCTAATGCCTCTTATCATTTAGTTATTCATAACTACACAAGTGTAGTCTCACTAGCGATCTCGCAATGCATCACAAAACAACTTCTAGAATCTATTATAAAAACGATATATAATACGACTCGTATCTCAAATTAGTTAAAACGATTGCTCTAATCGATGTTTCTCCAATTACGACACATCGAGGAATTTACGAGTTGTCACAAATACCTTTATATGTAATTAAGACGAGGATAAAGTCAAAATAAAGCATTTTCACAAATTTAAACATGAGAGCAAACAATAATGAAAAGATATATGACACACAAACAAGCAAACAATTAAGCATGAATTGCATCCCACGAAGCGCTTTTCTTTATTTATGAGTCTTGTAGCTAGACTCGAAGTCATGCTCCTACGTACCTATGTAAGTAAGTTTATCCTCAAGGATGTCTTAGGGATCAAACTTATCCTTTAAGTTCCTAGTGGTACGCTTAGTTTGGTATGCCTTTTCAAACTTTTCTACATCGGGGTCATAGATTGTCATCCTAATGTGCCATTCTCCATTTCCATCATTAGGTGGTCTATCCCAATTCCAATTATGCTTAGGCTTCTCACTCTTAACTCTCCACTTGTTCATATTAAGGTTAACGGGCAAGGTTCCTAGGAACTCGATCATCTTCCTAAACACTAAGGCATCCTCGAACGGGTTCACTTCCATGTCCCTAGCCAATTCTTGTTCGTGGAAAGTTGAATTTCTAACAGGGTACTCTTCTAGATAGAAAGGTCGTTGAGGACCTACAAAGTCTTTATTAGTCCAAGGTCCATATCTAGATGGTGTTCTATCTAACATGATCTCGTAGGGAATTTCTTCCTCTTTGTAGTAGACATGCTTTTTGACATCATAAATTGACCTAGCACTCCCTTCTCCTACCACTATCTTAGACATCTTACAATCAATTATGGCACTAGCGGTAGCTAAGAATCCTCTTCCTACTAACAATGGGCATGTCGGGTCCTTATTCATGTCTAGCACATGGAAATCCGCCAAAAGAGTCAATTCACCTACATGTACTACCATGTCTTTTATTATCCCTACCGGATATGCCATACTACCGTCCGCTAGACCTAAGATGGTTTCCATTGGTTCTATCTTACCTAAGTTAAGGTTTCTATGGAGGGACAACAGAAGAAGATTGATGATTGATCCTAAGTCGGCTAGAGTGTCGAAAGGCTTGGAATTTCCAAGCCTACACGGAAGAATGAATAGCCCGGGATCATCTATTTTTTTAGGTAACTTATTTTGCAAAAATGCGGACCCACGTTCTCCTAATGTAAGCTCTTGCTCATATTTTTTCTTTTAATGCATTATAATAAGGCGCATGAGTCAAGACTTCAAGAACCGGTTTTTCTTGGTGGAGTTCCTTATACTCCTCTTCTAGATTAGGTTTGGGTTCTTGGTTGACGGGTTTCTCAAGAGTTGGTTGGACCAATGGTTCGGGTCCTTGGTACTTCATGAGGGATCGCTTGGAACCCGTGTTGATGGCGTTAACCAGATGAACTTTCGGGTGTGAAGGGCATAGATATGCACTCTCCCAAGGTGAGCAAGAACATGAAGTCGATGAAATCGAATTCACTTTTGGGTTCTTTATAGTGTCGCTTGGTAGTGCTCCAATTTCCGGGTCATTGAAGGCTTTTAAGAGGGCGTCGAGCTTGTTTGTCATCTCGCCTTGTCTTTGCTTGAAATCGGCTTCAAGCTTAGTCAATCGAGTTTCTTGAGATGACATGAATCTAGACACAATTGCCTCAAGACTAGTTGAATTCCCGGTGTTTGGAGGGTTGAACCTATTGGGTGGACAAGATGAGCTTTGGGGTGGGTTTAAGTTTTGGCTCCACTTAAGGTTAGGGTGATTCCTCCATGAGGGGTTGTAGGAGTTTTCTAAGTTGTTTTGTTCGGGCTTGAAAGTGTACCACTTCTCTCCCGCTCCGTCGGTACGCGTGGAGGCGTAGTCCGCAAAAGCTTGTTCGGGGAGTCTTGTGCAATCACTAGTGTCGTGGGGACCACTACATAACTCACAAGGTAGAGTGATTTTGTTCACTTGATGTGAAGACTTAGGATTTTCGTAAGAGCTCATTAGGAATTTGACTTGATCTTCAAGCTCGAGCATCCTACGATCGGAAGTTTCTGAGTCAATGGGAGGCAAGAGTTTGCCTTGACGGTTTTGGGCAACTCACGGGGGTCATTCCAACTTTCATTGTCATAGAGGGCAAGGTCCTCTATTGTACCCCATGATTCTTCCGCGGTGAGATCACTAAGTTTGCCACCGGCCGCTTGGTCGATGGATTGCTTTGTTGAGAAGTTATCATGATCGTAAAAGATTTAGACTTTAAGCCAAAGATCGATGCCGTGATGAGGGACTTTATGGAGCAAGTCCTTGAATCGAGTCCATGCCTCGTAGAGAGATTCACCTTGACGTTGTTGGAACATCAAGATTTCATTCCTAAGTTTGGTAGTTCTCCCCGGTGGAAAAATTGGGCAAGGAAACGAGTAGTGAGATCATCCCAACTTGAGATGGATCCGGCGGGAATTCGCTCAAGCCAATTACTAGCTTGGTCCCGTAGAGAGAATTGGAAGAGACGCAAGCGTGTGGTCTCCCGTGTGGTAGCATCAAGGTCGATGTAATCAACGATTTTAAGGAAATCCTTGAGACGCTGATTAGGATCTTCGGAACAAAGTCCATGGAAAGCACATCCGTTTTGCACCAACCGGATGGTGTCGGATCGCAGGGCTGTAGTTTGAGCTTGATCGTGGAGCTCAATAGTGTTCCTATAGCCTTGGTGTCTTGGTCTAGAGTATTCACCAAGAGTACGGACTCTTGGCGTGTCAATGATTTGTGGATCGATGAGTGGTGGCAGGTTATCACCTTCCATGATGAAAAGTGATGGGATTACTAACAAAGTCACTGATACGCGTACAACGCACGTTCGGGGTCAAAGGAACTTCCTTTTCGTCGAGCAAGTTTTTCAACACCCTAGGCAGTGAACCTAATCGTTGTAGTGTAGTATTAGGGTAAGTGATTCGCTCCAAACCGTCAAGTTTTCTCACACAAACCGGCCACTTGTGAATGGCCGACCGTAAGGAACTTAAAACGGTTCAGAAACAAATGCAATGAAGATCAGGGGAGTATAGTGTTTCCCCGGGTCGTTATGTCCCAGCGAGCTATGCGATGAATCACCAAACGAATAGTGATCGAGAGATTTGAACGGAAAAGAGGGATTTGAATTATTATAACTACAGGAATAACCTATAATTACAAAGGCTTAAATGCAAATTAAAGGAAATTAAAAAGATAAAAAATATTAAATAAACGCTATCACTATTTGCAAAATGATGTTTTTTATTTTATGTTTTTATAAAACTGAATTAAAAACTACGCGACGTACAAAAGAAAATATGAAAATGAAGCAGTATTAATCCTAAAAATATGAAAATGATATTTTTACAAACCTAATGATAAAATAAAATTTATAGAAAAATAAAATTATTTTTATAACTATTTATCTAATTATTATTAATTAAAAACTATTTTTAGCTATTTAATAATATCCTAAAATATAATAAAATATTAAATAAAGCTATAAAAAATGAAATTATGACTTGGAAAAATCTAAAATAACAAAATAGAATTTTCAAAACTATTTTTATATTTTTCTGAATATTTTTGGTTTTTTTATGAATTAAAAACTATTTAAAACTACTTAAATTACTTAAAAATACAAATTTAACTAAGAAAAATCTAGAAAAATATTTTTTTGGCTTTTTATATTTATCTTAACTTAAGAAAAATGAAAAATTATTTTTTTGAAACTTTTCTTAATTAATTGTATTAAATGCTAATTAAAATGACTTAAAAACTAATTAAAATGGAGAAAAATACCAAACTGACCTAGAAAAATCTGAAAAATTCAGGATAAGTCTAAAATAATATAGAGAATCTAGGAAAAATAGAAAAACAGAGGCTTGTGTGGAGGAAAATGAGGCTGCAGTGGAATGTGCTTAAGAATAAGCACTTCAAATAAGCAAATGCACACAAATGGGGACCAAACTGAAACAAAAGCTACAAAATGCTAAAACTACCTAAAAACAACTGATCTCAACTGTTCTTAACCACTAAAACTCAAGTTGCTATGATTTGATTGATTTGAGCTAATGTGCTAAAACAGTTTCTAGGGGTCACTTTGCAGCTTAAGCACAAGCCACAAAATAAGCAGAAAATGAAAACCAAAAGCTGGATTATAAGCTAGACCTGGGTGGCTATCTATGAACCAAAGCTCAGACCTAGATGAGCTAAACTAAGCTTGTGGCAAGCCTTGCAAAACCCCTGTGCAGACTCAGTATCAACTAGTGAGGCAATTGATCCCATATTGACAAGCCGTTTGGGTATTATAAAATTTGAAAAAATATATAAAATTCACAATGATAAACTAGACCAGTATAACTTTTTAAAACCACAAGTTTCATTTAATTTGGCTCAGTAATGAACTCATGAAAAATCATCTTAGTTTGGCCAAAGCTGAGTTTTCCAGTTTTGACTTTTGACATAGAAATGGAAAATTTGACCAAAATGAAATTTGAAACCAATTTTTGGACTGATTGAGATGCAATATGATGAAATAAAGCTGATGCAAGCTATGCCTGTGATTTATGAACACAAAACAAGTGTTTGCTTTAATAAAAATCCAACAGTTAACTTATTAAGACAGCTTATAAGTAATGTTGACTTTGGTGGTTGCAGGCACAAGATAATGACTAGAATGAGTTCAAATAAGCTAACCAAGCCTGAAACAACAAGTTCTAACTACTGAGCTAACCTATAACACAATGTACAAAGCTGATCCAAACACCATTTTAAGTACTGATATGCACTTTTAATTAAGCTAACTACTGATCCAACTTGTATAACTGATTAAACTGAGTGACATTGAGCTAAATACAACTATTTAAACAGGTTTAAATTATTTAAGACCACAAATACATATTATGCAATGGCTAAAAAAATGAACTTACAATAGGTCCAAGTTGCAACTGAGGATCAATGAACACTACCTAAATCTGTTCTCAACCCATATCTAACTAAGAATTAACCCATGTTCAATCACAGTATCAACCCAAATTCACCTCCAACTCAGCAAATCAAACCATTTCATCTGGCAGTTGACTTTTGTTGACCATTAGCCAAAATTATTTGAAACTGAATTGAAAGCTTATCAAAAGCTAAAAGAAGCTTTAATAAACTCACTTGAGCTTAGAAAGAAGCTGTTTGAAGCTTAAACATAGGAGTTTGAAACTAACTTTTGCAACAGTAAACTTGAAAACATAAAATGATATTAAAACCTTGAATTACCACTTAAAACTGGATTGCAACTATAAAACCACTTAGTTTGATACATAGAAACAAAAATTACAACATTATGACTTAAACTAAAACATTTAATTAAAAAACGACATTAAAGAAAAAAAAATAAAACTAGCTACTTCTTCTCTTCTCTCTTCTCTCTTCCTTTTATACACCAACAGGCCTTTCTCTCTCCAAAATGAGCAGTTCCCACCTTTGTTTTTGGCCATTGGATGACTTGATGTTATCTTGGCCCTTGATTGCATTTTGGCAGGAAATGTGTTTTTATCAATTGGGAGGGTTGAGTGAGATGGACAAGGGTGCATTTAATGTTATTTGGAGGGTTGTTGAGGTGGAGTGAAAAGGTTGGTGAAGATGAGCTGGAGGAGGGGAGATGGAGTGTTGCAGGCACTTTGACAGGGAAGAAAGAAAAAGGCGCCAAGGTGTGTTTTGACTGGACATTTGACTTGGGCAGTATTATGAAGGGGGGTCAAAATGGGTTAAGTGGCAGGGGTCCAAAGGTGTATGGCAGGGGTCTAAAGGAATGCAAAGGTCCAAAGGTGCATGAATTAATACAAGGACTAGTTTTGCCATTTCAGAAAATCAAGGGACCAATCCTGTCAATTATGCAAAGTTGTTCCAAGGGCTAAAAGTGACAATCTCCAAAAGTACAAGGACCAAACTTGACATTTTCCAATTTTCCAAGGACCATTTTTGCCAATTTTTAAACTTGGAGGACCAAACTTGTAATTTCTCAAAACTTTTGATATTTTTCACCAAAGGACTAAATTTGACAACTTATGATTTTAAAAGGACCTTTGGTGATTTTTCTTTTGAAATTATGTGCTCAGGGACTATTTCTGACAATTTTTGAAACTTTGGGGACTGAAACTGCCAATTATGCAAACTTTAGCTCATTTTTCATCTGATTTTAAACATTTTGCATCTGAAACATATAAAATGCAATTTTGGAATATTTTCAGTATTTTGATGCATTTCTGAGCATTTTTAAATGTTTTGCAGTTCAGATAGACCCAAAAATGATGAGTATTTACACACTCATCAGTAAGCCTCGGGAATTGATATTGTTCTCTAGGGGAATAGGAATGCTAGTGAGAAGTTACTACGCTAAGGTTGGGGTTGAGGAAGATTATTTTTTTATCTTTTTTATGTTTTTTAGAAAATTGAAAGGTACGAATCTCGGGGTTTGGATTTGGGGGGTTGGTATTTCTACCGATTACTCTACTTATCTAATTATCTAATTATCTAATTATCTAAACTAAGGTGAGTGTAGTCTATGTCTATTGTTGTGTGCTCTTATGATGATTAAAAATGTGTTTACTTAGATGTTATTACTCCCTAGTTATCTCCTATTGATGGTTGAATTGTCACGTCCTTATTCTTAACGCGTTGTGTTTATAAGGTCGTAGGGTATGCGTTTATCCCTAACTCTTTGAAGCTACCTAAGGTTAATGACTACGAAATCTCTAGGATTCATAAACTTAACACTAAGGTGATCTTTGGATATTTAGCCTACAATTCCACTAGTAACTATAAGCTAAGGTTCAACAAAGACTAATCAAGCATTAATAACACAACGAATGACCTATCGCAATACTAGGTCAATCACAATTAAGATAAGAGACAACCAATCAATATTCAATAACTAGGTTTCATATTATCTAAGCAAACACACAAGTAAATTAGCCGGACATGGAGAACATGCAAGCATACACACAAACAATTGAAGACATAATTGAATTAATGAAGTAAAACACTTATCTTGTTGTAAAATAGGGTATGGAACCCTAAGATACTGCACAAGACAGCCTTGGTTCGGTTTAGGTTTTTACTCCACAAAACTACCTCCCTCAAAACTAAAAAATACGGATTCTATATATAGTGTTACAAAATGAGATGGCGTCACTCTTTAATTGTGACGCCGTCGGGTTGCCGCCATTAGGGTTTCGTCTTGGCCACGTCAACTTTGTGACGGCGTCACCTTATGCTCGTGACGCCGTCGGCTTCAACCTCTGACGCCGTCTGGATCCAAATCTAGGCCGTCTGAGTTGCGACGCCCTACTCTTTTAAACCTGATGCCGTCACTTGTAAAATAGCAATTTGGCTACTGAGTCGTCTCAAGATGTGTCGCGACGGCGTCGCATTTAAGCAGTGACGCCGTCCCCTTTCAATTCCAGCAGCTTGAGTGTCTCGATTCTTGACTTTGGCCATTTTCTTCGTATATTCGCACCTTTTCGTCCGAATAAGTGTCATTCCAGCAATTTGCCTTCAAGAGACCTAAAAAGTGAAAAGGAACGAAATTAAGTAGTAACGGATACAAAAGTGATCAATTAAGGGCTTAAATGACCCCTCAAAAGTGTATCTTTTAAATCCTTATCAGTCACGAAGAAGGGGGATAGACTACGAGGAAGCTAAAAATGAGAAAAAAACCTTACTTGAAAGGAATCAAGCAAGGAAACCTAAACGAGATGGAAATCTAACTAGCTATTCTATTCCACGGCAGCGGCGCCAAAAACTTGATGCGCGTATAACGCGTTCGGGGTCAAAGGAACTTCCTTTTCGTCGAGCAAGTTTTTCAACACCCTAGGCAGTGAACCTAATCGTTGTAGTGTAGTATTGGGTAAGCCTCGGGTATTGATATCGTTCTCTAGGGGAATAGGAATGCTAGTGAGAAGTGTACTACACTAAGGTTGAGGTTGAGGAAGATTATTTTTTATCTTTTTATATTTTTTATAAAGCTAAGGAAAAAATCTCGGGGTTTGGATTTGGGGGTTGGTACTTCTACCGATTACTCTACTTATCTAATTATATAAACTAAGGGGTAGTCTATGTCTATTTGATGTGTGCTCGTATGATGATTAAAAATGTGTCTACCTAGATACTATTACTCCATAGTTATCTTTTATTGGTGGTTGAATTGTCACGTCCTTATTCTTAACGCGTTGTGTCTTCTAAGTTCGTAGGGTATGCTTTTATCCCTAACTCTTTGAGAATACCTTAAGGTTATTGCCTACGAGATCTCTAGGATTCATAAACTAACACTAAGGTTATCTTTGGATATTTAGTCTACGATTCTGCTAAGTGACTATAAACTAAGTTTCACAAAGATTACTCAAGCATTAAAAACACAACGATGGCCTAGTGCAATCCTAAGCCAATTACAATTAAGATAAGAGACAACCATATCAATAATTAATAACTAGGTTTCATAGATCTAAGCAAACACACAAGAAATTTAGCCAGACATGTTAAACATGCAAGCATACACACATACAATTGAAGACATAATGAAATCAATGAAGTAAATAACTTATCTTGATGTAAAATAGGGTATGAGAACCCTAAAATACTGTCCAAACCGGACCAAAATCATTTTAGGTTTTTACTCCACAAGTCTACCTCCTAAAAGTCTGAAAATTCGATTTCTATATATAATTTTACATATGCGACGGCGTCACCTTAAAAGTGTACCTTTTAAATCCTTATAAAATATCCCTACACTTGGTATTTGCTTGTCCTCAAGCAAATGTGCTTTTGGCCAATTAATTTATAAGTTAGGGGTCATGAAGCATTAGTTTAGAACGATTCACAACATATATAAGCCCCGCAAAAGTCATAACAAGCACGGAAATTACATACTAGCACCTCACAAGTGGTGTTTGGATGCTCTCATCTCTCGGGTGTATATGAAATATATCAAATTGGAAATGGAAGATAAACACTCATTAACCGGTCCTAGTACATAGATTACCATAGGTGATTCGTTGAGGTTTACGGGTGTGTGTGTATGGATAAAACCACAATATCGATATAAAAAATAACCACAAGGAATGATTTAAAATCCCTTTAGGAAAAAGGATAATGAATCAAAACCCGTGAGTGATAGTGATACGGATTTGGAAATCCGAGTCGTTTCCCAACGAGGTGTGAATGGGCAACGTCGTTATTGGTTCGTTATTAAAATGCTCGATGTTATAGATAATTGATTATATTAAAACTACGGGGAATGGGAAAACAATTAAGGGAAATTACACTACGGGGAATCCTAAATACGCGATTAAAACTAAAACGTATTAAAAGAAACGTAAATAAAATGCAACTACGTCTATTCTAAGTCCTAAAAATGATCTAAAATTACTTTCTAACTAAAAATGATATTAGAAAATTATCTAAGAATTAAAACTAATTTTTAGGATTTTTCTGGAATTTATTTGAATTAAAAACTAATTTTAGACTAATTTAAATGCTAAAAATTACAAATTAAACTAGGAAAAATCTGGAAAAATATTTTTTTGGCTTTTTATGATTGATCTTAATCTATGAAAATTGAAAACTTATTTTTTTGAAGCTTTTCTGATTTAATTGCAATAAAAGCTATTTAAAATGCCTTAAAAACTGTTTTAAATCAAGAAAAATAGTTAATAGTAACTAAAAATTATGAAAAATTCAGTAAAAGTCTACAATATTATTCTAAATCTATGAAAAATATCAAAACCTATGCTAGTGTGCAAGAAATGGGAGATGTAGTGTAACTGTTTTCCAAATAAGCACTTGTAGTAAGCTATAAGCTATGATAGAATACCAAATGATCACAGAAGCTAGTTTATACTATAACTACTCTAAAACAACTAATCTCAGCTACTCCTAACCTCAAAATCTCTTATTTCTATGATTTAACTTGTGAAATCCAAACAGCCTAACCCCTTATGTTTAAGCTTAAGCACAAGCTTATGTAATAAGCTTAAGTGAAACCAGATCTGTGGTCCTCAAGACCACCAACCAAGGATCAATTGTTCTAAATTTCAAACAAAAACAAACTCAATTGAAGCTTGTGCAAGGCTTGCAAAGAATTTGTTTGCACTCACTAATCTTGAGTGCTTGACACAGGGCAAATCAGCTCTGTTGAAGAGCTTATCTAGAGCTTAAAACAGTTTCCAAAAATTCAACAAAATTCACTTTTCAAAAGTAGACCAACTGAAGTTATTTGTCACAAAATTTCACTTGAATTAGATCAGAAATGAATGTGTGAAAAATCTACAAAGATTTATGAAAACCTGTTTTGATGAGTTTTGACTTTTGAGAACAGAAATGAAATTTGACTAATATGAGATTTGAATCCAATTTGCTAACTGAAAATGATTTAATAAGCTAAAGTATAACTGAAATAAGCTAGTCCCTTTAAATCTAAATCTAGATTAAGCTAGTGATTAACTGAATTTTATCTAATCTATAACTAAGACTGATTTGAGAGAATTTGACTAAATGATGTGTAGAAGCAAAACAAAAGGCTGAACTGAGTTTACTACACCTAGTTAAGCATGAATCAACTAATCTTAATCAATAAACTAACCTCTATCTCTGTTAAACTACTTATGCCAAACACCCGTATATGAAAACTTTCTATTAATCAAACTTAGAGAGGTAGTCTAATATTACTTCTACAACTTAACAGAGATCTAAACTAATCTATATGCTAAATTAAACCACAATCAAGCAATGATAACTAGACAATATGATCTGTGCTAAACTGTCAAGCTACCTCACACAAGCTAGCCACTTGTGAATGGCTAACCGTAAGAAGCTTAAAACTGCTTAAAACACAAATACAATGAAGATCAGGAGAGAATAGGATTTCCCCGGGTCGTTAAGTCCCACGGAGACTCAATGGTGTGTAAACACAAACTCAGATGATAGAGTGATCACTAAGGATAGTGATCAGTAAAGGTTTTGATGAATTATTACACTACTGATTGCTTGGAAAGGAATGGAATACAGAGTTGGAAAACACAACAATCAGATGAAAGAAACGTAACCGTAAGTTTAAAAACTACGTACACGTACAAAATAAAAAGTGAAATCTAAGAAATAAAAGACCTAAAAATATAAAAATGACATTTTTGGAATCCTAAAAATAAAAGAAAATTATTAGAAAAAGAAAATTATTTTTAACACTATTTAATTAATTATTATTAATTATTTATTACTTAAAATACACTTAAATTCTAGAAAATATAAAATAAACCTGGAAAAATAAAATTTTAACTTGGAAAAATCTAAAATATGATAAAACTAATTTTAAAACAGAAAAGATATTTTTTATACTTTTTAATTATTTATTACTAATTAATTACTATTTTTAACTATTTAAAATTATAATAAATACTAAAAAGATAGAGAAAAATATGAAACTTTTTCTAAAAATACTATATGATGACAGAAAACTAAGAAAAATAGAAAAACAAGATTTGCTTATTAATAAGCTAAATAGAAAAATCAAAAAGCTAGGAAATATTAAATAAACACTATCACTGATTTTAACTTGATATTTTTCTTGATTTTCTTTTTGAAAACTACTTTAATACTGATATTATGAAACTTTAACAAAGACAAAAATTTTACAAACTTGAAATAAGCTGTTTGAGAAGCTTAATATCCCAACAGTGACTTAATGAGCTTATTTGGAGAGATAAGCTCAAATAAGCACACCAGCTGAAACAGAAGCTAAAAATAGATACAATGAGCTACAAGCTACTGAAATTAAGCTAAAACACACAGATAAGCACACTGATAAGCTAGAAACAACCAATAAGTACTTATGACACTAGTGTTGAAAAACAGAAAATGGGACAAAGTTAGAGCTACTTGCAGCCCTACCAAACAAGCTTCCAAATGAAAAACAAGGCTTGAGACTCAAAGATGACCAGGTTGGCTACTCAAAGAACCAAAAATCACAAGCTTATACCAACTAATAAGCTCTGTGCAAGCTTTTCAAAGTGGTACCACTCACTGTGCACAGGGCAGTGTTTTCAAACAGGTACCACAAATAAGCCACTTAAAAAGCACTTAATAAGCTAGACAGAAGAGATCTAGTATTTTTATATTTTTGTTTAGCAACTAGACTATAATACCCTAAGAGCTTTTAAGCTAAAACTTACTATTAAGCACACAGTAAAAATATCTATTTTATTCAAAAACGACCCAAATGAAAATTTGACTTTTGACTTAAACTAAAAGTTTGACTTATATGAACTTTAATCTGATTTAAATCACTGAATATGTTGTTTTGAGGTGATATAAGACTGATTTGATCAACACTAACAACTTTCTAACACAAAATCATGATCCTAACTTTTTTAAAATCCAACAGAGGACTGCACAATATTTGATTAGAAGAATTTTTGACTTTTTTTGCTTATGAGCACTGGTTTTCTTGCCTGATATGAGTTATTTAGACCAAGTTAAACAGATTTCCAACAAGTCCAATGACCAGAGAACCTTCAAACATAAAAAACCAAACACTACTTATGATGACTGTTTTGAAGTTTTTCAAAGCAAATCTCAAATTTAGACCATGAACTTAATTTCAGACCTTGTATTATTATTAAATAAGACTAAATAAGCTTAAACCAATAGTGATAACAACATAAAACTAAGACTTGATGATAATGCAACTTTAACTGTTAAAACTAAATTTTTATAAAACTACAACTTTAAAAGAACAACCAACTGATTTAATTGTTTACTTATGCTCAATTATAACTAAGAAACATAGAAAACCAGAAATTACAACTAATGAACAACTAAAACAAAGAAATCCAAATATGAACAAAAAGGCTTACTCAAGCTTCCAAGCTCAAAACTGAGATCAAGGAACCAAGAACAATCCTAAAGGCTTACCACTAAGCCACTAACCCAAGGCCATCCACAATTCACCCTGCTCCAGCTGTATACACCATTTCCAACTGATTTTTGAATTTTAAACTATTTAATTGGTATTTTTGGTGATTTTTGATTTTAACTTCTAAACTTGTTTTAAATGTTTCTAAAAGCTTGAATGAGCTTTCTGGGAGCTTACATGTTCTATTTCAGTCCATACAAACACCTAACAACAACATTTGATTCATATGAGATTTTTGAAATAAAACTGCATAAATAAAATTTGCAACTTAAAACTTGATATTGAAACTGAAAAGAGTTCTCAAATACTTTAAATAACTTAAACAAAGTACTAAGGAAGCTTAAATTACACTGAAATTTTGATAATAATAAAACGACAATGGAAAATTAAAATTACTCTAGATACTTAGATACATTGCTTCACTCTCCCTTTATAATGACTTTTGTGACTTCTCTTTGACCTCTGAATCTTTCCCACCAAATCTGAGCCCTTGGATCACTCTAATTCATCAGAACCATACACTTGTGTTTTTGGCGCCATTTTTCTCATTAGCAGGTTTTGTTATTAATGAGGGTGGGTTTCAATCAATTAAAGGTTTTGGAGTTTAGAGGAGGTAGAGGGAACAAAGTATGGAGAGGGGGTTGAAAAGGTTGGAAAACCATGCCTGGTTTTGGTGTTTCAGTGGTGGGAGAGGGAGAGCTACAGTAGTTCTGGTTTTAGGCGCGTATAGGTGGGTTTGACTTTCTTTGACCGGGGCTTAATAATACCAGGGGGTTCACAATTGGCTTTGGCTGGGGTCTTTTTGGTTTTGACCTAGCTCAAGGGTCAAGGGTGGGGGTCAAGTGGAGTTGGGCTAGCTGGATTTGGGCCTTGGTTGGGTAAGGATTGGATATGGATAACAAAGGGTCCGGTTTGGTTTTAGCTAGATAACAAGGACCAAAAATGTAATATCACCAAACTTCAAGGACTGATCATGATACTTTTCCAAACTTCTCACAAGGACCAAACATGACAAACATTGATAGCACAAGGGCCCTTTTTGCATAAAATCCCATTTTTAGAAATCCAATGACCATTTTTGCAAATTTTCAAAGTTTAGGGACCTTTCTTGCCACTTGACCAAAGAATCATTCAAGGACCATTTTTGACATTTTAGAATATTTTAGGGACCTTGAATGACAAAACTTCACATTTTTGAATTCCAGGGACTAGATTTGACAACTTTTAAAACTTGGGGGACTAAAACTGCCAATTTTGCAAACTTGAATCATTTTTCATCTGATTTTGATATTTTTGCATTTAAAACTCATAAAACACTGATTTGTGATATTTTGATCATTTTGATGTGTTTTCGAGTGTTTTCAGATGATTTTGCAGTTTAGATTATACAAAAATGATGAGTATTTAGACACTCATCAATCCCCCCCACTGAGATATTGCTAGTCCCTAGCAATGATTTGAGAAAACTTGATGGATTTGAAAAACTCTTTACCAAAAGCCATCACTTCTGGAGTAGCCAAATGTTTCAGTTCAAGTCAGAACTATGGTACACGATAACCATCGATTTATTGGCAAATCATAAACCATATAACGGATTTGATGTGTCTTTACCAGAAGCCGTACCCTTCTGGACTAGCCAAATCTTAGATAAATTATCAGAATTATCTTTGGTGAGCTGAATACCAATTATGGATTTTCCATTGCCTTTACCACAAGCCATAACCTTGCGGGCTAGCCAACTCTTCACTTTTTAGGACATGGTGAGTTGAGAACCATACAATTTTGGGCAAATTGCAAGCCATATAAACGGATTTGATAAATCTTTACCAAGAGCCGTTTGCTCCTGGATTAGCCAATCCTTTTGTCTTACAGACATGGTGGACTGATTACCAAGCTGAGTAAGTGTAGAACACTTACTCCAAAAAAAAATTTTTTGGCCCAAAAACGGGGAAATTAGGCGGTATAATTATATGACAAAATTCGTGAGAATTCCCCCCCACACTTAGAAATGAATATTGCCCTCAATATTCAAAATACCGGCGGTTATGCGCGAGAACGTAAAAGGGAAATACTACGGCCTTTATTTGAAAGCTTTTTTTATTTATTTTTTTTTTTTGAAATATATATATATATATATATATATATATATATATATATATATATATATATATATATATATATATATATATATATATATATATATATAACATGTGGGGCATCCCCCCCACACTAGGGTGGTAGAATAGAGAAAGAAGACAGAAATATGGGTGAAAACCCATATGGTGAGTGCTAATGTTTTTGATTACCGAGTCATTAGCTTGACTCGATCCCCGCATTCATTGGTTCCTGGGAAAAGTTTGTAGATCCGGGAAAACCACAGGGGGAATGTCCTCTCCAAAGTAATGCTTCACTCGATGACCATTCACTTTAAAATTAGGACCATCGGGTTGAGATAACTCAACGGTACCATAAGGATAAACCTTAGCAATGGTGAATGGACCAGACCAACGGGACTTGAGCTTTTCCGAGAAAATCTTCAATCTTGAATTGAAAAGAAGGACTCGATCACCAACGTTGAAAACGCGGTTTTTGATTTTAGAGTCATGAATCTTCTTTGTCTTTTGCTTGTAGATCAAAGAGTTCTCGTAAGCTTGATCACGAAGTTCATTTAATTCATTCATTTGAACTTTTCTATGATCACCAGCTGTCTGTATATCGAAGTTGGCATGTTTTAAGGCCCAGTATGCCTTGTGCTCTAACTCAATCGGAAGATGACATGCTTTTCCGTACACTAGCTTGTATGGAGTACACCCGATGGGTGTTTTGTAAGCTGTACGAAAAGCCCAGAGTGCGTCATCAAGTTTATCCGACCAGGATGCACGATTTTCGCCTACTGTCCTTTCAAGGATTCTTTTAATACCACGGTTTGAAACTTCCACCTGCCCACTTTTTTGGGGGTGGTATGCGATAGAGACGGTGAGTAACACCATACTTTTGCATGACTCTTTCAAATTGGTCATTACAAAAATGTGTACCACGATCACTGATTATCGCTCTCGGGGTTCCAAACCTGGCAAAAAGAGATTTTAAAAACTTCACAACAACTCGGGCATCATTGGTGGGTAAAGCTTTTGCTTCAACCCATTTTGACAAATAGTCAACAGCCACGAGTATGTACTTATTACCACGAGACGAAGGAAATGGCCCCATAAAGTCAATACCCCATATGTCAAATATCTCACAAACTTGAATGGCATTTTGCGGCATTTCATTTCTTTGAGATATATTTCCGTGACGTTGACAAGCGTCACA
This sequence comes from Chrysanthemum makinoi, assembly GCA_910596185.1. Taxonomy (NCBI): domain Eukaryota; kingdom Viridiplantae; phylum Streptophyta; class Magnoliopsida; order Asterales; family Asteraceae; genus Chrysanthemum; species Chrysanthemum makinoi. The sequence continues at coordinate 208,974,037 of OU343217.1, read as the reverse complement.
AGCTTTGACAAAATCGTGGGCATCCTTATAGATTGTGGGCCAATAGAATCCGGAATCAAACACCTTTTTGGCGGTGTAGTTTGGACTATGATGGCCCCCGGTGGGTCCAGCATGGCAAGCTGTGAGAATGTCAATAGCTTCCTGTCCATAAACACACCGCCTGATGACTTGATCCGCACAAATTTTGAACAAGAAAGGGTCGTCCCAGAAATAATGTTTAACATATTTGAAGAACTTATTCTTCTGTTGGGTCGACATCCCTTTCACAATGAAGTTACCCGCATGGTAATTTGCAAAGTCAGCAAACCATGGGGTAGTAGAATTTCCACGAAAAGAAACCGCATTGAGTGTCTCGAGAGGAAATGTTTCATTTATTTCCTTTTTCTCGAAAACATCTTGATGTGGGTTTTCTAATCTGACAGATGATCGCAGCTAGATTCTCGGCTCCTTTTTATCACGTATAATGATATCAAATTCTTGGAGGAGGAGAATCCAACGAAGCAATCTCGGCTTTGCATCTTGTTTTGCAAAGAGATATTTAAGAGCCGAGTGATCCGTATACACTACGCATTTGGTCAAGATTAAGTACGGCCGAAACTTCTCAAATGCATACACCACGGCTAATAGCTCTTTTACTGTGGTGGTGTAATGAGTTTGAGCTTCAGTCATAGTTTTACTTGCGTAGTGGATAGGTGAAAATGCTTGTTCCTTCTTTGCCCTAAGACGCTCGATAGCAAAATCACTTGCATCGCATATGAGCTCAAAGGGTAAATCCCGTCGAGCAACGAGAATGGGTGCTTGATAAGCTTTTTCTTCAATGTTTCAAAAGCTATGATGCACTCGGGTGAGAAGATAAAAGGAGCATCCTTTTCAAGAAGATGGGTCATAGGCCGGGCGATTTTAGAAAAATCTTGAATGAATCTACGATAGAAACCGGCATGACCTAAAAAACTCCTAATACCTTTGACGGTAGCAGGATGAGGCAGCTTAGCAATAACATCAACTTTTGCTCTATCAACCTCAATCCCATTCTTTGAAATCTTATGGCCAAGGACTATGCCTTCTTTGACCATAAAATGGCTTTTCTCCCAATTTAGACAAAGATTGGTGTCTTCACACCGTTGAAGCATTTTTTCTAAATGGGAGAGACATGTTTGAAACGAATCCCCAATGACCGAGAAGTCATCCATAAACACCTCCATTGTTTCCCGATCATGTCGTGGAAAATGGCCATCATACATCGTTGGAACGTGCCGGGAGCATTACATAAGCCAAAAGGCATTCGTTTGTAGGCAAAAGTTCCGTATGGGCAGGTGAATGTGGTTTTCTCTTGATCCTATGGATCAATGGGAATCTGAAAATAACCCGAGAAACCATCAAGGAAACAATAGTATTCAATTCCTGCTAATCTCTCAAGCATCTGGTCCATGAAGGGTAGAGGAAAATGGTCTTTACTGGTGGCGTCATTTAACTTACGATAGTCAATACACACACGCCATCCCGTAACCAATCGAGTTGGAATTAACTCGTTATCTTCATTTGTGATAACAGTTATGCCACCCTTTTTAGGAACACAATGAATTGGGCTAACCCAAGGACTATCTGAAATCGGGTAAATCAATCCGCATCAAGAAGTTTGATAACCTCTTGTTTGATAACATCATGGATTTTTGGATTCACTCGTCTCTGATGTTGAACTGCTGGTTTAAAGTCATCCTCCATCAAGATTTTATGAGTACAAAACTCAGGGTTGATACCCTTAATGTCGGAGAGTTTCCAAGCAATTGCTTGCTTGTGTGACTTCAAGACCTTTATGAGAGCAACTTTTTCATCTTTACTCAAATCTCGAGCAATAATGACGGGTAATTTATCATCACCCTCAAGAAATGCATACTCGAGATGAGGAGGTAAGTCCTTAAGCTCAACCTCAGGAAATTCTTCAGTTTTCTCAACTGATTTGACTTCCTTGTTATGAAGTTTGATGGGAGGGAGAGGAGGAGAAGTGTCATGAGTCAACAATTCCTCAAGAAGAATATCTCCCTCCAGATTAATCTCATCAGGAATTGAATCACTAGGGGGAGGGGTTGATGATGGATCATCATTAAGCAACTTCTCAATAAGAAGTATGTCCCCCTCAATGTCAATTGGAGCATGATCAATTTCTCATGGAACAGAATCACTAGCCAAGTATGCTTTAATCTCATCTAAGATGAAGTCGCTTCCCTCAAACGGAGTGAGAGAAGGAGTAGAATTGGCTATGATAGGTTGATAAGATGTGGTGGAATCCCCACTCACAGAATTATGAGAATAACCAAGAACTTCTTGAGAGTACTCTTCAGAAGCAACATCAATGATATCTATTCGGTTAACCGATTCAGAATCATAATTTACGGAGTACCTCGAAGTTTGATCAAGGTTGAAGGTTACAGCTTCATTACCAACACGCAATGTGATTTCCTGCTCAAATACATCAATGAGAGCACGGCCCGTTCTTAGGAATCCTCGACCAACAATGAGAGGAACCCGATGATCGACATCAAAATCAACAACCACAAAGTCAGCTGGAAAATGGAACTTTCCTACTTTCACAAATACATCCTCGGCAATGCCAAGAGGACGGGATATGGAACGATCTGCAAGCTCGAGAGTCATGCATGTAGGAGTAAGTTCCGAAGAGAAAGTTTCTTCCACACTGAATAAGGCATAAGGTTTATGCTTGCACCAAGATCGCTAGGCAAAGCATTCAACCATTCGGAATACACAAGGTAAGAGAAATTTCCGGGATCTCCAAGCTTTTTCGGAAGCTTCTTGAGGATAAGCAGAGCAGTTCTCGTTAAGAGGAGTTTTAGCCATTTCAAACAGCTTTTCCTTGTTGCTTAACATGTGCTTGAGAGTCGATGCAAACTTGGGCATCAGCATGATAGCATCCGCAAAGCTTATATCAAAATGTAATTCTTGGAAAATTTTGAAAAATTTGTCCATTTGATGACTAGCTTTCTCGCGGAGCTTTTGCTCATTCAAACGTGATGGATAAGGAATAGAAGATTTGGATTTCTGGTTTTCAACAGGAGCTACAGGAGGTTCAAAAACAACTCCTTGATTTGACTTTGGTTTCTGGACAACTTGAGGTTGGACTACCGAAGGTGGGACGTGTCGTACTTCGTGGGCTTGAATAATGCACCTTGTCCGTTGTTTCCTTGGTAACTTGACTCATTGCCATAGGTGGAGGGGGCATTGGAGTCGTAGGTCCATTGTGTGTCGGAGGTTCACTTTCCACTACCTTAGGGGGAGAAGAAGAAGAAGAGGTAGTAGGAACAGCAGGTCCATCATATGAAACACCACTTCTGGTTGTGATCGCCTTTGCATCGCCTCTCGGGTTAGCGATCGTGTTGCTAGGTAAAGTACCGAGCCCGGGTCGATCATTTAAAGACTTCTTAAGATCGCAATCGTGACCAACAACTGTTCATTTCATCTTGGGATTTCATGAATTGCTTCAAGTAACTCATCGGATGATGGTACTGGAGGAACAATGACCGGAGGAGCTGGAGGGATAAATTGAGGCCGTATGTTTTGATTATAGCCAAAATTCCCTTGATTAGGATTCATATTCCCATGAAATTGATTCCCTCGATTGAAATTGTTTTGATGGAGGTTCCCTTGATGTTGGAAACCTTGATTGGGTCCGGGATAGAAATTACCTTGGTTTTGATAACCTTGGTTCATTCTTGGTTGGTTCGATTCGGTTTTGCATGTTATGATTCGGTTAAAACCGGGTGGTGCACGATTAGTGTTAGCACGGTAGTGTGGTTCATTTGAGGCGGTATTGATTACCTCCTTGATGTGAACTACCGGCTAGAGCATTGGCCTCAAATGGACTACCATCGGTGGCCGTACAATTGTAGTATGCATGAGGACCACCACAAGTAACACAACTCTCGACTTTCTTCATTTCACCATGTGTTGGTGTGCAGTGAAGGTCACTTTCTTTTGGTTAGCAAGAACCAAAGCCTGAACAATGTCTGTGAGTTTGTCAATCTTAGCATCGGTGCTAGATGTACTCACGGGAGATGAAATAGAAGGTCCAGCATTAGGACCGATATGTCTTTGCTCGGAAAGGACGGACCTGAGATTTGTTCTCAATGATTTGCAAGGCCTTTTTTGTGGTCTTGCTCGGAAATTACCTCGCGGAGGCATTCAAAGAGTCTTGATTAGTCTGATTGAGACCATTATAGAAAGTATCCATTTGCATTAATTCGGTAAAACCGTGATGCGGACACTTGCGAAGCAACTCTTTGTAACGATCCCATGCCTCCCCGAATGATTCATCAAATCTCTGAGAAAATTTCATTATCTCATTCTTAAGACTTGTGGTTCGGGATGGAGGATAGAATTCGTTAACGAACTTGGTGACAAGATCTTCCCATGTCTCAATAGAGCGAGGGGGTTGTTTCTCAAGCCAATTCCGGGCTTGTTCCTCTAGAGAAAATGGGAACAGAAGAAGCTTGATAGCTTCATGTGGGACATTCTTGTACTTGATGGTAGATGAAATCTTGTTAAACCATCGAATGTGTGCATGAGGATCATCCCGCTCAAAACCATAGAATTGGCTTTGGGTTACTAGATTGAGCAACCCGGTTTTGAGCTCGAAAGTTTCACCACGATGGTTTGGGACAACAATGGCATCTCCGTAACCCTCGATGGGTGCTTGGAGAAGCTCATTCATGGGTTTGTCTTCTGCCATTTCGATAGGAGGTGGTGGTGGTAGGCGTTCCTCGATCCACGGTTGAAGGAGCGAAGCGTCCTCTACGTCTACGAGGAATCTTTCCAAGTTCCGAAAGTGGACTTGTAGAACTGGAAGAACGAGTGCGCATGCACTAAGTATAAAAATCAATTTTCAAAACAAATGAGGCAAAACGACAAGTGAACTTAACCAATAATCACAAATGAAATGGCTTCTTTGAAAAAGGTACACCAAATCACAAGTGACACAAAGGCAAGTTTTAAATCTGATGTTCGGGAACTTATTATGGTCACACCCCCGGTTAGTAGGTGTACTGCCTTGATTTGCGGTGGTTGATTTTTATGTATGAATTAAGTACCACTGAAAAGACGTAGGTAATGATTTGTGCTGATGGGTTTAAAACTTTTGGACAATATTTTTTGGTATCGTCTCGTTTAACCAAATCGTATTTCTTTAAGAATCACCTTAAAAGAAACACAAGATAGAAAACGTTCCGATTGTTTTGTTGTTTTATATTTTTTTGGGTTTGTTAACACTTTAGGAAAAGTGTTAATGAACTTTTTGATATTTTATATAACTTTACAAAAAAACTTTTTACAAACGATGGTATATGTGCAAGAATGGGTCTGAAAATGGCTAAACGCACGCTAAAGCCTCCCCGCTGGCGCCAAAATTTGATCTGTGCTAAACTGTCAAGCTACCTCACACAAGCTAGCCACTTGTGAATGGCTAACCGTAAGAAGCTTAAAACTTAAAACACAAATACAATGAAGATCGGGGAGAGAATAGGATTTCCCCGGGTCGTTAAGTCCCACGGAGACTCAATGGTGTGTAAACACAAACTCAGATGATAGAGTGATCACTAAGGATAGTGATCAGTAAAGGTTTTGATGAATTATTAAACTACTGATTGCTTGGAAAGGAATGGAATACAGAGTTGGAAAACACAACAATCAGATGAAAGAAACGTAACCGTAAGTTTAAAAACTACGTACACGTACAAAATAAAAAGTGAAATCTAAGAAATAAAAGACCTAAAAATATAAAAATGACATTTTTGGAATCCTAAAAATAAAATAAAATTATTAGAAAAAGAAAATTATTTTTTACACTATTTAATTAATTATTATTAATTATTTATTACTTAAAATACACTTAAATTCTAGAAAATATAAAATAAACCTGGAAAAATAAAATTTTAACTTGGAAAAATCTAAAATATGATAAAACTAATTTTAAAACAGAAAATATATTTTTTATACTTTTTAATTATTTATTACTAATTAATTACTATTTTTAACTATTTAAAATAATAATAAATACTAAAAGATAGAAAAATATGAAACTTTTCTAAAAATACTATATGATGACAGAAAACTAAGAAAAATAGAAAAACAAGATTTGCTTATTAATAAGCTAAAAAGAAAAATAAAAAAGCTAGGAAATATTAAATAAACACTATCACTGATTTTAACTTGATATTTTTCTTGATTTTCTTTTTGAAAACTACTTTAATACTGATATTATGAAACTTTAACAAAGACAAAAATTTTACAAACTTGAAATAAGCTGTTTGAGAAGCTTAATATCCCAACAGTGACTTAATGAGCTTATTTGGAGAGATAAGCTCAAATAAGCACACCAATTGAAACGAAGCTAAAAATAGATACAATGAGCTACAAGCTACTGAAATTAAGCTAAAACACACAGATAAGCACACTGATAAGCTAGAAACAACCAATAAGTACTTATGACACTAGTGTTGAAAAACAGAAAATGGGACAAAGTTAGAGCTACTTGCAGCCCTACCAAACAAGCTTCCAAATGAAAAACAAGGCTTGAGACTCAAAGATGACCAGGTTGGCTACTCAAAGAACCAAAAATCACAAGCTTATACCAACTAATAAGCTCTGTGCAAGCTTTTCAAAGTGGTACCACTCACGTGTGGGCAGTGTTTTTCAAACAGGTACCACAAATAAGCCACTTAAAAAGCACTTAATAAGCTAGACAGAAGAGATCTAGTATTTTTATATTTTTGTTTAGCAACTAGACTATAATACCCTAAGAGCTTTTAAGCTAAAACTTACTATTAAGCACACAGTAAAAATATCTATTTTATTCAAAAACGACCCAAATGAAAATTTGACTTTTGACTTAAACTAAAAGTTTGACTTATATGAACTTTAATCTGATTTAAATCACTGAATATGTTGTTTTGAGGTGATATAAGACTGATTTGATCAACACTAACAACTTTCTAACACAAAATCATGATCCTAACTTTTTAAAATCCAACAGTGATTGCACAATATTTGATTAGAAGAATTTTTGACTTTTTTGCTTATGAGCCTGGTTTTCTTGCCGATATGAGTTATTTAGACCAAGTTAAACAGATTTCCAACAAGTCCAATGACCAGAGAACCTTCAAACATAAAAAACCAAACACTACTTATGATGACTGTTTTGAAGTTTTTCAAAGCAAATCTCAAATTTAGACCATGAACTTAATTTCAGACCTTGTATTATTATTAAATAAGACTAAATAAGCTTAAACCAATAGTGATAACAACATAAAACTAAGACTTGATGATAATGCAACTTTAACTGTTAAAACTAAATTTTTATAAAACTACTACTTTAAAAGAACAACCAAGCGATTTAATTGTTTACTTATGCTCAATTATAATTAAGAAACATAGAAAACCAGAAATTACAACTAATGAACAACTAAAACAAAGAAATTCAAATATGAACAAAAAGGCTTACTCAAGCTTCCAAGCTCAAAACTGAGATCAAGGAACCAAGAACAATCCTAAAGGCTTACCACTAAGCCACTAACCCAAGGCCATCCACAATTCACCCTGCTCCAGCTGTATACACCATTTCCAACTGATTTTTGAATTTTAAACTATTTAATTGGTATTTTTGGTGATTTTTGATTTTAACTTCTAAACTTGTTTTAAATGTTTCTAAAAGCTTGAATGAGCTTTCTGGGAGCTTACATGTTCTATTTCAGTCCATACAAACACCTAACAACAACATTTGATTCATATGAGATTTTTGAAATAAAACTGCATAAATAAAATTTGCAACTTAAAACTTGATATTGAAACTGAAAAGAGTTCTCAAATACTTTAAATAACTTAAACAAAGTACTAAGGAAGCTTAAATTACACTGAAATTTTGATAATAATAAAAACGAAAATGGAAAATTAAAATTACTCTAGATACTTAGATACATTGCTTCACTCTCCCTTTATAATGACTTTTGTGACTTCTCTTTGACCTCTGAATCTTTCCCACCAAATCTGAGCCCTTGGATCACTCTAATTCATCAGAACCATACACTTGTGTTTTTGGCGCCATTTTTCTCATTAGCAGGTTTTGTTATTAATGAGGGTGGGTTTCAATCAATTAAAGGTTTTGGAGTTTAGAGGAGGTAGAGGGAACAAAGTATGGAGAGGGGGTTGAAAAGGTTGGAAAACCATGCCTCGGTTTTGGTGTTTCAGTGGGAGAGGGAGAGCTACAGATGGTTCGGTTTTAGGCGCGTATAGGTGGGTTTGACTTTCTTTGACCGGGGCTTAATAATACCAGGGGGTTCACAATTGGATTTGGCTGGGGTCTTTTTGGTTTTGACCTAGCTCAAGGGTCAGGGTGGGGGTCAAGTGGAGTTGGGATAGGCTGATTTGGGCCTTGGTTGGGTAAGGATTGGATATGGATAACAAAGGGTCCGGTTTGGTTTTAGCTAGATAACAAGGACCAAAAATGTAATATCACCAAACTTCAAGGACTGATCATGATACTTTTCCAAACTTCTCACAAGGACCAAACATGACAAACATTGATAGCACAAGGGCCCTTTTGCATAAAATCCCATTTTTAGAAATCCAAGGACCATTTTTGCAAATTTTCAAAGTTTAGGGACCTTTCTTGCCACTTGACCAAAGAATCATTCAAGGACCATTTTTGACATTTTAGAATATTTTAGGGACCTTGAATGACAAAACTTCACATTTTGAATTCAAGGACTAGATTTGACAACTTTTGAAACTTAGGGGACTAAAACCGCCAATTTTGCAAACTTGAATCATTTTTCATCTGATTTTGATATTTTTGCATTTAAAACTCATAAAACACTGATTTGTGATATTTTGATCATTTTGATGTGTTTCTGAGTGTTTTCAGATGATTTTGCAGTTTAGATTATACAAAAATGATGAGTATTTAGACACTCATCACAATATCAACTGTAACAAATATGCAGATTCAAACAGTAAAATGGAAGGAGAATTTGAACTCACAAGTGATCCAGCTCAAGTGCGGTTTATCACAGAACCCAATCTACCACTATACTAATCTAATTTAACCCAATCCAGCTCTGAATCAACCAGTTTCCATAACCAAATCCATATGAAGCACTTCAGTTGACTTTTGTTGACTGAGAGTGTTTTAAGAGTAAAAACTGAGTAGAGGCTTATATAAGCAATCAATAAGCTATAGGAGAGCTTATAAGAGCTTATCAAAACAATTTTAATAACTAAAATCAAGCTGAACACTATTTTACTATATTTTTTTTATTTTTTTAAGAGATTTTATTTTTTTATTTATTTATTTTTTTTTATATGAAACTGAAAACTGAAAACATCAATTGAATAAACTGAAATAAGTGATTTCAATCTGAATAAGCTAATAAGAAATTTAAAAACAGAATAAAACTTAAGAATGAGAGATTTAAATGAAAACTGAATTCTATTAATCAAATGAAATTACAATAAGCTGAAAAGGATTACAATAATACTTGAAAGAAATAAGCTAAAAACATTAAGAAAACTACTCAGTTAAATTCCCTTTAAAGCTGTGATACAAAGGGGGGTATTTATAGCATCGAATGAGCTTGGGAAGAGTCTAGAAATCTTCATTTGTGCTTCTTTTCATCACCTCACAGCCCTTGGATTAGTTTCCAGCTCTTTCCAATCATTTCCCATCATTGGATCATGTGCATGTGTCAAATCGACCAATGAGAGGAGGTTATATCACACGGATTGATGACCTGGCAACCCACATGTGTCAGGTGTGTCAAAAGGTGTCAGACGAAAGTACTGAATTACCCTTGATTTTAGTGTAAGTGGCCAATTGAAGTGAAGGGTAAATTAGGGTTCATAGGTTATGGGTTGGGGAATCGGGAAAAGGATTTGGCGCGTTTGGTTTTTTTAATATTTATTTGATTTTGTTGACTTCATATGACCGGGTATAAGTGGGTCATGGGGTTATGGATTGGGACCAGGTCGGATGGTGGGAACCGGGTGTGTTGGATTTGGGCTTGGAACATGGGCTAGGATTTGGACTAACATTGGACCCAAAGTATATTTAAAGGACTATTATTGCCAAATCTGAATTTTTAAGGACCATTAGTGTAATTCTGAAAATGTAATCCAAGGACTGATCTTGTCATTCTTTAATAATCCAGGGACTGAATTTGCAACTTTTGAAACTTGAGGGGTCATTTCTGCCATTTTCTGAAAGTTGAAGGACTTTTCGACATTTCTTCAAACTTTGATCAAATCTTCACAAATCATCCTCAGAGAGTAGAAATCTTTACAAATGCATAATTCGACCTTCCGACTTTAGCTCTCTTAATCTCTCGTGCTCGGATTTTCGTCTGATTTGGCTTCTTTTTGGGTGTTTTATCGTATCCGTACCTGCACAAGCACAAACTCAAGAAAACAACAAATATTAGCAATAAACAGCTCTTTCTTGGTTATTTTGGGTCAGATTTGATAAACAAAAGATATGTGTTTAAGCACATATCAAAATACCTCAGACGAGACCATTGTCGTGTCCCCACGCAATGTAATCAACTCACGCTTCTAAAACCAAGGATTTCAATCTTTTTCTACTAAACCTTTGAAGAAGTAGCAAAGATTCCTCAAAAGAAATTAAGAAAGCCTTAATTCTAAAAACGCCACGTTTACCTTTTAATTCACATGTAGATATTACGATTAAGCACATTCCGGTTATGAGTGACGGTTTGTTGAACTTTCATGTCGATCAATAACTCCAACATTTTTCAATCAACACGTTAGGATCACGGAGTAGGAAACACAACAGAACGTGAAGTGACCATACGGATAGAATACATCGTCCCTGATTTTTCACAAGTCCCCAAACTAAGCGTAAAATCGAAATCATTGTTAAATATGATTCTAGATGCTAACACTACCCATAGAAGTTACTTGTGTAATTACCTTTTGCTCCCATTTTCCTATTTGCCTCTAGATTTTTTTATTTTTGTGAGAATTGAATTTCTTCAAATTTCTCGTTTCGATAACTTTTATTCCGATAAAGATACAAAGCTAAGTCGCTAATTAGTTATCCATCTTCCCTCGAAAACCACTGCACACAAGAATGAGGTCCACATCAAGGTCCTAATTTAACATGATTTAGGAAGATATCTCCCGGATTCAAAGTTTGGCTTAACACTATTTCAGCACATTTGCATTTTTACAACTTAGGCCCTTGGTCTTTTCAACCACTAACTCAACGGGATTACCGTTTTATCAGAAGTCTTATTATGACTTTGGATTTTTCCTCTGCCTTTTTGGAAGTCTATGACAACTTTTATAGCTTTGGATTTTTCAACTTTAATACATTTGGGCTTTATTTCATGTTAATTTTTGTGCCAAACTCCGAATCCTACGGCTTTTATAACAATAGAAACAATAGCAGCAAACTATCAGGAATCAGTTGTTTATTACACCGCAACACTGACAGTACCCTGATGTGTACCCAACTCTCATGGGCAAAGACTCTCTAAAGAAGATAAAGAACTAACTATCGCCAAAAACCTAACATCTTTAATTATTTATTCAACAGATATGGGGTGAAACAATTTTGTGGGAACAAAAAGCCATAAGTACCTTCGATGGGCTCTAAAGAGAACCAACTACTCCACGCTTAGCATCTAAACTCATAAGTAACTCTATCATTCCTCGATCTCCGCAAATTTAAAATCCCAAATAATGAGATCCGCGGATGCTTAGCCGATAATTAAATTATCTATGGTTAAGGGAACAAGCTAGGGCTCAACACGCCCGGTCAAGTCAGAATTCTATTCCTACTCTCACCAGCGGAAAGTCAACAAGGTGTCAAAACATATATTAACTTAGCAAATGCTTCGTCAAATAATCTCAAGTCTCGCATTTTTAAAGTCACTTATTAGAAACTAGCAAATTCTTTTCAAAGCTTCGCATATTTAAAATCACTCAGGGAGACTTGCAAATTCTTGGCCTTGTGAGCTAGAATCGCATTTTATAGCCTCTTGTCTAAGCAATTAGCAAAGGCTTTTTCAAGAAAAACGCATATTTAAAGTAACTTCTAAGAGACTAGCAAGAACTTTTCGATCATAAAACTAGCAAAAGCTTACAAAAAATTTTTAAATTTTCTCATTTTTGCACAATTTTTATAAGGAAAAACGTGGTTGCGAGAGTACACGACAGAAAATAAGCAAGTGCGGTCAAATCAAATCGAAGATTACCCTACCCCAGACTAGAACGAAACATTGTCCTCAATGTTTAAAAGCAAGGGTATCACGAAAATCTAAAAGCCGTTTATTAAGTATGCTAAAAGATAAACGTTAGTCGATAAGATTTCGGATATTGGATTTCCATCAGCATCGATCATGAAACTCGAGTGGAGAAAAGACAAACTTTGAGCACGAGAGTCTTCATATCGGGAAAATCCTACACACAACATCACAAACAACCAAACACGAGAAATCGAATAGGCTAACCCCTTCACGTCACTTATTAGAAAATAGAAAGAAGATAGAGATAAGCATGGGGTGCCTCCCACGAAGCGCTACTATTTTTGGTCACCGAGTCGCTAGCTTGACTCGATCCCCAATTCAGCTTGTTCTTAGGGAAAGTTTGGAGATCAGGGAAAACCATAGATGGGATGTCCCCTCCAAAATAATGTTTCACACGATGGCCATTCACCTTGAAATTTGGGCCATCGGGTTGAGAAAGCTCTACCGTTCCATACGGGAAAACCCGAGCAACGGTGAATGGTCCGGACCAACGGGTTTTGAGTTTGCCCGAGAATATCTTCAAGCGAGAGTTAAAGAGGAGAACTTGATCACCAACGTTGAAAATGCGGTTTTTGATTTTAGAATCATGAATCCTCTTAGTCTTCTCTTTGAAAATCAAATAATTCTCATAAGCCTGATCCCTAAGCTCATTTAATTCATTCAATTGAACTTTCCGGTGATCACCCGCGGTCTTAAGATCAAAGTTTGCATGTTTCAAGGCCCAGAATGCCTTATGCTCGAGCTCGATGGGCAAGTGACAAGCTTTTCCATACACCAACTTAAATGGGGTGCACCCGATGGGTGTCTTGTATGCGGCGCGGAAAGCCCATAATGCATCATCTAACTTATCGGCCCATGAAGCTCGATTTTCTCCTACAGTCCTTTCTAAAATCCTTTTTAAACCACGATTCGATACCTCAACTTGTCCGTTTGCTATGGGTGATACGGTAGAAAAAGCGATGGGTAACTCCATATTTAGTCATAACTTTAGCAAATTGTTCGTTACAGAAATGGGTACCGCGATCATCGATGATAGCACGAGGTGCTCGAATCGGGAAAACAAATGCTTCGAAACTTAACAACCACTCCGGCGTCATTGGTGGGGAGCGCCTTCGCTTCAACCCATTTAGACAAGTAGTCGACGGCCACGAGAATATACTTATTACCCTTAGATGATGGAAATGGCCCCATAAAATCAATGCCCCACACGTCAAAAATCTCGCAAACTTGAATAGCATTTTGTGGCATTTCATCCTTTTGCGAAATTTTCCCTTGACGTTGGCAAGAATCACAAGACTTAACTAAATCATGAGCATCTCGATATATGGTAGGCCAATAAAATCCGGAATCAAAACCTTCTTAGCGGTGTAGCTTGCACCATGATGTCCACCAGTAGGTCCGTTATGGCAAGCATTGAGAATATCAAGAGCCTCTTGGCCATGAACACACCGCCGAATTATTTGATCCGCATAAATCTTAAACAAGTAGGGATCGTCCCAAAAATAATGCTTAACATCTTTGAAAAACTTTTTCTTCTATTGGGACGACATCCCTTTCACGAGGAAATTGCCCGCATGGTAATTTGCAAAGTCGGCAAACCATGGGGTGTTTGGGTCTTTCTTAGCAATCATCCCAAGTGTCTCAAGAGGAAATGTTTCCGTGATCTCCTTTTTCTCGAGCACACTTTGATGGGGATTCTCAAGTCTAGAAAGGTGATCGGCAGCAAGGTTCTCCGCTCCTTTTTGTCAAGAATAGTAACATCAAACTCTTGAAGGAGGAGAACCCACCGAAGTAATCGTGGCTTAGCATCTTGCTTTGCCAAAAGATACTTTAGGCCAGAATGGTCGGTATACACTATGGTCTTTGACAAGACAAGGTAGGGTCGAAATTTCTCAAAAGCATAAACAACGGTTAATAATTCCTTTTCTAGTCGATAATTGTGTTGGGCCTCAGACAATGTCTTACTCGCATAGTGTATGGGTTGAAAATGTTTCGGCTCACGTTGCCCCAAGACCCCAATGCGTAATCACTTGCATCACACATGAGCTCAAAGGGCAAATCGGTCGGGGCAACTAAGATCTTTCCGATTAATTTCTTTTGAGAAAATTAAATGCTTCAACGCATTCATTGGTGAAGATAACCGGAGCATCCTTCTCGAGGAGATGGGTCAGAGGGCGGGCTATCTTAGAGAAATCTTGGATGAAACGACGATAGAAACCGGTGTGACCTAAAAAACTCCGAATACCTTTGACGGTAGTGGGATGAGGGAGTTTAGCTATAACGTCGACTTTAGCTCGGTCGACCTCAATCCAGATTTTGAAATCTTATGGCCGAGGACAATGCCCTCTCGAACCATGAAATGGCACTTCTCCCAATTCAAGACCAAATTGGTGTCTTCACACCGTTTGAGCATGTGGTCTAGATGAGAGAGGCAAGACGTGAAAGAATCTCCATAAACCGAGAAATCGTCCATAAAAACTTCCATAGACTTTTCGATCATGTCATGAAAAATAGCCATCATGCACCTTTGGAATGTTCCGGGAGCATTGCATAAACCAAATGGCATTAGATCGGTAAGCAAACGTTCTATAAGGGCACGTGAAAGTCGTTTTCTCTTGATCATGCGGAATCAATCGAATTTGAAAGTAACCGGAAAAACCATCGAGAAAGCAATAGAATTCATTTCCCGCTAAACGTTCGAGCATCTGATCCATAAAAGGTAGCGGGAAATGATCCTTTCGTGTAGCATCATTCAACTTTCGGTAATCAATACACACCCTCCATCCGGTGACGAGGCGTGTGGAAATCAATTCATTATCTTCGTTGGCAACGACGGTCATGCCACCTTTCTTTGGGACACAATGTATAGGGCTAACCCATGAGCTATCGGAGATTGGATAAATGATTCCGGCGTCAAGGAGTTTAAGAACTTCCTTTTTGATCACCTCATGAATTTTTGGATTAACCCTACGTTGTTGTTGAATAACGGGTTTGCAATCATCTTCCATTAAGATCTTATGAGTACAAAAACGAGGGTTTATGCCTTTAATGTCGGAAATTTGCCAAGCGATGGCACTCTTATGTTTTCGAAGAATATCCAAAAGTGCGGTTTTCTCCTCATCTTTTAGGTTTTTAGCAATGATGATGGGAAACTTGTTCGGTTCTTCAAGAAAAGCGTATTCAAGATGAGGAGGTAAATCCTTGAGCTCGGGCTCCGAAGATTTTTCGTCAGACGTTTGTATTTCTTTGATTTCTTTAATCGTAATTTCCTTCGGAGGGAGTGATGGTGACGGATCTTCATTTAGCAATTGTTCAAGATAAAGGATATCTCCCTCCGAATCATAAACACCATCATCAATTCCCGGTGGAATCGATTCGTCATTAGCAAGAAACTCATCGATCTCTTCCAAAAGGAAATCACCTCCCTCAAACGGAGTGAGAGAGGGGGAAGAGTCGGCAATGATTGGTTCAGAAGGTTGTTTAGAAGGTGAATCAGAAGAAGTAGAATTGTTAGCAAAACCGAGAACTTCTTGAGCGTACTCCTCACAAGAAACATCAATAACGTCGATTCGATTGATGGAAGCATCGTCGAAATTTGAGGAGTACCTCGTCGTTTGATTAATGTTGAATGTGACGGCTTCTTGATTAACTCTCAACGTTATCTCTCCTTCGAACACATCAATTAAGGCACGACCGGTCCTTAAGAAACATCTCCCAAGAATAATAGGTACTCGAGGGTCGCATCAAATCTACCACAACAAAATCCGCGGAAAATAGAACTCCCCACTTTGACAAAGACATCCTCGGCTATACCCTTTGGACGGGTCGTAGAACGATCGGCTAGCTCGAGGGTCATACACGTTGGGGTAAGTGGGGGTAACAAAAGCTTATCGTAGATTGATTTGGCATCAAATTGATACTCGCGCCAAGATCGGCCAAGGCGGAGCATTGAACAATTCCTTGAAAATCACATGGAATGAGGAACTTGCCGGGGTCACCTAACTTTTCGGGAAGTTTCTTGAGGATAACCGCTGAACAATTCTCATTCAGAGATGTCGTAGCAAGCTCATATAGTTTCTCCTTGTTTGTAAGCAATCCCTTAATTGTAGAAGCAAGTTTAGGCATCAAGAGAAGGGCATCCACAAAACTGATTTCCACATTCAAGTCTTTGAAGATTTGGAAAAACGCTTCCATTTGATGATTAGACTTTTCTCGAAGCGTTTGATCTTTAAGACGAGACGAATATGGGATAGACGGTTTCGGATTAGCTTTCTTCACATTCACGGGAGCATCTTCGGCTCGAATCTTGGACAACCGTGGGTTGGACATTCACATACTCTTATTAGTAGGAAGCACCGGGTCCTTCGTCACCCCGGTCTCACGGTCTACCACACGAGAGGAAGAAGAAGTAGTAGGAACCGTAGGTCCATCATAAGCTACACCACTTCGGGTAGTGATCGCTTTCATGTCACCTCTCGGGTTTGGAATCGTATTGCTTAGAAGAGAACCGGAACCCGAGGGTTGAGAATAAGACGTAGACGGCTGATTGGCTTGAAAGAAACTAGCCATCATATTCCTTATTTCAATCATCTGTTTGTTGCTTGTAGCTTCCATCTCCTTTTTGAAGTCCGTCCTCATGCCGTTAATTTGATTTTGCAAACTTTTAATGGTGTAATCAGAGTTCTTCATGTAAGTTAGAAAATCGTTGTTCGGAGCAACTTGAGGAGGTGCTTGGTAAGGTTGTTGAGGAGGAGGTGGTTGATATTGATGTTGAGGAGGAGGTGGTTGTTGGTAAACTTGAGGTGGAGGAGCTTGGTAGTGTTGATTACCATGATTAACATTAGCTCCTTGGTTATGATTAACATTATGGTTACCATTAAAACGGTTTTGATTTTGGTTTTGTTGTTGAGGTTGGTTGAAACCGGGAGGTCCGAGATAATTGTTTGAACAGTAGCTAAGAAGATTTCGATCTCCTTGCGGTTGATTGTAGTTTCCCGTAGCAGCATAAACATTCTCACGTGCGTAGCCACCGATGGTGGGCACTGAATAAGAATGTGGACCTCCACAAGTCTGATTCGATTCGATTATTCATTTGAGTAATCCGTAAGATATCGTCGATCTTTTTGTTCATGGCGGCTATTTCGCGAGAAGAAGACGTATTTGATCGAGATGATGCACCCCTTTCGGCGGTAGAATCCCAATAATTGTAATGAGCGGTCATGTTCTCAATAAGATCGTAGCATTCCTCGGGACGTCTTTTCAAGAAAGTTCCACCGGCGGCGGCATTGATTGTTTCACGGTGTCGTAACGTCAAACCATTATAAAACGTATCAATTTGAGTGACAAGCAACATGTTATGATTTGGACATCGATCAATCGCAAGTTTATATCGTTCCCAAGCTTCAAACAAAGATTCATCGGGATATTGCCGGAAATTACCGATATCGTTCCTCAACTTCGTCACCATCGATGGTGGAAAGTACTTTGCCGAAACTTCAAACCATTTCCTCAAAGGTATGAATCGAATTCTTCTGAGTCGATCAAACCAAGAAGTAGCATGATGAGTCAAAGAGTATGGGAAAAGATATAGACGAAGGGCGCCATTGGAGACCCCATTTTGTTTCATACTCGAGTGGCGGTTAAAATTTATCAAGATGCTTGTTTGCATCGTCATCGGGTAAACCATGAAATTGACAACTGGTTTTTACTTGTTCTATCATATGATGTTTCAAGCTAAAATCGGTAGCTTGAAAATTAGTCGGTGCAATGGGTCCTCCCCTCCCATACATTGTAGGTTGACATAACTCCTCCATCGTTCGGAGATCGGGAGCTACATTTTGATTAACGGGAGGAGGATTAGGACCGGGGTTGGTGGTACGTTGGGAGCAACCATATTACGTAACTCGGTGCGTTCGATTCGCTTCGAAGTCGTCTAGATCGAGAGCGAAAAGCATGCACTTAAAACCAAGGCAATTAAATGAGAACGGTATTCAAAACACAGTGAACTTAACCAATAATCCCAAGTGAATAAATCACTTCTATAAGACAAACGCACAAGCGAGTGGAGAAGCTTTTTAGGTCGTGAAGCTTATTAAAACCCGCTTCTTTTCAGCCGCAATTTAATGTCGGGCCGTCCTTATACCCACCACACAGTTTGTTTATCAAATAGAAATAAATCGACTCACAAGCGACACAAAGGCAAGTTTTAAATCTTTGGTTCGGGAACTTACTAATGATAACACCTCCGTTGAGAATGTTATATAATTGATGTATTCTATTTAAGCTCAAAAACACAAGAGAAAATTTTTTTGTATTTTTAATATGATATATATATATAAAAGAAAAAGGAAAATATTTTTTACTTTTTTGATTTTTATAAAAATAATAACTTCACAAAGGAAGGATCTCGAGTCACTAATCGTCCAACCTTTAACGATATTGTCGCGACACAACCTCCCCGGCAGCGGCGCCAAAATTTGATTCGTTTGTAGGCTTAGGGGTGTGTGTGTATGGATAAAACCACAATATCGATATCAAAAATAACCACAAGGAATGATTTAAAATCCCTTTAGGAAAAAGGATAATGAATCAAAACCCGTGAGTGATAGTGATACGGATTTGGAAATCCGAGTCGTTTCCCAACGAGGTGTGAATGGGCAACATCGTTATTGGTTCGTTATTAAAATGCTCGATGTTATAGATATTTGATTATATTAAAACTACGGGGAATGGGAAAACAATTAAGGGAAATTACACTACGGGGAATCCTAAATACGCGATTAAAACTAAAACGTATTAAAAGAAACGGAAATAAAATGCAACTACGTCTATTCTAAGTCCTAAAAATGATCTAAAATTACTTTCTAACTAAAAATGATATTAGAAAATTATCTAAGAATTAAAACTAATTTTTAGGATTTTTCTGGAATTTATTTGAATTAAAACTAATTTTAAACTAATTTAAATGCTAAAAATTACAAATTAAACTAGGAAAAAATCGGAAAAATATTTTTTGGCTTTTTATGATTGATCTTAATCTATGAAAATTGAAAACTTATTTTTTTGAAGCTTTTCTGATTTAATTGCAATAAAAGCTATTTAAAATGCCTTAAAAACTGTTTTAAATCAAGAAAAATAGTTAATAGTAACTAAAAATTATGAAAAATTCAGTAAAAGTCTACAATATTATTCTAAATCTATGAAAAATATCAAAACCTATGCTAGTGTGCAAGAAATGGGAGATGTAGTGTAACTGTTTTCCAAATAAGCACTTGTAGTAAGCTATAAGCTATGATAGAATACCAAATGATCACAGAAGCTAGTTTATACTATAACTACTCTAAAACAACTAATCTCAGCTACTCCTAACCTCAAAAGCTCTTATTTCTATGATTTAACTTGTGAAATCCAAACAGCCTAACCCCTTATGTTTAAGCTTAAGCACAAGCTTATGTAATAAGCTTAAGTGAAAACCAGATATGTGGTCCTCAAGACCACCAACCAAGGATCAATTGTTCTAAATTTCAAACAAAAACAAACTCAATTGAAGCTTGTGCAAGGCTTGCAAAGAAGCTGTTTGCACTCTAATCTTGAGTGCTTGACACAGGCAAACCAGCTCTGTTGAAGAGCTTATCTAGAGCTTAAAACAGTTTCCAAAAATTCAACAAAATTCACTTTTCAAAAGTAGACCAACTGAAGTTATTTGTCACAAAATTTCACTTGAATTAGATCAGAAATGAATGTGTGAAAAAATCTACAAAGATTTATGAAAACCTGTTTTGATGAGTTTTGACTTTGAGAACGAAATGAAATTTGACTAATATGAGATTTGAATCCAATTTGCTAACTGAAAATGATTTAATAAGCTAAAGTATAACTGAAATAAGCTAGTCCCTTTAAATCTAAATCTAGATTAAGCTAGTGATTAACTGAATTTTATCTAATCTATAACTAAGACTGATTTGAGAGAATTTGACTAAATGATGTGTAGAAGCAAAACAAAAGGTGAATTGAAGTTTACTACACCTAGTTAAGCATGAATCAACTAATCTTAATCAATAAACTAACCTCTATCTCTGTTAAACTACTTATGCCAAACACCCGTATATGAAAACTTTCTATTAATCAAACTTAGAGAGGTAGTCTAATATTACTTCTACAACTTAACAGAGATCTAAACTAATCTATATGCTAAATTAAACCACAATCAAGCAATGATAACTAGACAATATCAACTGTAACAAATATGCAGATTCAAACAGTAAAATGGAAGGAGAATTTGAACTCACAAGTGATCCGGCTCAAGTGCAGTTTATCACAGAACCCAATCTACCACTATACTAATCTAATTTAACCCAATCCAGCTCTGAATCAACCAGTTTCCATAACCAAATCCATATGAAGCACTTCAGTTGACTTTTGTTGACTGAGAGTGTTTTAAGAGTAAAAACTGAGTAGAGGCTTATATAAGCAATCAATAAGCTATAGGAGAGCTTATAAGAGCTTATCAAAACAATTTTAATAACTAAAATCAAGCTGAACGCTATTTTACTATATTTTTTTATTTTTTTAAGAGATTTTAATTATTTTTTATTTTTTATTTTTTTTATATGAAACTGAAAACTGAAAACATCAATTGAATAAACTGAAATAAGTGATTTCAATCTGAATAAGCTAATAAGAAATTTAAAAACAGAATAAAACTTAAGAATGAGAGATTTAAATGAAAACTGAATTCTATTAATCAAATGAAATTACAATAAGCTGAAAAGGATTACAATAATACTTGAAAGAAATAAGCTAAAAACATTAAGAAAACTACTCAGTTAAATTCCCTTAAAGTTTGTGATACAAAGGGGGGTATTTATAGCATCGAATGAGCTTGGGAAGAGTCTAGAAATCTTCATTTGTGCTTCTTTTCATCACCTCACAGCCCTTGGATTAGTTTCCAGCTCTTTCCAATCATTTCCCATCATTGGATCATGTGCATGTGTCAAATCGACCAATGAGAGGAGGTTATATCACACGGATTGATGACCTGGCAACCCACATGTGTCAGGTGTGTCAAAAGGTGTCAGACGAAAGTACTGAATTACCCTTGATTTTAGTGTAAGTGGCCAATTGAAGTGAAGGGTAAATTAGGGTTCATAGGTTCTGGGTTGGGGGGAATTGGGTAAAAGGATTTGGCGCGTTTGGTTTTTTTAATATTTATTTGATTTTGTTGACTTCATATGACCGGGTATAAGTGCAACCGGGTCATGGGGTTATGGATTGGACTGGGTCGGATGGTGGGAACCGGGTGTGTTGGATTTGGGCTTGGAACATGGGCTAGGATTTGGACTAACATTGGACCCAAAGTATATTTAAAGGACTATTATTGCCAAATCTGAATTTTTAAGGACCATTAGTGTAATTCTGAAAATGTAATCCAAGGGCTGATCTTGTCATTCTTTAATAATCCAGGGACTGAATTTGCAACTTTTGAAACTTGAGGGGTCATTTCTGCCATTTTCTAAAAGTTGAAGGACTGTTTCTGACATTTCTTCAAACTTTGATCAAATCTTCACAAATCATCCTCAGAGAGTAGAAATCTGCACAAATGCATAATTGACCTTCCCTCCACTTTAGCTCTCTTAATCTCTCGTGCTCGGATTTTCGTCTGATTTGGCTTCTTTTTGGGTGTTTTATCGTATCCGTACCTGCACAAGCACAAACTCAAGAAAACAACAAATATTAGCAATAAACGGCTCTTTCTTGGTTATTTTGGGTCAGATTTGATAAACAAAAGATATGTGTTTAAGCACATATCAATAGGCTTGAGACTAGATCAAACCTTCATCGCTTTGGCGTAAGCACCTAGGAAAAACTATCCAAGAGGTCTTTTAAAGGGTTGTAACGTTAGGCTTACGGTAGGGAAACAAAGGGTTTGGTGGGATAAGCGATTTAGTGGTGGCAAGTCAAAAATCTTTATGTTACAAGCATGCGAAGAATGGCGTTGCTAAGCCAAGACTCGACACTCTAAACTCTAGATAAATTGAAACAAACAAACATAAATTTAAAGATAAATGTAAGATGGTTGCCCGTATGTTTTATTATTATTTTTTTTTTAACACTCATTTTTTTTTCTTTTCTCTTTTTTCTATTTTTTTCAATTTTTTTTCATACACTTTTACTCTACCATCCTCTACGATAACATCAAAATGATAGGGATTTATAGGCACATCCCTACACTTGAGTTTTTATTACTCTAACACTAATTTGACCCGAATTGAAAAGATCAAAACACTTGGAGTACATTATTACGCAAATAAAGGGAATTTGAATTTAACGTTCCCTTCCCGTCATTTCATAAAATTTAACTTTTCCCATGAGTCCCAATCGTCCCAAAACTGTTTACAAAGGATATGACTCGACTTAGAAACTTATGCAAGCAACTAGATAATTGAACTAAGGGTTTAGTATGATAACAATAACGCACTAAAAGTGAGTGCATACAAGGTAGGCTAAGGCGATTTGGGTAATGCTCTTCATTGATATTCCGGAAAACCGAAACATCACGAGAACCGCGAAAAGGATAGGCTCTGAGGGGTTAACTAGGGGTATCGTGTACTAAAGATGAGTACAACGCAAGGGTGTGGGGGAATTACTCAACCGATGTGGAAGAAGTAATTATATTACGGGTATCAAACAAGGGTTATCCTAATGCCTCTTATCATTTAGTTATTCCTAACTACACAAGTGTAGTCTTACTAGCGATCTCGGAATGCATCACAAAACAAGTTCTTGAGTCTATTATACTACCGGTTCACACTCGAAGCATTAAAGTGGAATGCTTTAATTCCTACAAATCTAGGGGCGATCCTCACATTTTGGGTGGAATTTAAGTGGTAAAGGGTTTTTTGTGTTAGTCATATAACTTCCTATCCATGAGACGATTTATTAAGACTAATGGCCCACTCCTACAAGTCATGAAAAATTTTAAATTTGGTGCCAAAATTACCCTAACCGATATTTCTCATGGTTTATTACACAAATAAAATTGGACAAGGCAAATATTCAAGGATAAGCATAGTTTCAAAGTTCCCGTTTTATTTTCCCTCCCTACGCTTAAACTGAACATTGTCCCCAATGTTCCCCGAAAATATCAAAGTTATGATAATGGAAGGTAATTAAAAACGAAAGAAACTAGTACTCCCCTTATTAGCTCGGTAGGATCCGTGTGAAGTAGTGGTTAAATCTTTCTTCAAGAAGAGTGTTTGCGTTAAAAGCTCCTTCCAATCTTATGTATCTTCTTCTTGATAAGTTAAACCTGCACACTTGAAGAAAACAAACGAAACCTTCGCGTAAAATCGGTGGTAACAATATATATATGACTCTACTAAACTAGGATATAATGCTTGTGGAATGGATGTTTACAGATTTTCTGGAAAATTAAGACCTGGAAAATTCCAAAAGTTTATAAGTAGCTCAGAAAATGAGAAAAAATTAGTAAGCAGTTTCTACTCCTCCTGACGCCGTCAGGTTATCCTGACAGAAACTGGTCTGCGATTTTCTGGAAAAAATTATGGAAAATTTTTATCTTTAGAATCTGAAAAAATTTCCTGCAAAACAACCATTATGACTCAATACAAGCATTTGACTCGAACAAACACACATGTATGTCTTTTAAATAATTGTAATTCTCATGTTCACATTCTTTTTGAAAACGTGTGTAATCCTCCCTACACTTATCCCTTATGTAAAATACCTTTATATGTAATTAAGACGAGGTTAAAGACAAAATAAGTCTTTTTACAAATTTAAACATGAGAACAAACAATCAATAAAAGATATACGACACAAACAAGCAAACAATTAAGCATGGGTTGCCTCCCACGAAGCGCTTTTCTTTATTTATGAGTCTTGTAGCTAGACTCGAAGTCGTGCCCTTACGTTGTCTCGTGCACGCTTATGTGCCCATACCTAAGCCATTCCAATGTTCTCTCATTATTCTTGTAATCATCTCCTAACTCTAGGCATTTTTTATAATATCGCTCATTTTTTTCATAAGTATGCCTAAGTCCTTGTTGATTATCTCTCTCACTAAGTATCGGAATGGGAGCCATCCGATTGCATGCCTCTATATCTTTGTGCTTAAACCTAGGGTGTGTACGGGGCATTTGATAGACAAAATCTTCAACTCCATCAGAGAATGTGATTAGACCATCAATCATCCGTTCATTCAACCTAGTCATTCTCTTAAAGTTTGTTCCAAAGATAACTTGGGTATGACTTCCATCAATGAATTATCCTAAATCCTCTAGGACCATGAATTCAACCACATAAGCAAAACTTCCAACAAACACATCCAAGTAAGTGACCGTATCAACAACATTATCCCCTTGATAGGCTAATTCATCCACCTTTATTTTATTATATAAGTTTCTTGAGATTAAGTTTAAAGGTAAAAATGAGTGCAAGTTAGCATCAAAACTTTCAAATCCTATCTTACAAGGGAATTGCATGTTAAAGGGGCCATTAGCCTCAATTCTACACCTAGGGTCAAAACATTGGGAGAAGTCTTTTTCCATTTCAAAATTAACTTCATCGATGACCTCCCCGTCATTAAGTGCTTCACCATAATCAAACTCCTCATCGGAATTCGAGTCATAGAAAGGACTTTGTTGTTGCCAATTTATTTCATTATGCCCTAGGTGATTTCCAAAGTGGTGAACGGGTGAAGGGTTTTGTGGGATTGCGTTCTCAATTTTGGGATTGGGAGGGGGATTGGGGGCAGGTAGTGTGAAAACTCTTCGGCGAAAGATGCGAATCATGGTAAGTGATGGTTTTACTAACAAAGGTCACGAAGAAGGGGGATAGACTACGAGGAAGCTAAAATTGAGAAAAAAGCTTACTTGATAGGAATCAAGCAAGGAAACCTAAACGAGGTGGAAATCTAACTAACTATTCTATTCCCCGCGGCCAAAACTTGATACGCTGCATAACGCTGCGGGGTCAAAGGAACTTCCTTTTGTCGAGCAAGTTTTTCAACACCCTAGGCAAAGGAACCTAATCGTCGTAGTGTAGTATTAGGTAAGCCTCGGAATTGATATCGTTCTCTAGGGGAATAGGAATGCTAGTGAGAAGTTACTACGCTAAGGTTGGGGTTGAGGAAGATTATTATTTTTATCTTTTTTAGAAAATTGAAAGGTACGAATCTCGGGGTTTGGATTTGAGGGGTTGGTATTTCTACCGATTACTCACTTATCTAATTATCTAATTATCTAAACTAAGGTAAGTGTAGTCTATGTCTATTGTTGTGCGCTCTTATGATGATTAAAAATGTGTTTACTTAGATGTTATTACTCCCTAGTTATCTCCTATTGATGGTTGAATTGTCACGTCCTTATTCTTAACGCGTTGTGTTTCTAAGGTCGTAGGGTATGCGTTTATCCCTAACTCTTTGAAGCTACCTAAGGTTAATGACTACTAAATCTCTAGGATTCATAAACTTAACACTAAGGTTATCTTTGGATATTTAGCCTACAATTCCACTAGTAACTATAAGCTAAGGTTCAACAAAGACTAATCAAGCATTAATAACACAACGAATGACCTATCGCAATACTAGGTCAATCATAATTAAGATAAGAGACAACGAATCAATATTCAATAACTAGGTTTCATATTATCTAAGGAAACACACAAGTAAATTAGCCGGACATGGAGAACATGCAAGCATACACACAAACAATTGAAGACATAATTGAATTAATGAAGTAAAACACTTATCTTGTTGTAAAATATGGTATGGAACCCTAAGATACTGCACAAGACAGCCTTGGTTCGGTTTAGATTTTTACTCCACAAAACTACCTCCCTCAAAACTAAAAAATTCGGATTCTATATATAGTGTTACAAAATGAGATGGCGTCACTCTTTAATTGTGACGCCGTCGGGTCGCCGCCATTAGGGTTTCGTCTTGGCCACGTCAACTTTGTGACGGCGTCACCTTATGCTCGTGACGCCGTCGGCTTCAACCTCTGACGCCGTTTGGATCCAAATCTAGGCCGCTCTGGAGTTGCGACGCCTACTCTTTTAAACCTGATGCCGTCACTTGTAAAATAGCAATTTGGCTACTGAGTCGTCTCAAGATGTGTCGCGACGGCGTCGCATTTAAGCAGTGACGCCGTCCCCTTTCAATTCCAGCAGTTTGAGTGTCTCGATTCTTGACTTTGGCCATTTTCTTCGTATATTCGCGCCTTTTCGTCCGAATAAGTGTCATTCCAGCAATTTGCCTTCAAGAGACCTAAAAAGTGAAAAGGAACGAAATTAAGTAGTAACGGATACAAAAGTGATCAATTAAGGGCTTAAATAACCCCTCAAAAGTGTACCTTTTAAATCCTTATCAGTCACGAAGAAGGGGGATAGACTACGAGGAAGCTAAAAATGAGAAGAACCTTACTTGATAGGAATCAAGCAAGGAAACCTAAACGAGATGGAAATCTAACTAGCTATTCTATTCCCCGGCAGCGGCGCCAAAAACTTGACGCGTATAACGCGTTCGGGGTCAAAAGAACTTCCTTTTCGTCGAGCAAGTTTTTCAACACCCTAGGCAGTGAACCTAATCGTTGTAGTGTAGTATTGGGTAAGCCTCGGGTATTAATATCGTTCTCTAAGGGAATAGGAATGCTAGTGAGAAGTGTACTACGCTAAGGTTGAGGTTGAGGAAGATTATTTTTTATCTTTTTATATTTTTTATAAAGCTAAGGGAAAAATCTCGGGGTTTGGATTTGGGGGTTGGTACTTCTACCGATTACTCTACTTATCTAATTATATAAACTAAGGGGTAGTCTATGTCTATTTGATGTGTGCTCGTATGATGATTAAAAATGTGTCTACCTAGATACTATTACTCCATAGTTATCTTTTATTGGTGGTTGAATTGTCACGTCCTTATTCTTAACGCGTTGTGTCTTCTAAGTTCGTAGGGTATGCTTTTATCCCTAACTCTTTGAGAATACCTTAAGGTTATTGCCTACGAGATCTCTAGGATTCATAAACTAACACCAAGGTTATCTTTGGATATTTAGTCTATGATTCCGCTAAGTGACTATAAACTAAGTTTCACAAAGATTATTCAAGCATTAAAAACACAACGATGGCCTAGTGCAATCCTAAGCCAATTACAATTAAGATAAGAGACAACCAATCAATAATTAATAACTAGGTTTCATAGATCTAAGCAAACACACAAGAAATTTAGCCGGACATGTTAAACATGCAAGCATACACACATACAACTGAAGACATAATGAAATCAATGAAGTAAATAACTTATCTTGATGTAAAATACGGTATGAGAACCCTAAGATACTGTCCAAACCTGACCAAAATCGTTTTAGGTTTTTACTCCACAAGTCTATTTCCTAAAAGTCTGAAAATTCGATTTCTATATATAATTTTACATATGCGACGGCGTCACCTTAAAAGTGTACCTTTTAAATCCTTATCAAATATCCCTACACTTGGTATTTGCTTGTCCTCAAGCAAATGTGCTTTTGGCCAATTAATTTATAAGTTAGGGGTCATGAAGCATTAGTTTAGAACGATTCACAACACATATAAGCCCCGCAAAAGTCATAACAAGCACGGAAATTACATACTAGCACCTCACAAGCTTTGAAGATTAAGGGCGTCACCTTATAGTTGGGACGCCGTCAGATCGCCGCCATTAGGGTTTCATCTTGGCCAAGTCATCATTGGGACGGCGTCACGTTGTGGTTGTGACGCCGTCTGCCTTCTAGTGACGCGTCTGAATCTAGATCTAGGCCGCCGAGAAGAAAAGTCTTCGTGACGCCTTTACTCTTCAAAGCTGACGCCGCCAGTGTAAAATAGCAAATTCGCGGTGTGCGTCACAAAATAGGGACGGCGCCGCCTCTGTTTGGGACGCCAAGGTGTTAATCCAGCAGCTTGAGTGTCTTGATCTTGACTTAGCCATTTTCTTTGTATATTCACTCCTTTTCGTCCAAAAATGGATCATTCCAGCATTTTGTTTCCAAGTGACCTAAAAAGTGAAAAGGAACGAAATTAAGCAGTAACGGATATAAAAGTGGGCGATTAAGGGCTTAAATGACCCCTTAAAAGTGTACGTTTTAAATCCTTATCACCCGGTCAGTTCTTGTTATTAATGTCGGATGAGGGTAACGACCCCGGGCAGGTGACGGTCGCAGATGAAGAGAAAGCATTAGAAACTGCCAATTCATATTATAACCTTGGGGACAAGGTAATTTTTGAAGGAAGGGGGAGTGTTACACACCAGCTGTTCAGGGGATGGAACGAGCCAATAGGATAACAACTGCATCAGTTTGTGTTTAGGATAACCATCAAAATTATCTTTTTGTTTAGGATAAGTGTCGAAGTATTTCTTTAGGATATGTGTTGAGTCTGTGTTCAAGTCATATTAGGATAAGTGTTTGTCTTCGTTTAGGATTATCTTGTTTCGAGTATTTAAGCTCATCGTATGAATGATCTATCAAGTTTAAGATCAATAATATTCTGGTTCTTATACTTTTTTCTTACAGAGCCCGCACACGCTATAAGTGGTGCAACTATTGGTACGAGTAGGTCGTATGACAATAGCACTCAATCCCCCCAAACTTATATAACATCAAATTGACCAAGTAAAAATGATGTAAAAGACTTGATTAGCTGAGTGTTACTTTGTGCTATCATATCTTCACGGGCAATGTTTCTTTAGGCATTGGAAGCATCGCTTGAGGCTTGAGCAAATCAACCTTGTAAAACTACTAATGATCAAGATAAATATGCTAGAATAACTCATTTGACAAAAAAGATAATCATTAAATGGCATGGCAAAGTAAAGTGTTTGAAGGTTATATTACTTATGCAGAGGAATTTTCAAATGCTTACTCTTATTTTGGTGCTTACCAAGGGACAAATCCTTACCATCCATTTAGTTTGATCTAATGGTGGAGATAAACCTAAGATTTAATATGGAAACCTAAGTCCATGTTTTTTTTTTCTCCTTTTTCTTTGTCTTTTTGTCTTTCTTATTTATTAACATTTTTTTCTTTTTTTTTCTTTTGAATTCACGTTTTTATTTTAAATTCATTTTTTTATTATTATTTTTTTTTAATATTTTAAATTCACATTTTTTTTATTCAAGTTTTTTTTTTCGCTTTCATACGTTTTCATCTGTATTCATACGTTTTCGTCCGTGTTCATATGTTTTCGTCTGTTTTTTTACGTTTTCGTCTGATTTCAAACGTTTTCGTCTGTTTTCATCCGCTTTCGTCGATTAAATGCTTTCATCCGCTCGTACGTTTTATCCCAGCTGACGTTGTTTTCATATTTTTATACATTTTCGGCTTTAACTCAAACGTTTTTGTCCGCTTTTACGCTCTTTACGTTTTCGTCCATTGTTAGACATTTCCTCGTTTTCAGACGTTTTCGTCCGCTTTTATATCGTTTTCATACGTTTTCGACATTGTTTCTTCGACGCTGCGCCTATTTACGTCCGCTTTCATTTGTTTTCTTACGTTTTCGTTTGTTTTCATATGTTTTCGTCCATTTTCTTACGTTTTGTTCGCCTTTCCGCTGTTTTCGTCCATTTTTCATACGTTTTCAGACGTGTTTTTACGTTTTCATCTGTTTTCTTACGTTTTCAGCCATTTTCATCCATTTTCACACTTTTTTGTCTGTTTTTTTAGGTTTTCATGTATTTTCGTCCGTTTTTAGACGTTTTCGTCTGTATTTTTATGTTTTCATGTATTTTTGTCCGTTTTTATACGCGTTTGTAGACGTTTTCATACGTTGTCATTCGTTTTTACGTTGTCCATTTTAGATTATTTCGTCTATTTTAGACGTTTCGTCTCTTTTCGCTTTCGACCGTTTTCGACGTTTTCGTCCGTTTTCATACGTTTTCATTCGATTTTATACGTTTATTCGTTTCAGACGTTTCATTTTGATATTTGTCAGTGACACTTATTTATCTCTTGTGATATAACACTGTAAGGAAAATGAAAAGTATTACATTCTTCATCCTGTATGT
The DNA here is from genome assembly GCA_910596185.1 of Chrysanthemum makinoi. Classification (NCBI taxonomy): domain Eukaryota; kingdom Viridiplantae; phylum Streptophyta; class Magnoliopsida; order Asterales; family Asteraceae; genus Chrysanthemum; species Chrysanthemum makinoi. The sequence continues at coordinate 208,943,659 of OU343217.1, read as the reverse complement.
GTTATCAGTTGCGATACTCAACTAAGAATGTGATGGTGGTGTTTTTGAAAATATTTAGGAAGATTTTTGTGTTTTATGATATTATGAAATATTAGAAAAGTTGTTCAACTGAAAACAAGAGATGTTATGATACTTTTATTAGACTTGTGGTGGATTTTCTATTTAATGGATACATTGGGCATGTTTCGATAGATTTTATAGCGGGATTTGAAAATATCTATGGTTGAATCGGCAAACTAAATAAGCTATGGTTGAAGATAGCACACATCTTTATAAACAAACAAAGGAAGCTCAAACACTTATTGTATCACAGGTGATATCACCTCACTTGTGATATCACACGTGAAATCATGTGTGATATCACATGATATCATGTGTGATATTACCGGTGATAGCATGTCTGATATCATAGTTTATATCACTTGTGATATCACCTGTGATATCATGTGATATCACAAGTGAGGTGATATCATGTGTGATATCACAGGTGTTTGAGCTTACTCAGTTTGTTTATAAAGATGTGTGCTTTCTTCAACCATAGCTTCTTTAGTTTGCTAATTCAACCATAGATATTTTTAAATCCCGCTATAAAACCTATTGAAACATGCACAATGTATCCATTAAATAGAAAAATCCACCACAAGTCTAACAAAAGTTTCATAACATCTCTTGTTTTCAGTTAAACACCTTTTTCTAATATTTCATATTATCATAAAACACAAAAATCTTTCCAAATATTTTTAAAAACACAAATAAGAAAAATAAACAGAATCATCACAGCATTATAATAAGTGATGTTTATTATCATTTCTTTCATATATACTTGGTAAAATACTAAATACTTATCACATTTGATATGAATTTAATATTTCACAACCTTAGTTGAGTATCACAACTGATAACACATACATGATGAAGAGTGTAATACTATTCATGTTTCTTACAGTGTTATATCACAAGAGATAAATAAGTGTCACTTAAAAATATCAAAATGAATAAAAAGGAAACAAACTAGGAAAATTGAGACTTGACATATTCTTAAAATCAAACAAGTGTTGCATAAATTAGCATTTTTTTTAACAAAATAAGAATTCACCTAAAAAGATTTTAACCCTTTTATTTCTACTAAGAGTATAATATCACAAGTGATAGATAACATTGGTTGCATTAAAAAAATATGCGTTGTCAATTGCGATGAAAGGCACAACAACTATCTTTTAACTGAAAATTATAAAAATATTAGAAAACACATAGGTGATAATATATAAAAATATACAGAGCAATGAAATAGGTGATATTAAAGGTTAAACAAACATACTTGTTTGTTTATGAAATATCACAAATGATATTAGACATTAACTTTTTTTTTAACAAAATATCACAATTGATATTAAACATGTAATATAATAAAGTTTAATAGTAAGCATGAAAACGTATGAAAATAGACGAAAACGTATAAAAACTTCAAAAAACGGACGAAAACGTATGAAAACGGACAAAAACGTACAAAAACAAATGAAAAGCGTATAAAAACGGACAAAAACGTATAAAAACGGATAAAAATGGACGAAAACGTAAAAAAATGGACGAAAGCGTATATAAACCTATGAAAACCGATGAAAACGTAAGAAAACGGACAAAAGCGTAAGAAAATAGACGAAAACGTATGAAAACGGACAAAACGGACGAAAACGTGAAAAATGAAAATGCGAAAATGTAAGAAAACGTAAGAAAATGACGAAAACATATAAACGGACAAAAATAAGAAGATGTAAAACAGAAAACGTAAGAAAACACGTAAACGTAATGAACGAACAGCGTAATAAAATAGACAAAACGTATGAAAACGGACGAAGATGTAAGAAAACAGAAGAAAACGTAAGAAAACGGACGAAAACGTATGTAAACGGACGGAAACGTATGTAAACGGAAAAAACGTGGAACGGATCGCGTAAGAAAACAGACGAAAACGAAACGAACTAAACGGACGAAAATGAAAACGGACGAATGGAATATGAAACGGACGAAACGTAAGAAAGCGAACGAGCGTATGAAAACGGACAAAACGTAGAAAACAAGAAAACGTAAGAAAACGAACGAAAACGTATGAAAACAGACGAAAACATATAAAAAGTGGAAAAAACGGACAAAAACGTAAGAAAACGTTTGAAAACTAACGAAAACGAAAACGAAAAAAAAAAAAAACGTGAAATTAAAAAAAGCGATTTTAAAAAAGACAAATAATGAGAAAATAAATAAGAAAGATAAAAAGAAAAGAAAAAGAAAAGAAAAAAACATGGACTTAGGTTTAGACATATTAAATCTTAGGTTAATCATCACCATTAGATCAAAATAGATGAAAGGTGGAGATTTATCCCTTAGTATGCGAGAATTTTTGAGTATGCAAAATAAAGTACCCCTACTTATGCACTAATCGTACGCATATATAACAAATAACTATACTACTAAAAGTGCTATACTATCCGTTACTCACCTTAAATTCGGGTTAAGTGTTCCTCCTGCTCTCGCCTCGACCACCTAATCATATAACAATCATATACACACTATTAAAAAATCACTAATCATCTAATACACATTAACTATATCATTTGACCACTAAGTTTGGTCTCTTTGAAGTCTTATGCCAAACACTTCATTAACAACTATCAATAATCATTGCCCATACTATTTCATCAATAATTCATTCCATAACCTCTACTAATTTCATCTTAATCCATGTTCATTCATAATAATATCGTCTAATAATCATAAAACATTAATAATCATAACCTCTACTAATTCCTCTCTATTCTTAAGTAAGCGGTTAGCTCCCAAATCGGGCCGTGAATGATGCACATTTGGTTCGTCTCATTTGAAAAATGAGTATAAAACAGCTGAGCTCTCGTTTTGAACTAAAATGAGTTGTTAGAAAACTTTACAACTGAACCGAACAAAACTAGTCCCCAGGTACTTCCATTTTGATAATGAGGACCAAGGTTCACACACCCCAAAATTGGCAGCAAGTGAAAATATCAAACCATAATCACCATCTCAAATATAAAGATCAAAATTCATTCGTTAATATACACATCAAGAAAAGGTTACTACATAGTAGATAATTTTCATCTGTCCTATTACATAGGAGGTAACGAAAACACGTTTACAGTCGAGCTCCCACTTCGAATCTCCTTCAAAACCGTAAGGGCTGAAAGACTAAGCCTCATGTATGTGTTCTCCATGTTCTTGATGTCAACGAGGTCTTCAGGAACTGTAAGAGACGACTTATCTTCTGGTTCAGGATCAGATCTGTCTTCTTTTCTGTTTGGTGATGCACATGGGGGTGGCTGATCTTCGTTCATGGAGAAAAGTTGGTCTAGCATCGTCTCGCACTTTTTCACAAGATTGTTTAGTACGTCAGTTTTGTAAAATGGTTCGTTTAGAACTTGTTGGATGAAAGGCACACGAATGAGAGCGCCACTTAGTTTGTCGTGTTTCTTTAGTATCTTCACTAATCCTACAAAGATGCACATTTAACAGAAATTTAGCTAAAATTATTGGTATATGAGTATATCCATATGCCCACACCAAACTTGTCTGTATTGCCTATGCAGTCCGGTTGCGTAACGCGTTAGAAGATGAAAAAAAATATATATGGGTCAAAAGAGGTATTTTTTTAGTATGGGTGTGGTTGAGCAGATAACACCAATAACACCTTTCCCCTGTAAAGGTTGTAAACAAATGATGTACCTAATACAAGTGATAATGTATAATGAGGCAATTCAAGCATATCTCTAGTTTCGTCTACACCAAATCTCATAAAATAGCATATTGATTGACATAAATTTTACTTTAGCTTTTTGTTTCCATACGAGTAGTTTTTTACTTCACAAATGTAGAAATGAAAAACTAGTTTTTGTATCTTCATAATCACTTATTCAGCTTGTTCATTGTCAGATTTAATGTTAACCAAACCGGATACATGTTTGGGTGGCTCCTAATGCAATATCCTCAATATAATTACTGAAGTACAGAAGTAGAGTACCTGTGTAATTTAAAGCACTGTAATTTACCAAGAGAACTATCTCCCCATGTAAATCCACCAACTCTCGGCCAAGTTTCAATAACTCGTCGTTTGAATCCTTGGCTGCATCCAAGTTATCTTCAAGAACCTAAAGTCCATAAAAAAAATTGCATTAGTGTGACAATATGTCCTGTTATAGTGCGTCTTAAACCTACGACTAATGCTTTAGGAGACACAGATTCAAGCGTTTGACTAAAAGTCACCGGTAAGGTGCTAGTCAAAACGCATCATGACGCTTTAATTACTGGAAACATGGTCCAACGTATATCAGAACAAACCATGACGCTTTAAATGCTGAAGATTATACATGAATTGTGATATCTACGCGTAGTTCAGTTAACATACTATCACAGCATCACTATAGCTACAGCATTATTTTCACTTTTTATAGACAAAGATACCCCACGATCAAATACGGTTGCATAGTTTATGGCAGCACGTAAACTAAAACCAGATAAACTTTATATCCTTTGCTTAGAAACGACATTCTTAAATAAAGTTTCATCCAAAGTACCTCAACCAAACCTTGATGGCAAGTATAATTAAGGGATGTTTGGGAAAGCTTAGTTAAACAAAAAGAAATTATCAGCTTATGTTGTACTAAAACAAGAGAACTATCTCCCAGTGTAAATATACAAGTTCTCGATCAAATTTCAATAACACTTCGTTTGAAACTTGGCAGCAACTAAGTCATCAAGAAACTTCACCCCATATAAAAAGAAACAATAACACAATTTGCATCAATCTTGTGACAGGATGTCCTGCTATTCGAATTATGGCAAAATTCTACCCTCGCCTGCTATCTATGAGCCCGTGAACCATAGCACAAGGTATATGAGAATGCCCCATGACGCTTTAAATGCTGTTTAATATACATCAATTGTGATATCTAGGCGTAGTACAATTAGCAAATGACCGCTATAGCTATAGCATTAAAATTTCACTTTCATAGACCATGCTACGCCATGATTAGGTATGGTTGCATAGTTTGTGGCTAAAAATCCATGCAATTGAAACATAGCATGTCATGCTATACGGCCTATACCGATGTACTTTATAAACTTCCTTCACTTAGAAATGATATTCTCAAATATAGTTCCATCTAAAGTACCTCGACCAAAACTTGATCGCAAGAAATAGTCAATAGTTAAAGTGAAAAGTCAGCTACAATTTGGTGCGGTTAAGCTTGTGATTACTATGAGACCTTCAATGTGATTCCACTATCTCAAACTATCAACTTCTTACGGGTGTTTAAGAAAGCTTTGGCTACACAGTATATCCTAGTTTACAATAACAAATTATCAGCTTATATTTTATCAAAACACACCGCAAAAGATAGTGTCTGGATTTGGTTATCAGCTTAGTCTAAAAACTAAGGGGGTGTTTGCCTCATAAGAAAAGCTTATGGCTTTTGCATAAAATCAAATACCCCATAATCCAAAATCCTCAAGTATGCAAACGATAACATTAAAGATCCAATTTTTATCTTCTAAAAATCAAAATTAACAAAAATACAAAACCATATAAAAAAAATTACCTTAATCCTAATAATATACCACTCTTGTTTCTCAAGAACAAAATCATTAAACTTATGAGTCTCATCTTTACACAAATTCACAAACTCATCAACTTCTTTGACCACACTTTCATCACTGACACTCATTTTCTGTCGCTTATTTCCGTTGCTAAAATAAATCCTTTTCAACTGTTTTTTCAAATCTTTATATGACAGAAACTTGTCCCTCCATTCTGGTAGCATGTCATCTATTAATCTCTGTAATACTTTTCTAAACTGCATCTTGTTGTATGTTTTTGGTAATTTTGTTAATGAAGATTAAATAATGGTATGATGATGATTATATGAAGAGGGATTTTATAATGGATATAGTTTTATAAGGAATACTGTATTGTTTATTGGTATGATCAAGGAGTATATTCTTTAGTGACGAATATTCTTTCCTTGTTTGTATCCTTTGCAACACTCTAACCGGCCAACAAATAAATATAAAAGTCGAACGATGTTTTTTAAGTCCCGTGTAGTTTGGTAACTTGGTCACTAAGGTGAACAAGAATTAAAAATTTGCGCATAATCTTATTTTAATGGGAGCTGATTTTGCCACGGAAGTATTTTATTCATCCACGGGATATTAATGAGCATTGACAGTTATACCCTTCAACATTATTTACCCACATTTTATTTTCTACCACTAAAAAGCCAGCTGCCAACTTCAAATTCATCATATCGCATTCATTTCCACTTCCTTCGACGCCTTCATCTCCAGCCACCTCACTTGAGTCACTTCTACCGGTCATACTTTGCCAACACACTAATCACTAATGTTGACCTGATTCGTTTCCACCATTTTTTACTAGTGTTGAAACTCGATCCAAGTTCCCATCGCCGCTCAAACCCTTGTAGATCCTCCAGGTCACAGTGAACAAAATATTCTAAACCTTCTGCATACAGAGAGGAACAACCCGTAATTTCACACTTTCGCTTCGATACAACCCGCGTGTCTTTTTCCAGTAAAACAAGAAGTAAGCAGGTAAAAATTTAGTAATCACTTTGATACAACCTCGCCTTTCGACTGTTAAAAACCCATTAAAGCTTTCATGTGCTTTCTTACTAAATGAGAAATAAGCTGAAAATGTTCAGTCATATTCCAGCTTTATGCGTTCACTTTGTCATTTCCCTTTTTTTTTTTTTTATGTTAATTGTGTAGCCTATTTATCAGGCTCTTTATAGTATTATGTACGTGTAACAAGCCAATTTTATGAGCATAATAATTGTTTCCTGTTCTCTAACTGTGTTCATTTTTTTCCAACATCAAATTCCAACTAGTCTTCGAATCTGAAACAGCGGTCGTTGGTATAAAATGGGTCATAAATTTCCATTTAAAAGAGTCGACCATTGACGGGTACAGTTATGTAGAACCGAGTATATAACTAATGGATTACGTAGTTACAAGTGCTTTATGAATACTACGTATTTTTTTGTTGGCAACAGAGAGTTTATTGACGACGGCGGTGGCGGGTGATGAGTTTTTTTATCAGATTTTGGTAAAATTATGTAGAGGGTTATAATTGTCCATTCACGTTAAAATTATGTGGATGAATAAAAAACTGCCGTGGCTAAATCACTTCCCAATTTTAATACGGGGCATCTTTCTTAGTTAACTTGTAGAGTCAGGTCCAAAATATATGGGATTTGCCAATTGAAACATGATATATCTTTGGTCGATAAGGTTGACATATTTACATCTTTTCATTAATAAAGTAAGTCCCTGTATATTCTTTTATGAGTTAATTGCATTTTTGGTCCTTGTGGTTTAGTCAAATTGCAGATTTGGTCCCCAAAACTTTAAAAGTGCAACGATAGTCCTCATTTTAAAATTTGGGTTGCATTTTTTGTCCTTATCGATGTGAAATGACCAAATCACCCATGTCTTTTTCTGAAGAAGACAAAGGGTATTTTAGTCATTTCACTTTATCCAGGGACAAAAAATGCAATTCAAACTTCAAAATGGGGACTATCGCTGCACTTTCAAAGTTTTATGGACCAAAGCTACAATTTGGCCAAACCACAAGGACCAAAAATGCAATTAACTCTTCTTTTATTAGTACTAGATGAGTATCTGTGCATAACAACGAGATTTTATAACGACATATCATTTTGTATTAAAAAAAGTTTATGAGTTATAAATGAAAAATAATAAAAGTTTGAAGATTTTGGGATTAAACATAATATTTTGAAGCCCGGTTCGACCCGGGTAGTTCAACCGGTTAAACCGTTCCGGTCGAAAAACGGGTCGATTTAAACCAAGTCAACCCGACGGGTTGGGTCAACAACGGGTCAAATTAAACCAGGTCAACCCACCGGGTTTGAAGCGTCCCGGGTCAACCTAGTTTTCGATATGTATTAATAGTTTCCTTTTGAAATATATGTTTTCAACATTTTGTTTTTAACTTTTAACTTTTTACTTTTTGGTTTTTTCTTTATACTAGGCGAGTACCCGTGCCTAGCGGCATCGGTTTATAGCGGCAGACAATTAACGATATGCGATATTGTGGTAAATATTTCGTATAACGTTGAAAATAGATAGTGAAAAGATCAAAATGTAATTACAAATGGTTGTAACATGTGATAATTCAACTCTAGCAAAATTCTTAACATGTATCTTGATTTGTTAAAAAATCTATGCATTTTAATAAATTTTGTCATCAAAGATAAATGAGTTGAACTTTTTAAAACTTTTAACATCAAATTTTACCATCACATTCTCTAAATTCAATGTTTTAAAACTTTAAAACTTCAACTTCTAAAAATTTTGACTTCTAAGATTTCGAGATTTCACATGTTTACATTCTAATAAGAAAATTTGGTATCTTCAAAAAGTTTAAATTTTCAAAAAAATGTAAAATTTGAAACTAAAATTTCTTCAAACAGTTTTAATTTTTTTCAATTGTTCAAATTATCAAAAAGGTTAAAATTTCAACTTTTAGAAAAATTTAGCTCAGATTTTGTCCTTGGCTGCAAAAAAACCGGTTGCGATCTCAAATACAACTCCGTTCGCATCCGCCAAACGACGACTCACCAAATCATCATAGCCGTATTTGTCATAACCAAACACAATGCACCCAAAGAACATTATTGCTAAACACACGACCAGATTCCGGCGTTACTTTCAGTTCACACGCATCGCGCAACAGATTCTAACCAAACTCGCAAGTTCATGCTATGGATTTTGAAGGGTCATGAAACAAAAGGCCTTAGACCCAATCTCAAAAACCACCAAACAACAAAAACCAGTTTCAACACCAAATCTTAATCATCACAACCCAACTACAAAGTTTATGCAATGGATGCAATAACGGAGGTTGCCTAGCTGAGATGTCTCACACTTTACTGTCCTTCCGTTTTTACCGAGCCCACCACGTATATTAGTTTTCATTGCTGCCAATTCCAAATAGCAAACAATGGCACACAAGTTCACAACATTTCACAAGTAAATATCACCATCCATAAAAATAAATCAAACATATTTGGTTTTTCATAGATCTTAACTTTTGAAAAAAATATATATATAATAAAAATAAGTTTAGAAACACAAGAGATATCGTCAACCAACCACAGTACTAAAGACCAAAAGTCTAATTCAGGTTCATCTAACCAAGCACACCAACCAACCAAACTACACAAGCAGAAAAATCCAACAGGTGTCGTCTAAAAGAACACACCAACGAACCAAAAACAATTATAACCACCAACAATAACCCCTAACCTGAAACAACTATCACAAAAACACCAACCACGGATCTAAAAAAAATAAAAAAATGTCATAACAACTCAAATTTATCCAAAAAAAATAAAATAGATCTAAACAAAAAAAAGCTTAAATACGTATTGAAAAAAATGTTTATATAAAAAAGAACCTTCAAAACTTGGAGAATATATAGATCCATATATCTCTACTAATATATAAAAACCTTACCCAAGAAAACTTAAAAAAAAAAAAAAAACTTTAAATAAGTAGGAGGTGAGAGGCTCGGTGGTGGGTTTCCAAAGGTGGTGAGAGGCTCGGTGTTGGCTATTTCGTTGACGGCGCCTATGGACAAACGAAACCACCAGCAACAACCAAAAACCCATCCCGAACTACTTGAAACCACATAAACCACCGAAAGGTGGTGGCAATTTCGGCATATGGTGGTTAATGGTTGCGGCGGTTGTATGTTAAGAGAGAGATGTGTATCGTAGGGTTTGATAAAAAAAAAGTGGAAAGAGAAAAAAGAAATTAAATATGTTAATAGTCAAATGCAAAACGTTAAACGTGAGTTAGCTTCCAATTTAGAGTTATTACCTCCTCTCTCTCCTTTTACTTTTTTTTCAACATTTCAAGTTTCAACAATTCAATAGTTGACCATTTTTCCATTTAATGTAGTAGAGATATAGTATAGTAGAGTACCCGCGCGTGGCGGCGACGGGTACCCTGTGACAATTAATAGGAGAAATAGATCTTGATGAGACCTGATTCACCAGTTTGTATCGGTTTCAACGGGTCCACTCTGGTTCGTTTCCTGGTTGAACCCGTTGGTCCGGTCTGATTTTTAAAACTATATGTATCATCAACTTGTTTGCTTGTATGAAGCTTTGTGTGTTTTATTAATTTGTATAATGTGTATAATAACATGTATTTTTCATTTTAGGGTGTTTTAAAAATAACATTAATTAATGTGTTTAATTCTTTTATATTTTAGATTATGTTGTAACTTGTTTAAATTGTACATTGTGAAAATTTTATTGTACTTTTTAGTAATGGGTGTTTTAATTGATTGTTTTTAATTTGATAGATATGCTTTTAATTGGTTGTACAATGTGAATAAATTAGTTTACTTTTAAGTAATGGGTATTTTAATAAGAGTATTAATTATATCATACATTTCTCTCACTTTTGACTTTCAACATTTCACTTTTCAAGGCTTGATCATTTTTTCTTTTATATGTAATATAGATAGTCAGTCATTATACATTTTTGAGGACTAACGAGGCTCGAACTTGTGTCTCTGACCTCACAAAAAAAACGCCTCAACCACTGGACTAAGCATCCAGTGGTGTAAGTATTTCAACTCAGTTTTGTTTTAACCACATTTTGTTCGAGTTTATAGCACACCGGTTTAAGTTTAGGTCGGTCGGTTCTTGGGGCGAGACCAGATCCGTTGACCTTGTTTTTTCATGCTCTTTCTTCTGCAAGGACGGAACCAAAATTTGTGTTAAGAGATGCCGAGAATCATACATAATTTTGATAATAAAATACGGTTTTTAGATCGATTACCCAACACAATATCAAAAGAATAAAGGGAAACAACTAAATACAATCCAAAGTAAACTAATAAAAAAGAAACAATTAGAGTTAATTTCATAAATCGTCCATGTGGTTTGTCGGGTTGAACGAAAATGGTCCATCTCAAAAAAATTTAACGGATCATCTCCCTATGATTTTGAACCGTATCGGGTTTGGTCCCTTGACCACTAAATCCGTTAAGTTGACCGTCAAAAGTTGGTTTAGATGGTTGAAATGACATAAATTCCTTCATATGTGCTTCGAAAATGTTCTTTGTGGTTTGTTGGATATCATGGATTTAGACCATGCGTTAAACTTTTTCTTCTTAATTATTATACGTTTTTTCTTCGTTTTTTACGTTTTTATACGTTTTCATCTGTTTTTATACGCTTTCGTGCATTTTTCTTAGGTTTTTATTTGTCTTTATCCATTTTTATACGTTTCCGTTCGTTTTTATCCATTTTTATACGTTTTCTTCCGTTTTTATAGGTTTTCTTCCGTTTTTATACGTTTTCGTACGTTTTATACATTTTCATCCGTTTTTATAACTTTTCATCCATTTTTTTTTACGTTTTCATTCATTTTTATACGTTTTCTTTCGTTTTTATATGCTTTCATCCGTTTTTATACGTTTTCGTCCGTTTTTTATACATAACGATAAATAACGAAGGAGAAACGACCCCAAGACCGTAGGTGTAGTTTTCTGAAATTGAGACAGTTTTGGTACCTTGTTGCATTTTTGACTTTATATGACAATTGGTGGAAAACCAAGCCGAAAGGCTGCCGTTTTTGGAAAGTGGACTCGAAAACGATAAACTTAGGCCTTTGAAACAATTGCCTTCTTTAGGAAATAAACGAGCAATGATCCAATTTAGAGGAACGTTTTCTGAAAATAGGACCCCGATTTCCAAACTTTTGTTTTAATAAAAACTGACACTAGGAACTTATGAAATTAACTTTTTTTTTCCTGTCAGTCATCATACTCGAGACCCAATGTCATTAACCTACATGTAAATAATCTTCTTCTCTTGCTATTCAGAATGAGACAGGATCCTCTCAAGTAACTTGACTTAAGTTAAAGGATTTTCAATCATTAGGTTAAATCAAAAGTTAAAATTAAAAGTAAAATCATAATGATCGAATCAAAAGTCAAAATTAAAAATAAAATCATATCATTTTGACCTTTAAAATATTTTAAAGGATCCTCCAGTGAAATTGTCCCACTAACTTGAAAGGATACTCTTCGGGTCCTTTGATTCATACACACTTTTGACTTGATTCATACACACTTATAGGTCAAAATTGTGTATTAATGATTACCTTTTACCATTAACTTATCATTATCATTAAATAAAGATTACATATTTTTAATATTAATTAATACATTTTTTTATTTTTTTCTCTAGTTTTGTAAGTAATACCTCTTATAATTTATTTTGTCTTTACTTTTAGTTTAATTTTTTTTCAGTGTATTATCAGAACACAAATTGTTAACGAGAAACTAAATTGTCTATTAAAAAATAAAAACATGTAACAATTGTAAAAAAGTCATGAATACATTCGTCTTTCATTCTAAATAATTTGAGTATACATGCGTTGTCGACTTAAATACATAGTTTCCCATGCGGATGAGACCTCAGTTTTGTACCTCCTCCATTGTTGGTGATTTGGCGGGATTGGACAACTTTCATCTAGCGTTACATGAATGTAATGAGCATCCCTCACATGCGCAATCACAATGGGGCCACGTTCTTGTGATGGGTTTGGATCAGACCAAAGCGGCAAACATAGATAATTTTGTGTAGGGGATATAAATATAACTGGCCGGTTATAAAGTGAAGCAATAACCAACCCCGTGGCTGGCATGATCATCCATTTGTTCCGCGGTGCAAATCTAGTTTCAAAAAACTCCACAGAGTTTCGAATTCGTTGAAAGTCATCACTATGCCACATAGCCGTGTAATTTTGCTCATGAAAATCAAACTCCTCCAACAAATGTTGTCGAATTAGTGACCACCTATTTTCGTTGAGACGAAGACCAACGGCAACTGACCGAAATCCACAATTTCCATCACCTAACACATCATGAAAACTTATGATGTATTGGTGAAAAAGCCTTGGAATATACTACATCAAATATTCGCTATTATAATATGGAACGTATGAACTATGTCTTCATATGAACTATGTCTAGCAGGTTCTTGGACGTATGAGTTGTGTCTTACGTATGAATTGTGTCTCGTGGATGATTGGACGTATGAACTGTATCTTGAAGGTTCTTCGTTTAAATCTGGGATTGGATCGCGAGTGTAACCTGTTTGATAATTCGAGTATGAACTATGTCTTTCCGGTTCCACATTTAAATCGATCCTAGCAAACCTGGCCGACTGACTGCATGTTTCAGGAACACATTTTTTCTGATGTTGTTTTTTCAAACTTGGGCGCCCGCGAGTTTTTTTTTCTGAACGGCGGGTTCTCTGATGGTAGTTTTACTTGGAGCGAATATATCACCCAACTTTCTTAATATAATTCTTTTTCCTTGATCAGGCAATCGTCTTGCATTTGTTTAACCTTTTAACCAAAAAAAAATAAAAAATGATACATCTATCACTTGTCTCACGTATTACTTTTAGGCTAGTTTTTCATATATGTATTTACATCTAACGTTATTACTATGATGATAGAATGTTACATCTAACATTACATCAAAAATGTTACATATCTGTATTACTTTTTAAGCTAGTTTCAGCCCAAACTAAATTAATCCAAAAAATAATTACTCTTATACTTTAAGCCACCACACTTTTATTTTCCCTAAACCTAAGTTTCACTCAAGCTAAACAAAACGCAGTCACACTTTTATTTGTGTTGTTTCTGTTAAACCCAAATTCCAAGCACAATAACCCACATGCAAACCAAGATATTTTATTTCAAACGGCTTCAAGATCCTATACGTGGATCTCGAGTAAGGTTTGTTGTGTTTATGTGTTTTTTTCTTAGATCCATGATGGGTTACGTTCAAACACTCAAGATCTATTAAGACTTATGAACGAATCTAAGATCTATGTTGTTGTGTTTTGTGTTGCTACTTTTTTTTGAAACGATACATAATAGATGTTTGTTTGGGGTTGTTTAATCAAAACGATACATAATAGATCTGTGAAACGATACATAATAGATATGTGAAATGACTGTTTTAATCGTTTTGTTTGGGGTTGTTTTGAAACGAATCGTTTTGTGCTGCTGCTTTTTTCGGATTCATTTTGTGCTTAATAGATCTATGTTTGGTTGTTTAATCGGATTCATAGATCTATTAAGGTTTTTTTTCGAAATGAATCTTAGATCGGGGTTGTTTTGGAAAGAAAAAAAAACGTGTTTATATGTCATATACAAATGGCCTAAGCATAAGTTTCAGTTACTAAACTAAAAAGTAAAGGCATTATGTCATATACGAATCTATAAGTGTAGGCAATAATGTAATATTTTTCAAGTTTCAGTTACTAAATTGCTACTGTAATATTTGTCATTTACAAATGGCCTAAAAGTTTTTAAGTGTCAAGATTTTTTACACTAGTTTTATTAGGCAATTACACATTGGCATTTTTATTGCTTTTATACAATGTCATATGAATGCTATTGGTATCTAACTTGGTTTGCAAATCTTTTTTCGACCTGGGCTAAAAGGATGGTTTGAAAATCTTTTCGGACCTGGATAGTAACAACCTGAAAAAAACAAATATACGAAATCAAGAAGTGTGTTAACAAAGAAACTAATTGATAAGCTTTTCTTTATTTCTTCAAAAACTAACTCAAGTGTAAGAAAAATATAACACTATTTATCAATTACCTTATTATCTTGTAATTTTGAATGAGTTACTCAAGATTTGTGTTGTTACTGGAGAAATTTTTGTGAATGTAAAATTGATACAACATTTTATGAGTTGGTATATTTAAAGATCAAAATTAGGCAATTTATATACATGATTATTTTTTAGTTTTAACTTTAATTAATTGTAAATTTGTGATTTTCAAAATACTGTAATTAATTATATTAGTAAGGAAGTTGTTAGTTAAAATTAAATAATGACAGCAATACTAGTCAACTAAAACAGAAAAAAATTGTTATATTCCCCATGTATGTATTAGTTATCATTTTATATTTGACCTATTATAGGTATTAAAGTAGTCAAAGTGTGTATTTTGAAGTCAACGTATGTTTATGAGATATGTTATACAAACTCTCCCTAAATTGTCACATCAAGATGTTTTGGCCAAACCGTACAACCTACGATGCACACATCGTATAAGCCGATGATGCATCCAATAATTGAATACCCTCCCTATGGGAGGGTGTGGATAACTCACCCCTAAAACTAATGACCCTTCTGTTGAGAATGGGCCTAGGCCTATTCCCATGTACGGCAAATCAGTTAGGGCCCGTTTGGTGTGCAGGTGGGTTTAGGATTAAGATTTGGATTTGGATTTGGATTAAGATCTGGATTTGGTTTTGATATAGGAGAGAAAAAATATATTTTTTTTAGTTAAAATGAATAATTTATATTATTTTGTACAAAAATATATTATTTTAGGGGTGAGTTATCTACATCCTCTCATAAGGAGCGTATCCAATCATTGGATGCATCATTGGCTTGTACGAAATGCATCGCGGGTTGTACGGTTTGACCAAAACCTCTTGATGTGACAATATATGGAGAGTTTGTATAACATACCCCATTATTTTATAAATGTATCAAGACACAAAATAAAATGGGGCCCGCCACCTTTTACAAAACCAGCCTAACCATATAGGATTCACTTTTCTCAGTCTTTTGATTAACAACAATGAAATCCAAGAATCAAATATTTAACCAAACATTGATTTTATATAATAACTAGACTATAGACCCGCGGGTTTCGCGGGTGGCGATAAAAAATTTCAAAGAAAAAACTTTCTTTATTGGTTAGGGAAATTTAAGTATTTCAATATTTATTGTAACTGAGAGAAATAATAATATATACAAAAATTACGTGAATTAAACGGCAAATACACAAGTTGATTACGATGATGATACAATATTAAACAACTTAATCATAAATTATTAAGTTTATAACGTCAAACAGCCATGAATTAAGATCGAGTACCATCGAATTGTGTTGTTCCCTATTCACTATCGTATAAAAACAGTTAAGTATTTAAAAACAAACTAATTGTGAATCAATGACTGAAATGACATAAGTAAAAACACACTGGTAAATTTTTAACATAATATTCTTTGTTAGAAATGAATCAAAAAGAATACATTACCCAAGTACTTGGGATTGAAATGACAAAGGGTTTGTACTCCTCACTAAGCTCAGGCTAAGTCTGAGCACAACTACTATAGAACCACTGAGCTATCTCAGGGACTGAGTTGTATTTGGAGGAGTGAAAGAAAATGGCTGTGTGTGTGTGTTTTATAATTCACAAGCTTAAATCTTTCACTCCATCTCTTATGCTATTTATACAAGTATGAGTATTAACTTTATCCTAAGTGGCAAACTGACATTTTACGAAGACAAAATATCATATGTATTTTGTCTCTCTTACAAAGACTATATTAAGTAAGAGACAAGGCTGCTTTCCATAAGTCGCTGATGACATCAGCCTGATAGTTTGCCATTCAGCCAAAGGAAAGTTGACTTTGGTTGATAAGGACTTCGCCTTATCTCGATTCAAACTTGTCCCGCCTTATCCCGCTCATTCTTCAGTCTTCATTGCCTTCATCTTCTACTCGTTTGTCTTCAGTGAAAGTAGTTGGTGAGGAGTTTAGGAATTCAGTGAGTTATTGTCATCACTCACTAAATCCACCATCTTCTTCTTGACTCAGTCTTCACCTCTTAAGTTCCACCATACTGAGTGGAGAGACTTCTTCTTCGCCTCTTACTGAGTAATCTGAAGATGGCTCACTGAGAGACTATGCACTCAGTGACCTGTTAGTGTTTAACGATATAAACACTTGGGGTATTTATATTCAAATCCTAGATTTAATGGGTTTGGGTATTCACTGAACCCAACAGTCTCCCCCTATTTGGATATATAAATAGCCTAAGTTTTTTATCAGTGTAAGTGAGCAATTGGCTTCTTCTTACACTGAATGTACTAATGAACATAATAAGGAACACTGAATATTTTAACAAAACATACACCGTTTATTGATCAATTACATAGTTCCTATCACTAGTACAAAAGATAAATGATAATGATGTCAATCAAGATGGATCCCCAATGCTTCAAGCTTGACTTTCTTTGTGATGAGTGTTTCTTTGTCAGGATGCTCTCTTATCTTGGCGTTTAAGTCAGCACAGAACCTAACGTTTGCAAGAGTCTGAATTTGAGAGGCCACTGGTATGTAGCTCAGCATTGTAGCCACACCTGCCTGATCAATGTCACTCCACCTTTGGAATGCTGGGTTTCCATAGACATCATTGAAGAACAGTCCTCTTTCATGATTTTCAATCACAAGACAGTTTACAAACTTCACCCCTTCAGGTAGCTCCCTATTGCATTCCAGTCCAGGCACTTTGATCTCAGGCTTGAACTCAACCCTCTTTTGTTTGCCCTGTGATGATTGAGGTTGAGATCCTTGAGGTGCAAGATTAGGCATTTGAATCCCAGTATTGGGTGCTTCCCTCTCTTTCATACCTTTTGCTAAGCATTTTCATCAGCTCCTTAAGCATAGCATTCTACTTCTTTTCAATGATAGGTACAAGCTCATCGAGTTCAGTGATCCCAAAGTCGATTGAATTTCGGGGATCATGAACCTCGAAGTATCTTTTATCATCCCCCAGAGACATTCATTGCTGGTTTGGATTTGGGGATGATTCGACATCGTGGTTTTCAGCATCCTTCGCTTGTCATTGACCATGTAGTGGTCAATTCTTTCTTGCCCTGATGGTCGACTCTTTTGTTCTTTTCATCTAACTTCTTTTCATTTCATGACCATTTTAGTTGCCTGAGCATCCTTGAACTTCTGTCTGCCTGACCCTTTCAAGCTTCTTAGGATATATTCCAATGTTCTCAGCTTCCTCAAAGCAACAACTTGTACCAATGCTTCTTTTGCTCTTCCTTTCTTTCCTCAGCTAGTTTCCTCCTCCTTTCTTCCTTAGCAAGATAGGCACTTAGTTGTGGAGTGAAAGGTGTACTCAGTGTT
This sequence comes from Chrysanthemum makinoi, assembly GCA_910596185.1. Lineage (NCBI taxonomy): Eukaryota > Viridiplantae > Streptophyta > Magnoliopsida > Asterales > Asteraceae > Chrysanthemum > Chrysanthemum makinoi. Next base: position 208,925,549 of record OU343217.1, on the reverse strand, counting down.
GCCGATCATATAGGGAATCTTTTCAGGCTCAGGTGTTTGCATTATTTCCTTTCCTTTGTCCTGGCCTGAAGAAGATGATGCTACCAATGTTGGTGTTGTCGTCATGATTGTTGTTGTTGGTGGGACTGATGATAGGGGTGTAGCTGAAACTGGTGGGAGTGATGAAATAGGTGTTGCAGAGACTGGTTGAGTTGGCTCCCCCTCAGTGTGAGAGGAAGTCTCTTCAGTGGTCTTCTCCCCCTCAACTGTTGCCGCAACATTAGTAAGAGCAAGAGTTGCCTCGGACACTTGGGGAGTTGGTGTTGCTTGACCTTTGAAGGCTTGGTAGATCTCCGTGACCATAGCCTTAATGTCAGTTGTATCCTTCTGAAGATCAGTGACTTTGTCTGCTAGATTAGCCTGAGAGAGTTCCAAAGCAGTCATTCTAGGCCCAAGATTCCAAGTCATTGAAGATGATGCCTTAACCAAAGTAGTCACCTGAGCATCCAAAGAACCCAGTGTAGCCTGAAGAGACTGAACTGAAGATTGAAGACCCTGAACATTGGCATTTTTGAGCATGGTGATAAGTTCAGTTAGGCCTGAGGAATTTTTCAGGTAAGCCTCAGTAGCCTCCAAAGACTTTGGAGTTGAGTGTTGGGTCTTCTTTGACCGAGTCCCTGATTTTATCAATCTTTGTTCCACAACCCTGAAGGTGCTTTAGGAATTTAACCAGATTTTCATCCAGCCTGTGAAGATGTTGGTACATGAGATCCCTGTATTCATCAGTGTTTGCATCAAAAGCATGTACCTCAGCCTTAAGATCTGCATAGCTGGCAGCAGCTTCAGTGTGTTGATCCCATAATGTTTCAGTAACCCTATAGTATAGCTTCCTTGAAGCTTTAGTGATCCACATAACTAGTTGCCTCTCTGTCAGTGGAAGAGTATTATCAAACTTTATGAATTCTTCAGGACAGGAAGATGCAAAAAGAGTCGAGTCATTATCTTCGGATGGAAAGGTGACTCTTTAGGCTCTTGTGAATCAGGCGATGCTCTTGTTCATTGAACATCAGCCCACTTCTCTCCTCGATAGAATTTCATCTTCACTTTCAGCTTGTTCTTCATCGAAGAAAAGTATTTCATTAACCTCAGCAACTGTCAGTAAACCAGTGGGGGTGATGGGTTCCATATCAGTGAGTGGTTTTAATCCCTCTAAGTCTTTGTCCCTCGTTACTCCTTCAAGCGCTGATGGGTTTTTCCCAGTGTTATCCCTAGAGGAAGTGGTAGTGATATCCCTATCAACGGGTTGTTCAGTTCCCTCTGAGTCTTTGGGATCATTCAGTTGGCCCTCAGACAAAAGCTGTGATTTGCGAATGTCATCCTTGGGCAGTGTCGAAGGCGCTCCCCTACCAACGGGGTTGTATGTTTCCCTCTGGATCTTGGGGAGTAGTAGTTGGGACCAAGGGCACTGACTGTGATGTATCAGTGTCCTTCGTTGTCACCGGGGTGGATGTTGTTTGGTCACCAGTGGGTGGCACATCAGTCTGGGGCTTTCTTTGCCTTTTAGGCTGTGCTCTAGAAGCCTCAGGGCCCTGAGACTTGGCTTTGGTCTTAGTCCTAGTCTGAGACTTCCCCTTTCTCTTTTTAGGAGCAGGGTTTGTAGACACTGAGTCCCTCCTCCGGTTGTTTACAAGAACCATATGGGCCAATTCAATTTCAGTGACTTGGGATGGGTCTTTTTGAAAATTTGATTGACTCAGGATACCGTAAAGCAAGTATTTGCATTCTTGAGGGTAATTGCAACCCAGAATACACTTGTAAAGTACATGAGACAAACCTAGGATACGAAACGTATTTCGTCCTAGTTTTGCTCAATAGCTTGGTTACGAGATCACTGTAAATGATCTCCCCAATGTCGATAAAGTGACCCGTTCATCAAGTAATAAGCCATCATCAACTGAATAGAGTTAACTTGTTCAGTGGATGAGTGGTTCCCACCGAGAACCTGAATCACAAATGTGAATAGGATTCTCCAAGCCACAGGAAATGAGTTCTTGGTGACAAGGGTCCTGTCCAAAAACTTTGGATCTAAAACAATTTGTTTTAACCCATCCTTAACTGTGGAGGGTTCAGGATGGGCAACATAGTTCCCAGAATTATAATCTAACCCTGTTGAAGTACAAAATGTTTTATAGTCAAGGGTGACTGACTTTTCCCTGTTAAAAAGACTGAATTTGATGAGATACTCCCTAAGGGGTATGAGGTCAGTCTCATCAGTTGAGGGTGACGGGTCATAGGCCACTGCTATAGCCCAAAACTCCCTGAGAAGGTTTTGGTACAAAATTGATGGGGACTGAGTAAAGGCCTTTTTCAGTGGGCGGTTGAATAAAAACTTCATTATGTCCTTATAGGCTGGGACAATTGGGGGGTATTCAAAATTTCCTATAACGTTGTTTGTTTTAAATTCAACATTACTGAGATCCCCTACCCACTGTGGTGCAAACTGAAGAGATTGTGTTCTTGCCATTACCATTAAAAAAGTTTTAGGGTTTTGAAAAAGATATCTCGACAAGAACAATCAAAGAGTTTGAATCTCTTAAGTTTGTAGTGAAAAACCTTTTGTAAATGTTTACAGAGAAGATTTTAGTGAAAAACTTGTTTTGAGGATTGAAGAACACAAAGATTTCTTGTTTTGAGAAGAGATTTTGATAGAGTTTGGTTGCAGAAATTCTTTGTGTGTGTTTTTAATGTTTTGAGAGGGTATTTATAGAGTGGTGAGAGGGTAATTCTTGTATAAATAAGGATTTGTAAAGTCATTTTTGAAAATGTTTTGAATCTCCTCATTTAATGCCACCACTCCACTACCCGCAGTAAAATCCTGGTTTTTAAGGGAACAGTTGCAGTGCACAGTAAAAGTGCATTCTGCATAAAGAAGAAAATATCATTAGGATATTTCATGTGAGATGAGGCATTTAATGCCAAGTGGGATAAGGTAAGGTGTTGAGAGACCCTTGACTTAGATGACAGTAAGACAAAGAGACATATATTCTTATATTAAATTGGCCTGGTTACCAACCTAGGACATTTAAGTAATTGATACTTAGTGCATTTAGTTACTCATTCAATGCTCAATGTCTAAAGTTAGGGTCCCTGAATGAGTTTTACTCATTCAGTGAGGGGATTGTTTTGGGGTTTTGTTCAGGGAGGATGAACCATTTCAGAGAAAACTTACTAAGATTGGGATTGGTTTTTGTAGGATCGATATATTTATTGTTTTGATGATTTGGGTGGTCTTGGATGATCAAAATACATGTTATCCATTAGAGAGAGAAAGTAGAGAGAGAGGGAGCTTCTTGGTAGAGACTTGTAGAACAAAAATGTGAAAGGTTAGATTAAAGAAAAGCTCCACCCCTTCCATGGATGGAAGGGGTATTTATAGTTACACAATACACGACCTCCTATCGGCCTATGGATCAGGTATACAGTGGGTAAAGACCCGTCCTTCCTCTACGGTGTTACACTAAACTAATCTACGCTACACACTAACTAATAAACTACTAAATAACGTAAATAACTACAAGTCTACGAGCTAAAATATGCTAGACCATAATTGGGGTGACCGACACTTTAATATGGAATTTCCAATTCCTAACAATCTACCCCTAAGGGAGGTCACCTCATGAAATACATTTTGCATCCTAGCATTCTATCTTTGTCTTTAGTTCCAAGCTCGTAGACTTCAATTCTTCAAATCCCGCATTCTTTGTGCTTGTGTAGCAATTCTTCAAAGTCCGCATAGATTTGTACTTTAAGTGGAGGTCTTTGAACTGATCCACATCTTTGATGATCTTCGAGCTTTCATTGAGATCATCAGCCACAGTAAATCTCTGGATCACCCTTTATTGTGTTGCCATCATGTGATGTTGTGACTTTTGGACCGACATGCTCACACTTTCATGATCATGACATCTTTCGATCGAGTAGCGGAAGCTTTATCGTTCAAGATATTTGCAGCAGCCAAGTAGCAGAACATAGTATAAGAAATATCCGAGCCAGTTCAGATATATGCACCAAGAATGATTTCTTCAATTAAGAGTGGATGTTGTGCGCATGCGCTTTGGATTGACTCCTCAATTCTGGATCACCGCAACCGTCCAAATGTACCTGCAAACAACAGTTAGCAATAAATCACACGAAAGTGTCTTTGACCACTTTCGTTGAATTGAGGTACACGCCACGGTTCCCCGCTGATCAAGTACAAGTATTGCCTCGGATCGTGTAGGATTCCAAAGAATCTCCTTGACAGGGTTTCGCAGCTGTTCTAGTTGTTCTCAAACCGGAACGCCTCAAAGAAGACAACACGGAGTGAGTGAACCAGCGAATTGAGATTCATCGATTGATGAAAATGATATGAAAAACAATCGCGTATTGCTTGAAGAAAGAGTTTTGAAATACGACGAAGGTTTTATGAGAAAGATCAATTTTCAATCAAAAATACTTTTTGTATTTGAAAAGAGTACACACTGTGCTAGAGAAAAGAAGATTTGCACATCGAACGGTTTTTCCAAAAGTACTTTTTCAATCAGAGATACTTTTTGTGTTCGAAAACATAAGTACACATTCGACGTGCTAAAGAAATGAATATTTGCACATCGAACGGTTTTTCCAAAAGTATTCGTCAATTCATTTCCTGGACCAAGGTTGATTCAAGAGTGAATCTCCCCATCGTTTCTATCCAGTTGTCACAAGTTTGATCTTACGAGAAGATCTCACATGTTACCCACCAAGAGCTTGTTTGATGTTGGCTCTAGAAGGCTTTCCATCTTCATCGTGAATATTTTACATATCACTCGGATGTTCTGGCAATACCACAAGGATAATGCGTAGGACTCTTAATATGTTCTTACTTTCCACATTGTGTGAAACAACAAGCCTTCAAGAATTTAGTGTCCTAATGAGATATTGTGGATGATCTCTTGGCTCTAGACTCAATTGTGCACATTTGGTTCCTATGCCGGAGACTAGGGAGAGGGTCTCCTTCTTCAATATCAACTATCTCTAAGAGAAAGTCGATAGATTATGTAGGTTCCCCGTGAGAATGAAACAAGCCCTTTTAAGAGGAACCTGAGTAGCTTGGGAAGGTTAGTGCAGTGCGTCACTGGGTCCATGACGTATTGTCTTCAATACCAGTGTTACCTTAGTAACCACCAGTAGCATATGTATTGAACCCGGTTTCCGCCCTAAGGTTGAATTATTGGAGGGCTATTTCTTTTCACCCTTTTCTCATTTCATTTCTTTTTCATTCTTCAACCCCTTCAAAGCTTACCGAGACTTCATAACTAGAACCTTGTTGGGTTTATTCCAGTACTAGCTCGACTCACCAAGCACTCTTCCCATTTCTCATTTTTCTCCTTTTTTCAATATACCTAAGGACTTCTACACTATCTAGTGGATTGTCCCTGGGTAGATCCCTCCAGTTCTGGCGGATCGTGGGAACTAATACCTAACCTAACCATCCTTATAACACCATGCATAAAGTAAATTGGTTAGTCTTTTGGTACAGTTTATTCTTCCTTAAAACCAATTGAAAAATCATTTGGAAAAACAATCAAGGTACTTGTGATATGAGATCAAAGCATTTTGTACCTTAATAGTTTTGATCATTTTAGAAAACCTCCCTCAAAGATGTGCATATGATTTAGAAAATGTTTAGCACATGGAGGCAAGAGGACTTTGAAATATTTTCTTTGATCACAATTTTCATAGAAAAGCCATTTGATTTTCTTTGGTAAATTCTCCCCTCAATATGTGCGTAGGATATTTGAAATCATTTTATCACATAGAGGCAAGAGTTCTTTTGAAGCACATTTATGATCACACAAGCCATTAAGAAACCATTCGCGCCCCCTCAATATGTGCATCAATAAATGAAAGAGTTTGGCACATATTAGAGAGAACTTGCACTTTAAATCAAAACGATCATCTTATATCAAGTTTCATTATTAAATCACAAATTCTCCCCGATCAAAAATATCAAACCCTTTGAGATTTTGGATCTCAAGTGATTTAATCAGGTTTGGAAAACATGGGAGAATATGTGGCCAAGTTTAAATACTCATCTTGTTTTTGGATAAATCCTCCTCCTCAACATGTGCATTGTGTATTTGAAATAATTTGGCACATGGAGCGAGAGTGCCTATAAAGGACTAAAACGATTCCATTAAAACAGATTTGAGATTTAAATCACGATCTCTCCCCCGATCAAAATTTCAAACCATTTGAGATTTGTGATCCCAAAAGATTTAAATCATTTAGAAAATTTTGGGGAAAGACGTGGCAAGATTTAATTTTGAAAAATGACTGATGAGGACCAATTACAGACATTAAAGATTGTTAGTGCCAGGTATGATAGTTTTTAAGAGATCTTTAAGTAAAATAAAACAATTTCACAATCAAACAAGAACAGAAAAAAATTCATTTTGAAAGATCTTGATTCTTAATGAAAAATCATACCATGACATAACATTAAATCTTTAGATCACCACTTTTATGGTACAAACAGACTTTTTATGAAGAAAATATCGTTTGAAAATATTTTATTTTAAATCACTCTCCCCCTCAATCGATGACCGTAGTCGTTGATTGAGTGACTTAAGTTTTGATAAAATGAAGTCCGGTGATTTTGAAAATTAAATCCAATTTATCTTCAAAACCAATATTATTCCATTTTTCAAAACAACATTTTCAAAATTGTTTTAAGAAAATGGTATTATCAAAATTATCCTGCACAAAGATACGTTAGGTGGTTAAGTTGCTTTTGTTGTTGTTGCTGAGGGTTGGAAGAAAACCGTCTCACGATGCAAAGGAGACTTCTTACGTTGCATTTTAATGTCAACTGAGGTCAAATTAAGCTCCGTTTCTTCAGTCACTTAGAAGAAAACCATCTACTGATGCAGTGACACCTCTTACGTTGCATTTATACCAACTCTCCTTGGAAGTCCAATTAAGCTCCGTTTCCTCATTTGTCGACCCAAGATATAGTTACCCTTTCCTTTCGGCATCCAATCATCATCAATAGTGGGATCCGGATCGGGAACATTTTTATACCAATATACCTGCATACGTTAGTGAACATACATACAGATATATGGTGGTCGACATCACCCAAACAACAATCGACTAATAAAAGTCAATGCAACATATCAATCAGATCATATAAATGTATGGGAATAATGTGTTTTCCAAACTCTAATCATCTAATCTTAACAATCATATCCTAGGCACCTAGTCCTTCAACGTAGGTTAACATGTTTAGCATTTATGTATTTAGGATAATTAGATAATCTCGTTAGATGATACAAATTTGAAAACATTCTCCCCCTCAATCAATGACTCATTTTTTTGAAAAGGTTAAAAGCGCTGAAGTCATTGATTGAGTTTGCAAATTTTATAAAAACTATGAATCTGATTGTTTTTAAAGCAACTCATTTACCACCATTTGGTTAAAACAAATATTTTTCTGAAGAATTTTAGACGGAAAAACATTTGTGTTGGAACAGCAGTCCTTCGACATACTTTCCTCAATTTGTTTTAGGATAAGTGCACGAAAATTTTGAAAATTTGTTTAGCGCAGCACTTTCCTTCCTTTAAGAACGGGTTGCTATCTGAAATAATAGCAAGCCATGGTTTAAGCACGGGTTACAGTCTGAAATAACTGCAAGCCATATTTAGAGACATGTTATGGAAAAGAATATTTACACCTCCTGCTCGAACTTCATCTATGGTCCCGTGCCAATATTGAATGACATTTCTAAGACCGCAGATGTTATCGATACCAGAAGACATGTCTTTAGAAAACATATTTTTTGTATTTTTGAAATTTTTCTCGATTTTTATGGATTTTTGAAGATTTTATATTTTTCTATTTTCTTTTGTTGGTTTTATATTTTTGTATTTGGTTTTTAATAAATATATACAAGGATAGAGAAGATGATATAGTAAAAGAAGATGATGATACGAGTACCGAGATAAGGATATCAATCAGCACGTCGTAGTAGAGAGAATTTGCCATCTCTTAAACTTCCACCACCAAAGCTTCCGAGGCTCCAGAATAGAAAAGAGAACCCGAGCCTTTGAGAAAAAGAGACTTTGGCAGCTTCCCCCCAAACCGAAGATCCATTAGATGAGCATATTCGAAGCTCTATTTCAAGCTTGCCTTAGCCAGTGCACGGAAGCACACCATTATCATAAATCCGCCGCTCCATTTAAGAACGATAATCGAGGATCTCCATTCGGGGTTATATCATCAAGTGGAAGAACAGCAACGTATCATCCCACATTTGAATACCTCTTCTCAAATTCCTTTTCCACTGAAGTCTGAAGCAATCCATTTTGAAAGGTGTCAAGAGACCACTTCCCCCACGTAGTTGAATTGATGCAGTCAGTCTCTTAGACTAGATCTGACGAACCCGAATACACATACCCGAAGACAAAGAAACTTATACCATCGAAGTAGCAGATTAAGTCCAATAGTCAAAGAATAACCCCGATGTATACTTTTCTCTCCCCCTGAAGAAAGTGTATGAAGCTCAAGAACCCGAATGCCCAAAGAGAGAATAACCGATAACATTGAAGAAGCAGGCGAATCACCGATTATCTCTGCGGGTGACAATCTCTGATGTCAACACCGAATAAGTAATTATATCTCTGAATCACTGATTAAGCCCTCAAGTAAAATAGCTGAGCATCCCCAATGTACACAATTCTCTCTCCCCTGATGATTGCGATAACATCGAAATCATCACACACTTGTGTACCTCTTTTTATTTACAGAAACTTTATTTTACATCACTTCCCCCACGTCGTTAGAATAATAACACTAAAAGCCTTGATGAGTAAAACCTTGAGTTTCTCTGCGGTCATGACATTTGTTTTCCCGGGATATCTTCAATCACTTAGAAGTATTAAGCTCATCAAGTTTACTCGCCATGAGTCAAACCTTGAGTTTCTCTGCGGTAATAACATTTGTCTTCCCGGGATATCTTCAGTTACTTAGAAGTATTAAGTTCATCAAGTTTACTCGCTTTGTGTTTAGATGTGTGTCTCCTTCCCCCTTGCTGGTTTTGATACTTCAGAATCAGTAACTCATTGTAAGCCCATATACTAGAAATCAGATGAGAAGAACACTTGAGCTCTTGTGAGAATCAACTTACTGAAGAATATGAGCAATTCTAATTGGGGATTAAATCTGACATTTCACTCTCCCCCAATTAGTGCTCTCCCCTAAACCGACAATCTTTATAATGAATGTTTGAATTAAGAAGAAGTCTTTAGATCTCTAAATGCAACTCGTCTTTTAGTCTTCTAACATGTAGCAGAGAATGTAGAACCGATCAGACTCGACCTTCTTCAAGATTGTCCAGTTGGGGAATAGATAGTTAACATCTTCAACTCACACCAAAAAGCATCTCACCAAGAAGCATCCCAATTAACTTACATCTTGCAAATCCCCTTAACTAAAATCCTTCTCAATCAAACAAGAACAGAAAGATGTTCATCAAGGAAATCAGCAATCAGGCCGCAACGAACACACAAGATGGTAACACCAAACTAACAATCACATCAAACAAGAATAGAGAGATTGTTCGGAATCATCATGTTGATGTATACGTGAAGCATTAACCGGAAGCACTTTGTCGATAAACTCATCAATCCGAGTGAAGATCTCAACCAACAGCTCATTGAAGAAACTCCATGTAAAGAAGATCCGATAAGTAGAAGCTCGGTTCTTACATGAGTTTGGAGCCGTTTGACCATTTATACTCATATATCAATCAACCATGCAGTATTATCACACTTCTTCTCCCTCTCAAGAATTGCAGACGAAGTCGCCATTCTTGACTAAATAAGTGAAATCATCCAAAAGTATTCTATTCACACTTCTCCCCTGCAAAATTAGCACCTGATGTCGCCATCGTCATTATAGTTGAGCAAGTGGAATAAGAAAACAATAAATGGTAGCCCGGTTCTCTTGAAAATTGAAAGCGCATGGAAAAAGCATGAAGCATGTTGATGAGAGTGGCCATTAATGAAAAGATTTCTCTTCTTCCGAAGATAAAGCGCACTGAAACGTACACTTTTCTTTTCTTTAGAGAACGAGGCATGAACTGTTGTGTCCATACGTCATAAGAAGATTTCTCTTCTTTATAAGATAAAGCGCACTGAAACGTACACTTTTCTTTTCTTTTGAGTACGAGGCATGAACTGTTGTGTTCATACGTCATAAATCTCTCTCTTTTCAAACTCTCTTGGCAAAACATGTAATCACCCCATTATCATTCAAGAGGCTCTTTGTTGTGACAAGTGATGGAGAAAACCCAATATGACGAATTTGATCCTGAAGTAACCTAACCCGAACTCGTGACTTAAACTTGCACATATGTAACAAAGAGCGGTGCCGAGACTTCATCCTCCATTGAATCTCTAAGTACTCTATACTCTTCATCCAACCAACCATCAAGTAATAGACGTACATCACCTCTTAAAAATCCACAATTGAATGTGACACTGAGCACTACAACGTAACTCCTTAAAGTGATAGTTATTTTGTGGTGGTACGAGCCCAATTCCCCCAAGTGGTAAAAGAAAAGGTAAAAGACACCCAACAATAACTAGATTTCCAAGTCTTCGTTTTTAATAATAAGCTTGAACAAGGATCTTGAAGAATCTTCATCCATCCATCCCCGATACCTTCAGATACTAAGTACACTCGCCCGTGATATTTCACTTCAACCTTAAATAAATAATAGTGAATTAACCCTGTTGTCACATCTTCTAGTTAAAATCTCAATTCTAGCCTCCTTTGACGTTTTAAGTGAACTCTGATAATGGTTTTCATCCCGACCATGGTTAAAAGTACATAACCCCGTAAAACCTTGTAATAACCAAACTGTCATGAAGAATATCTAAACAATCACCCAATTCATGAAGTACACCCTTTTATCCCTTCTTTGAAGTAGAAACCGTAGCACCAGCATCAGATAAGACCTCGAAATACACTTTCCTTTCTCCAGGATGGTTCCATCATTACGGGATTTTCCAATTCTATGGTTTAAACCGAAAAATAGTTTCTTTTGCGGGATTTTACAAAACCAAGAATAAACCGTAAGATAGATCCGAAAATGCACATTACATAGACCAGGATGTTTCCATCGTCACGGGATTTTCAAGTCTATGATTTAAACCGAGAAATAAGTTCTTTCGCGGGATTTTACAAAATCAAGACAAAACCGTAAACAATGTCAACTTGAATGAGTTATGACAACTTTGGTTTCGGTGAATATCTGTTTTAGGGGAACATACAGTGGTTCATCAATGGTTCATTATCCAACATCATCCATATCATCAACCATCCAATAAACACTTTGGTAAACACATCATTCACGCATTTTGTCGGCTGTTACTGTGACCACAGGGAGAAGCAAACCCGATATTCCAAACTTGATCAAGAAGTAGAATTCCCCAGATTTGTTACTTAAACTTGTACTAATCCTTGTAAAGAAGAAACAGTGTACCCAATGTACAAAACCTCTTGACGTATCCTCAACTGCGTGAGACACCGAAGTGATAGCTACGTTGTGGGTTAAGCGAGAAAGAATCACAACCGTAACTAAATAGCCAAGTCTTTATCACACTCTGTAAATGCCCAAACAAGTTATCTTCGCGGAAGGGTAGAAAGAAAGAAGATGAAATAAGTAAACGTGCCCGTAAAACCTCACTTCATATCCAAATACGAAATACCGAACAAACAACTCCATAGTTAATCTTGTGCAGATATCAATTCACGCCGTGACATACAATATTTCGTGAAAATGCATAACCCAAAGTATCAACCCTCATAACCAAATCTCATCATCAAACTCGTCGACAAAAGTCATCAAATTGCAAGTCTCACATTATCCAAATTCTCATTTAATTTCAAGCTTCAAGTCCCAATGTTCAAATGAACTAGTATATCAATCACTTATACTCCCGTTATGAAAAAAATTGAAATTGTAAGACAATCTCCAAATTGTATATCAAACTCCAACCGAAAAGCGTGATTATTCCATTCAAATTCCAAAGCCCAAGTAAGGTCACCACCTACAATAATCCTTTTCACAAATATTAAGCTTAGGCCATGAATTATTTGTCCAGCGTGAAATTTTGACCATACCAAAATACCACTCATGTTACAACAATTAAAATTTATGTACCCAAATTTTACTTTGAAAATAAAATTCGGATAACATAACTTAATCCTTTTGTAAGACCAACAAGGTCTCAACCCAAACAATGAGTGATCCATCAACTCATTCAAGATAACCAATCAGTCCAATAGAAGGCCCAAATCCAATACATCACATTAGAATGAGACTTAGGTCCAATACTCGAACCATTAAACCCGATCCATGATCAACCGGTTATATAAAAAACATGATACCCTAATTCTTCTCACTTTACACTAAGCCTAAACACTTTCAAACCCTAATCCTTAACTGTCCGCCCCCTTTTTCCTCTCAAACAAATCACCACCCAAAACTGCTTCAACCCCTAAAAACCATACGCCTCCACTCTTAATTTCATCATCAGTCAAAACATTAAATCGCAGCACATCATTCTCTCGAATTACATAACAACCATATCATACCCAAAAATAAGCATCAAAAGAGAAACATTACACCAAACTGAATCTGAGACCAGGACCACATTAACTCGATTGAGTATGCCACAGGGATGGCTTGATGGTTTTAGATTTGAAGCACTATGATACGCCACAGGGATGGTAGAGAATCATGGTACACGACTTCAAGGTAGGTTATTGATTTCGAACAATTTTGCTATAGTAAAGTACTCACACGATTGAATGAAAATGAGTTAACATGTTTGTTAAAATCATTTCATATATCGTATATCCAAATGAAGAATCAATCTTCGAAAATAGATCAAGTTGTGTTTTCTATAAAACGTTTAACAAATCTATCTATGATGTGAAATCCTTTACGTGTTCTAGATCATTATGGTCTTGAAGTGGAAGTGACACACGGAATTGATTACTGAGATGGAAGGATAAATTAATTTTAATTTTTGAAAGTTTTGAAAGTAATGAGTCTTGAAGTTAGGGAGTTGTTGTTTCATGTGACGTTTGGTTTTGACGTGGACTGATGATGGTTAGGATGAGGTAGTATGAGGTCAAGTCTTGGTATAGATGAACAATTGATAAGTTAGGTCTGCTTTGTCATTTATCTTCTTCATTATTTTTCTGTTAAGTCGCTACTGATAAGAGACAAGTCGCTAGGTCTTGTCCTGTCACAAGTCGCTAACGTTTATGTAAACAAGTCGCTAATTCTGTCCTCAAGTCGCTAGCATAACTCGCTACTCAAGTACACTGAATCTAGACGACTTGTAAAGACAAGTCGCCAGGTCTGTTATTGGGTTCATCAAGTCGCTAGCAAAATATTACAGTTTTCCGATGAGTTTTCCGACCATATTCATAACGAACCCAGAAAAACTGCATTAAAGATGATATATTTTTTTTGACGGTTTTGACCATGTTTGACTGCAATATGACCATTTTTTTGACAAAACAGATATGACCACAAGAGACTTAATGTTATGACCATTTTTATGTCCATATCAAAAAGACCACAGTATATACGGTTGGTACCAAAAAAAGTCACGAAACAAAATAAATGATCTGACTTTGGACAAGAAAATGACACTAAGACAGATAAAAATTTATGGACTGATGACTTTTATTTGATTACCAAACAAAAGAGATACAAGAAACATATTTAAAAACTGTTATACCAAAGATTGTAAAACTGAAAACATTTTTTTCCGACCACCAATAGTATCACAAAAACAGTTTTAAAATATGATCCAAAAACGACCATAACCATGATACAAAGCCACACAAATCAACACAACAAAATAAACCTTGGCTCTGGTACCATTTGTAGGATCGATATATTTATTGTGTTAATGATTCGGGTGGTCTTGGATGATCAAAATACATGTTATCCATTAGAGAGAGAAAGTAGAGAGAGAGGGAGTTTCTTGGTAGAGACTTGTAGAACAAAAATGTGAAAGGTTAGATTAAAGAAAAGCTCCACCCCTTCCATGGATGGAAGGGGTATTTATAGTTACACAATACACGACCTCATATTGGCATGTGGATCAGGTATATAGTGGGTAAAGACCCGTCCTTCCTCCACGGTGTTACACTAAACTAATCTACGCTACACACTAACTAATAAACTACTAAATAACATAAATAACTACAAGTCTACGAGCTAAAATATGCTAGACCATAATTGGGGTGACCGACACTTTAATATGGAATTTCCAATTAATAACAGTTTTCAGGTTGCTGACTTTCAATGTCTAGCATTCCCAATTCAGCTTTCAGTCTCCTGAAGGCAGGTTCATCTAAGGGTTTGGTGAAGATACCAACAAGTTGATATTCAGTAGGGATGAAATGAAGCTCTATGTCTCCTTTCATTATGTGGTCCCTGATGAAATGATATCTGATATCAATGTGTTTGGTTCTTTGGTGAAGGACAGGTTTGTTGGAGATTGCAATAGCACGGTGTTATCACGAAGATGGGTACCATTTTGTAATGGATGTCATAGTCATTGAGTTGACTTTTCATCCATAAGACATTGGCACACACCTGCAGCAGCACATACTCAGCTTCAATGAAGACATAGCCACTGATTGTTTCTTTTTAGCACTCCAACAAACCAATTTTCCTCCAAGAAATTGATAGGACCCTGAGGTACTTTTTCTGTCCATGTTGCACATCATAATCGTGAGTCGAATATCCTTTGAGATAAAACCCTGAGCACTTTGGATAGTAGAGTCCAAGGCTTGGAGTTCCCTTCAGGTATCTGAGTATTCTTTTGGCTGCAGTGAGATGGGATTCTTTTGGATTGGACTGATATCTTGCTATTAGACAGACTGAGAATTGTATGTCTGGTCTGGAAGCAGTTAGATACATCAGTGAGCCAACAATCCCTCTAAAATGGGTTTGATTGACTGTTTTGCCAGTGAGATCAGGCCCAAGGTTGTTAGGAGGGACCATTGGTGTCTTCACTGAGGCACAATCAGATATCTCATATTTCTTCAAGAGATTTCTGGTGTATTTCTCTTGACTGATGGAGATTCCTTTATCAGTTTGCCTGATTTGTAGTCCAAGGAAGTATGTGAGTTCACCCATCATGCCCATTTCAAACTTCTTTGTCATCAGTTTTTCAAACTGTTTGCAAAGAGTGTAGTTTGTTGAGCCAAAGATGATGTCATCAATACATACTTGGACCAGTATCACATCTTGTTTTGTCCTGTAGATAAACAATGTGTTGTCTATCTTTCCTCTGACAAACTTGTTTTGAATCAAGAAGGCTGAGAGAGTTTCATACCATGCCCTGGGAGCTTGTTTTAGTCCATAAAGGGCTTTGTCAAGCTTGCAGACATAGTCAGGGAATTCACTACTCTCAAAGCTAGAAGGTTGCTGAACATACACATCTTCCTTGAGTTCACCATTTAGGAATGCACTTTTTACATCCATTTGGTAAACTTTGAAGTTCATGTAGTTAGCATATGCAAGGAAGATCCTGATGGCTTCCATTCTTGCAACAGGAGCAAATGTCTCATCGTAGTCAATGCCTTCTTGTTGACTGTAACCTTTGGCTACAAGTCTGGCTTTGTTTTTAATGACGGTGCTGTTTTCATCAGTCTTGTTTCTAAAAACCCACTTCATTCCTATGACAATGACATCCCGAGGACATTTGATCAAGGTCATGACCTTGTTTTTATCAAACTGTTGCAGTTCTTCTTGCATAGCCGAACCCAATTGGGTGTTTTAGAGCCTTAGTGACACTTTTGGGTTCTATTTCTGATAGGTAATCAGCATATAGACATTCATTTGCTGAAGCTGCAGTTAGTTTAGCAGCCATGCTTCTTGTAAGCATACCCTCAGTGGGTTCACCAATGATGTTTACAAGCTCAATGTCCTGAGATTTTGTCCACTTACTTTGTGGTCTAGGATCTAAGCTTGAAGAGGTCACTAGAGATTCAGGAGTGAGTTCAGGTGCAGGAGCCACATAATCATTTAGATCATCTGTTGAGATGTCTTGTTCAGGTTGGGGTTCTTGAATCACAGGTTCCTGAACATTTGGTTCAGTGTTACCTATCCCAGCAGGACTGATTGATTATCAATGAATTCACTGATAGTTGGTTGGGGAAGGTTGTGAGGTAGGATATAATATGAGATGTCGGATCAGCTTGGTATGAGGAATTAATTTCAAGATATACTCATCAGGAGGATATCTTGATGAGTTATTAATTCCTATTTCCTCCACTGAGGTGTTGGTGAACCTGATGCTTTCAGAACTCTCATCAAAGGTGACATGAAAGGTTTCCTTAACTTGTTGTCTCCTTGTGTTAAATACCCTGAAGGCTTTGGAGATCAGGGAGTAACCTAGAAAGTATCCATCATCAGCTTTAGCATCAAACTTGCCTAGATGATCCTTGTGGTTATGAATAAACACAGGACATCCAAACACATGAAAGTAGCTGATATCAGGAAGTCTAACTTTGAATATCTCATGTGGGGTTTTGTTGTGTCTTTTGACAATGATTGACCTGTTTTGAGTGTAACAGGCTGTCATTTTGACCTGCTTCAGTCCAAAAATGTTTTGATAGAGCTGAGCCATTTAACATAGTTCTAGCAGCCTCAATGAGAGTTCTATTTTTCCTTTCAGCTACCCCATTATGTTCAGGGGTGTAAGGAGATGAAAAGTTTTGGGAGATTCCCTTTTCATCACAGAAATTCTCAAGCTCTTTATTTCTGAACTCAGTACCATTGTCAGTTCTGATTTGTTTAACAGTAATGTCATTCGATTTTCAATGTTCCCGATGAATGACATTATTGTATCACCGGTGACTCTTTTGGAAAGAAAGTATACCCAAGTGTATCTTAAAAACTCATCAACAATGACAAGAGTATACTTCTCATGCTGGATTGATCTAGGACTGACTGGTCCAAAGAGATCCATGTGCAGGAGGTGAAGGTAGCTTTTGATGGAGAAATTTTGTTTTGTTTTGAAAGATGCTCTTTGGTGTTTGCCTTTTTCACAGGCTGAGCATGGTTTATCTTTTGCAAATACCAGTGATGGTAAGACAAGGACCTTGTTTTTTTTTGGCCAAGTTGTTGATGTTTTTTAAATTTAAGTGTGATAGTCTCTTGTGCCACAACCAGTTGATAGTTTCAGTGGCTTTGGCAAAGAGACAAGTTTCATTTTGAGAGAGTGTTGACATGTCTAAGACATAAACATCATCTCTTCTAGGAGCTATCAAAACAACTTATTTGTTGGCATTGAAAATGGTGCCTTGTTTGTCATTGAATTGCACAATGTACTTAGCATCACAAAGTTGACTGACACTGATGAGATTGTATTTGAGACCATTGACGTAAGCTATTCTAGAGAAAACTATTCCATTGCAGTATACTGAACCATAACCTTTAGTGGGACATGATGAGTTATCACCAAATACTACCTTGGGTCCTGGTTCCTTTACATACTTGTGCAGATACTCCTTAACACCAGTCATGCTTCTTGAGCATCCACTATCTAGATGCCAAATAGGCTCCCTGGCGTGTCTCTGCATAAATAGTAAACTGGATTAGTTTCTCTTGCTGACCCACATACTAATGGGTTTGGGTCTAAAGGTCTGCTTGAATTTGGCAATTGACTCATGGTCAGTGGTTGAGTGCATTGTGCTACCACAGGTTGTGCATTTGGAGACTGAGGATGACTCAGTGATTCTGGGTTGCTTGGAACTTCTCCTTGCTTGGATGATACTGTCATGCTGGGATGTCTCATGAGCGGATTTCTGCAAATATCACAAAGATGTGTTCATGAGACAATCATCAGGATGATGATCATTAAAGCCACAGTGTGGGCAAGGAGTAAACGGTTTTGCTCTAAACTTTTGAGCAGATTTAGAGGTTGAAGCATACCGATGACCAACTTTGGTATAGTTTGCTTTACTGAGTGAACTTACATATTGTAAGTGATCAGAAGTTCTGTGATCATCCTTTTTGCTGATCATACAAAAAAGGATTCTATAACAGTTGTCAGTGGTATGACTGGTATAGTGGCATAGATCACACTTCTGCTTGGGTTTGGTGGTGGATTTTGACTTTGAGGAACTAGAGGAGGCTGACTTTGTTTCCTTGATTGATTCAGGAACTTTTTTGATGGATTCCATCTTATCACTAGCTTCCTCACAAGTTCAGTCAGTTGCTGAATTTGGTCAGCTTCAGTGGGGACAGAGGATGTGGAAGTCTCAATGGGGTTAGACTCTTGTTGGATTGGTTTTGTTGGTCTTTTCAGGATGGTTCTACCAAGTCCAGACCTTTATTTTGGTGAGTGAGGATTGAATTGTAATGGAGTAAGCTCAGAGCTAGGAGCAGCACCCTGAAGAGGTTTCAGGGGTGGAAGCGGTGCATTAGATTCTGCTTCAGACTCAGAGATGTGTTCAGTACTACTGGGCACATCAGGAAGTCCAAGCATGCTCTTAAGAGCTTGACTCTTCGGCTCTAGTATTATTCCAGAATCGAAATTTGGAAGCTTACTCTCAGAATTAACCCGTTCAATCCAATCACTGGGCTTGGGAATAGTCAACATATTGGTAATCATGCCACCAGACACAAATGGCATTGGACTCTGGTCTTTGTTGTGAGAGTCAGGAAGATGGTCTTCACCTAAGACTCTCTTTTTGCTACTGGGGGCACCCACAGCATCAAAGACCCTTGGATTCTTAGCAGTCCAACTTTCAATGATATCTTTTTCCTTTTTAAGTTCATCTTGAAGAGCCTGATTTCTTTTAACTAGTTCAGTGTTTTGAATTTTCAAAGCGATAGCCTCAAGCTTATTTTGTTTTAAAAGAAGCAGTTCATCCCTACACTTGTTCAGTTCAAAACTTAGCTTGTTATATTTTGAAAAAAGATTTAATCGTTGCTCTTCTACAAACTTAAGGTCAACATTGATATAGTTCATATAAGACTGCCAATCAGAGTCATCATCCATAGAAAGCAAAATATTTACCTGCTTCATTGTGATGTTGACCCATTCTCTATTCCTAGCATGATTTTTTCCAACAGCTAGCTTGTCCTCTTTTGAGAGAGCCATCAGTGCACTGACTTGCACCATTTCATCGTCTGAGGAGACTGGCTCTTCATCGCAGTCGAAGACTTCAAGAACTAGGCCCTTGTTTTTTACCCCCATATTTACAGTGTTTGTTGTTTCTGAGGGAGTGGCCTCAAGCAATGCTAGCTTGGCTTTGACTTTCCTGTACTTAGCTTCAAAATCAACAGTTTTACTTTGGTCAGACTTGTTTTGAAAATTTTGATGAGACTGATAGATTTTTGGTTGAAATTTGCTAAAGCCTGAGGACTGATTTGACCCTGATGGTTTATAAGAGGGTTCAGATATTGTTTTTGAAAACAGTCTTTGGCAAAATGGCCTCTCTTATGACACTTAAAGCATTCAGTGTCCTCATTTGCTTTAGCATTTGAAAAACCTTTGTTTCTTTTTATAAACCTCCGAGAGTTAGCAAGGAGTGCCCTTTCCTGAAATTCAATGTTCAGGTCATTTAGGTACTCCTCACTTGATCTCTCATCAGGCTCATCATCTGAATTCTCCTGATAATCTTGAACCACACTGTTAGAATAAAAAGCAGTAGAAATTGGTGTTGAAGTGGTGGTCAGGGACTTCTTGACATCCTGAGACTTCTTTAAGTCAGGGTATCGTCTGTTGATGAGGTATTCCTCATAGACAAATTTCCCATATATTTCAGGAAGTTCAAGATTCTGGATATGATTAGCATTCCTAAGTCCCTGAGAGAAATTCAGCCACTTCCCAGGGAGACTATTGACAAAACCAACATTGATTTCATGTTTGGACAACTTTACACCATCATTAGATAGTTCATTTAAAACAGTTTTGTACCGAGTGTAAGTTTGAGACAGAGTTTCTGAGTCCTTAGCCCTGAAGGTGTTATACTCAAGTTTCAGGTCCATTATCCTGTTTTTCTTGGTATCAGATGGGCCTTCATGACTATGGACCATGTCATCCCAGGTTTGTTTAGTCGTACTACAGCTTATAACTGACTCCATAATATCATCAGGATGACATGATATGATGATACTTTTGAGTCTTTGGTCCTGGTTGACCACTCTTCTCTCATCCTGAGTCCACTGAGCTTCAGGTTTAGGTAAACCTTCAGCAGTCTTTGGGATAAATGGACCTTCCTTAATACACTTGATGTAATAAGGTTCTATCCCAATCAAATAGCAAAGCATACGCTTTTTCCATTTGTTAAATTTACCAACTTCAAGTCTAGGGGCAACAGCTGAATAAGCTCCACCCTTTTTGTCAACTAGTTAGGGTACATCAATTTCAGCCATTTGGATCCTGATTTAAAAACGTTTTAGAGCGGCTTTAAAAGGTTTTATAATCAGCCATGCTCTGATACCACTTGTTGTTCCCTATTAACTATCGTATAAAAACAGTTAAGTATTTAAAAACAAACTAATAGTGAATCAATGACTGAAATGACATAAGTAAAAACACATTGATAAATTTTCAACATAATATTCTTTATTAGAAATGAATAAAAAAGAATACATTACCCAAGTACTTGCGAAATAGTACTTTGGATTGAAATGACAAAGGGTTGGTACTCCTCACTAAGCTCAGGCTAAGTCTGAGCACAACTACTATGGAACCACTGAGCTATCTCAGGGACTGAGTTGTATTTGGAGGAGTGAAAGATGGCTTTTGTGTGTGTGTGTTTACAATTCACAAGCTTAAATCTTTCACTCCATCTCTTATTGTTAGGAATTAGAAAATTCAGTCATTAAAGAGTCGGTCACCTCAAGTATATATATTCGATAGAAAGCTCGTAGTCGTAGTCACGCTATGTTAGAAAGTAGTTTGTTAAGTAACACCGTGGAGGACGGACGGGTCTTTACCCACTGTATGCCTGATCCACAGCCTGTAGGTGGCATTTATTTGTAAGACACTATAAATACCCTCTACCTCCCAAGGTAGAGGGTTGGAGCTTCAATACCATTTTTCTTTGTTTCACATAGTTCCCAACTCTCTTCCCTTTCTCTCTCTAGAACTTTCTCTCTCTAAACTACTTATACGCCCCATTGTGATTATGGTTTAGTGTGTTTGTGAAATCCTATATCTTACAATTGGTATCAGAGCAACTGTGTATCCTCCTAATACACCAATGCATTTATTTCCTAGATCTATTGCCACAAATAGCAAAACCTTAATCAGCCTCTATGTTGTTTACCAGCTATTTGTTGATTTTAAGAAAACGTGTAAGAAGAGAATCACACCTACAGGGATAACTGAGGGGGAAAGGGGTTTTGAGCAAACTAAAGAATGTTACTTAACTGAGGTCATGCCTTTCTTTAAACAATTAAAAGGTCAATTTGAGAGCCTTCAAAAAGGAATAAATTCAGATATTAAAGAAATGGAAAAGGAATTTGATGCAATGATATTTGAGGTCAATGATTATGAACAGGAACTCAAATATAATGAAGTTGAAAGGAAGAACTTGCATATCTTAAATGAGAATTTGATTTCGAGTTGTGTTGCTCAAGATGTGTTTTATACTGTTACTAAGCACTCTATTACTGCTTCTCGATTTCATGAATTATCTATTGCATTGAAAGTTTCTCATGATCGTGTCATTGAGCTTGAAAACAAAAACTCATAACTTAATGAGAAAATTGATCGAGATGATCACGATAATTTGGTAAAACATCTTTCTAAACTAGAAGTTGAACATTTTGATTTGCAACTAAAATATCAACATCTCAAAGAAAATGTTAAAACCTCAAATATCAAGACATCCTCAGATGTTCCAGAGTTTAATGCAGTTTTTCAGATAAATAAACGTGACGAACAGATTCAAGCTCATTGTTGCACGATCAGAAAGTTGAGAGCCCAAATCTCTCAATTAAAGGGTGAAAAAAACAATGTGACTGGCTCCCAAATGCCTCCTCCTTTAGATTCTCAGTATTCTCAAACTTTTCATCTTCAAAACTTAGTTAATGCTTTACAAAAAGAAAACGAGAGTTTTCTGGAAGAAAATGAAAAAGTCAAACGACACTTTAAAGAGTTATATGATTCAATGAAAGTCACTCGTGACAAAAACAACGAAAAAATAACTTCTTTACAAAAAGAAATTGAGAATCTGAGGAGTCAGGAAAAAGGGAAACTGCCACTTGTCTTTAATGAGAATGTTGTATCTAAGTCATCCTCAGACTGCAAATATTCTGTGACTGTTAAATACATTCCTCCTCACATTAGGAACAATGAACTTGTGTTTCATAACTATTGTGCTCACCTTAAGGATAGTCTAGAATGTCTCCGTGAGATTATGGAAGAGGACTTTATCAATAAGCCTCTTGATAGAGAAATTAGGTTTGCTTGCATTGAGGCCAAACGATCTCAGGAGCTGCTAGAATGTTTAATTGCAACATGTCCTAAATCCTTAGGTGTGAAAGGTAAAACTGTGATGCCTTGTTCTATGCCTAATGCCAAGCATACAAACCACTCTGTGCCAAGTAATATGAAAGTGAATTCTAAGGTGCCTTCTAGTAGTTCAGATCCTTGCACATCTAGTTCAGGAATGCAAAAAGTAGCTCAACCAACTAATGTTCCCATAATTCCCTCTACAGGAGTAATCAGTGACATTAAAGCAAGCGGGTCAAAGCCTCCAGGCAATACCAAGAATGATAGGACCTTGCAAGCTAGGAATGTTCAGTGGAAGAAAGTAGAAAATCACCTTAGGGAGAATTTGAATAAAATGAATCGTGTTGATTCTAGTGTTAGCTCTAAGCGTACTGTAATTAATGCGAATTCTGCTACTTTTGGCAAAACATGTAATGATGATTGCGTTGTTTCTGTTACTAATCATGATTGTGGTGTGAATGTTTTGTCTAATACTGTCAAACGCCCTGTTAAAACTATTAATGCAAAAAATCAAGCTAAGAAGGCTAAAAGGCAAAGGCGAAAGAAAGTTAGAAAACAGTGGAAACCCACAGGAAGAACATTTAGTAAGATAGGTTATCAATGGATACCTTTTGGCCATAAGGTTAATCAGTTCTGCCCTCAATCTGCAAAGACAATGCCCACTAGAAAATGGATGCCTAGTGGTAGAACTATTCCCTTAAGAAGTGAACACACTTTGAATAGGTCAAATACGGACAATAGCACTACATCTATTTTTAATTATTCCATTGCTTCTATTTCTGATGTGGGTGTTCCAATCACTGTTACTAACCAAATGGAACCCATTATTGCATGGGGATCCCAATTATCCAGTTATCCATTCTTGTCTGTGTTCAACTGCAGATCGTTCAAATCGTTCTGTGGTACCTGGACTCAGGTTGTTCCAAGCATATGACTGGAGACCGGTCGCGGCTCATGAACTTCGTGAGTAAATTCATCGGGACTGTTAGATTCGGGAATGATCATTTTGGTGCTATTATGGGTTATGGAGATTATGTTGTCGGTGATAGTGTTATCTCCAGGGTATATTACGTAGAAGGTCTTGGTCATAACTTATTTTCTGTCGGTCAATTCTATGATTCTGATCTAGAAGTGGCCTTCAGAAAACATACTTGTTTCGTTAGAGAACTTGATGGTAAGGAACTTTTAAGAGGAACACGTGGTTCAAATCTATACACCATCTCTATCGAAGATATGATGAAGTCTTCTCTAATTTGCTTGTTGTCAAAGGCTTTGAAAACAAAGTCATGGTTATGGCATCGTCGTCTTAATCACTTGAACTTCGGCACCATCAATGATCTCTCCAGAAAGGACTTAGTTGTAGGTTTACCTAGACTAAAATATGAAAAGGATCATCTCTGTTCAGCATGCCAATTGGGAAAAAAGCAATAAATATGCCCACAAACCCAAGCCTACAAACTCAGTTACAGAAGTTCTTCATACAATTCACATGGACTTATGTGGACCCATGAGAGTACTGAATATCTTTGGGAAGAAATATGTGTTAGTTGTGGTTGATGATTACTCTCGATTCACCTGGGTTAAGTTCTTGAGGACAAAGGATGAAACTCCAGATATCATCATCAAACTTATCAAACAGCTGCAGGTTCGACTTAACAAAACTGTCAGAATCATCCGAACAGAGAATGGAACTGAGTTTGTTAATAAACAACTTAGTGAGTTTTATGAAATTGTTGGAATCAGTCATCAAAGAAGTGTTCCACGAACTCCTCAACAGAACGGTGTAGTTGAAAGACGAAATTGAACTCTTGTGGAAGCCGCAAGAACAATGCTGATTTACTCAATGGTTCCAATGTTTCTCTCGGTGCAAGTCATTGCCACTGCATGCTACACTCAAAATCGATCCCTAATTCACACTGCTCATGGAAAAACTCCATATGAACTTGTCCACAATAGAAAACCTAATCTCTCATTCCTTCGTGTGTTTGGTGCATTGTGTTATCCAACTAATGAGGGTCAAGACTTAGGCAAACTTAAAGCTAAAGCGGACATTGGAGTATTTGTAGGATATGCACCAAACAAAAAGGGATACCGAATCTACAACAAAAGAACCCGAAATATCATGGAAACAATTCACGTTACGCTCGATGAGTGACCGGTCCTATGGCTCCAGGACAACCCAGTTCTGGACCCGCATCATCATGTAGTCCCATCAGTTCTACTCTTGTTTTCGACTCCTCGCCAGCAACTCCTTATGTACCTCCTTCAGAAGATGACTTGAAGAAACTGTTCGATCCAATGTTTGATGAACACTATGAGTCAACCGCAAATGATCTGTCAATTCCCTCATCAGAGGCTGCTTCTATCCCTGTCAATGAAGTTAACCCTTCAGTTCTATTGACGCTAAGTCAAGAAGCACTGCGCTGAACACTCTGTCTCATCAACAAATCATCAATCATCGAGTGTACATCATGGAAATGTTTCTGGCACCATTGATGGAGAAAATCCTTTTGCTACTCCTGAAGATGCTCCGTTTGAAAACATATTTGCTCCTGAATCATCATCAGAACCATCTTCATCAGGAGAAATCGATTCTGCTATTTCAGTCCCTCAACAACAACCACATGAACACCTTAGGAAATGGACACATGATCATCCATTGGACAACATCATTGGAAACCCCTCTCGTCCAGTATCAACATGGAAAAAACTTGCAACCGATGCCTTATGGTGCTTCTTCAACTCCGTACTCTCTAAGATCGAACCAAAAGATGTTAAAACTGCCATGAATGAAGACAACTGGTTCAATGCCATGCAAGAAGAAATTCATGAGTTTGATCGACTTGATGTATAGGAATTAGTACCTACTCCAGATTGTGCTATGATCATTGCTCTAAAGTGGATCTTCAAAGTGAAGCTTGATGAGCATGGCGATGTATTAAAGAACAAGGCAAGATTGGTTGCAAAAGGATACCGTCAGGAGGAAGGTATTGACTTTGAAGAATCATTTGCTCCTGTGGCACGCATCGAGGCAATGAGAATCTTCCTGGCTAATGCTGCAAGTAAGAATATGATTGTCTATCAGATGGATGTAAAGACGGCTTTTCTTAACGGAGATCTTAAAGAAGTCGTATACGTCAGCCAACCGGAAGGTTTTGTGAATCCAGAGCATCCTACTCATGTCTATCACTTGAAGAAGGCTCTTTATGGCTTGAAGCAAGCTCCAAGGGCATGATATGATACACTAACAAAGTTTCTTCTATCTATTGGATTCAGCAAAGGAGCAGTTGATCCGACATTGTTCACCAGGAAGTCAGGCAAACATTTAATTCACGTTCAAATATATGTTGATGATATCATCTTTGCCTCGACTGACCCCAATGAATGTGATCGTTTTTCAAATGAAATGGGTTCCAAATTTCAAATGTCAATGATGGGACAAATGTCATTTTTCTTGGGATTACAAATATCACAAAGTCCCGGAGGCATTTTTATAAATCAATCTAAATATGCTAATGAGATTTTAAAGAAATTTGGATTTGATTCTAGTGACCCTGTTGACACTCCCATGATAGAGCGTACTAAACTGGATGAGGACCACTCAGGGATCATGGTAGACCAACGAAATATCGTAGTATGATTGGATCCCTGATGTACCTCACAGCCAGTATGGACTGATATTCTCGCTCGATGTATGCATGTGTGCTAGATACCAGGCTAAGCCTAGCAAAAAGCACCTTGAAGCGGTTAAACGGGTCTTTCGGTACCTCCAAGGAACCATCAACATGGGATTTTGGTACCCGAAGGACACTGGTATGTCACTAACAGCATATGCAGATGCAGATCATGCAGGGTGTCAAGATACTCGTCGAAGTACATCTGGAGGTGCTCAGTTTTTGGGTGATAAGCTTGTGAGCTGGTCTTCAAAGAAGCAAATGAGTACTTCTATTTCCTCTACAGAGGCTGAATACATAGCCATGTCATCCTGTTGTGCTCAAATCTTATGGATGAGATCTCAATTAACTGACTATGGCTTTGTATTCAACAAAATCCCTTGTATCTTGTGATAATAAAAGTGCTATTGCTCTCTCATGCAACAACGTACAACACTCAAGAGCAAAGCATATCGACATTCGACATCATTTCATCAGGGAACAAGTGGAAAAAGGTGTGGTGGAACTCTATTTTGTGAGGACTGAATACCAATTAGCAGACATCTTCACCAAAGCTCTTCCTAGAGAATGTTTTGATTTTATCCTTCCACGTCTTGGTCTAAAGAGTCTACAACCGGAAACACTCAAGCGTCTTTAAGAGGAAGACGAGGAGTAAAGGTCTTTATCCATCTATATCTTGTATATATTTATTCAAAAAGCAAAATACAAAATTTAAAAACCCTCAAAAGAAAATATAAAAATATTAAATTCTATAAAATCCATAAAAATTTGAAAAATCTTGAAAACTTCCAAAAAATATTGTTATTTTGTCATGTTTTTCCTTATTCGATATCATCTACGGACTTTGTGTTGACATTCAAAGAATGTCACGGGTC
This sequence comes from Chrysanthemum makinoi, assembly GCA_910596185.1. Classification (NCBI taxonomy): domain Eukaryota; kingdom Viridiplantae; phylum Streptophyta; class Magnoliopsida; order Asterales; family Asteraceae; genus Chrysanthemum; species Chrysanthemum makinoi. The sequence goes on along the minus strand of OU343217.1, from coordinate 208,898,422 downwards.
TTTAGATGTTCTTCGAATGTACATAGTTTTTGTTAAAAAAAAAAAAAAAAAAAAAAAGGCGGAGAAAAATGGTTGTTTATTTTCATTTCAGGCAGTAACCCGTTTTCAAAGAAAGAACAGAGCCATGCCTTATCTTGTTTTTTAAATTTCATGCTCTGATTCTATTAACAATTACTTACTATCTAATGAAAACTAATTTCTTTGAAAAATAACTCGGACTCTATCTTTGAAAATCATCTGGACTTAACATTTGTCAAAAATATCTATCTCTCAATCAACAACTTATGTCATTGATTGAGGGGGAGAATGATTTCAATTAAATCAAAAGGTTATTTGTCATACAATTGTTTTTCAAAAGATAATCATGCATGTTTAATCAATGGAGTTTAAAGTCTCAAAATCCGATCCTTATCAGTTAAAACGTTTTCATAATCAAGCACAATTCTCCTTAAAATCTTTCAAAATCAATTTAAATCTACAGATATCACAAATCTCAAATGATTTGATAATTGTGATCGGGGGAGAATTTGTGATTTAGATTGGATTTAATCTGATAATTCGGTAAATGGTTTTATAAGGATGTACAAGCTCTCCTTCCCACATGTGCCAAACGATTTCAAATTTTCCAGGCACATGTTGAGGGGGATCATCTATCTTAAACCACTAAGATTTGAAACGTGATCAATTTATTTCAATGTGTAGTCTTTTCCTAATATGTGCAAAACATTTTCAAATCTCCATGCACATATTGAGGGGGAGCAACTATTTTGAAAACCGCATTCTTCATATAACTACTCTTAGATGCAAGCCAAACCCTCAAAGATAAAAATTATTTCTATTACAAAATGATGCATGATGCACATGTTGAGGGGGAGCTCTGTTTCTAAAATTATAAAAAACAATTCAGGTACAAAATGTTTTGATAATATATCACAAGTATCTGGATTGATTTTTAAATGGTTTTCAATTGGTTCCAATGGCAGATGAACAATACCAAAAAGACCGACCAACTTTACTTTATGTATGGTGATATAAGGACGATAAGGTTAAGTGTTTGTTCCCATGATCCGCCAGAACCGGAGGGATCTACCCAGGGACAATCCACTAGATAGTGTAGAGTCCTTAGGTATATTGAAAAAAGGAGAAAAATGAGAATATGGGAAGAGTGCGGATTGAGACTGAGCTAGTACTGGAATAAACCCAACAAGGTTCTGGTTATGAAGTCTTGGTAAGCACTGAAGGGGTTGAAGAATGAAAAAGAAATGAAATGAGAAAAGGGTGAAAAGAAATAGCCCTCCAAGTATTCAACATTAGGGCAAAAACCGGGTTCAATTCATATGCTACTGGTGGTTACCAAGGTAACACTGGTATTGAAGACAAGGTGTCATAGACCTAGTGACGCACTGCACTTCAACTTCCCAAACCACTCAAGTTCCTCTTAAAAGGACTTGTTTCATTCTCACGAGGAACCGACCTTATCTATCGACTTTCTCTTAGAGTTTGTTGATATTGAAGAAGGAGACCCTCTCCCTAGTCTCCGGCATAGGAACCAAATATGCACAATTGAGTCTAGCGCCACGAGATCATCCACAATATCTCATTAGGACACAAAATTAATGAAGACTTGTTGTTTCACACAATGTGGAAAATAAGAATATATCTTAAGAGTCCTACGCATTATCCTTGTGGTATTGCCAGAACATCCGAGTGATATGTAAAAGTATTCACGATGAAGATGGAAATCCTTCTAGAGCCAACATCAAACAAGCTCTTGGTAGGTGGCATGTGAGATCTATCCAATAGATCAACCATGTGACAACTGAACAGAAACAATGGGGCGATTCAATCTTTTGAATCAATCCTGGTTCAGGTTATGGATTGACGGATACCTTTGAAAAACTAGTCATTGTGCTTAAAAACTCTTTTCTTTAGCACATCGACTGTGTACTCATATTTCAAAATAAAAGGTGTTTATGATTGATAATTGACTTTCATTAAAACCTTCTTGTATTGTAAACCATTTCTATTGAGCGATACACATTGTTTTTCAAATCTCTTTCATCAATCGAATCTCAATTACTGGTTCACTCACATCCGTGTTGTCCTCCTTTGAGACGTCCGGTTTTGAGAACAGCTAAGAGCATAAACCCTGTCAAGGAAATTCTTCGAATTATACCTGATCACAGGCATACTAGTACGGATCAACGGGGAACCGTGGGCCATGTACCTCAATTCAACGAAAGTGATCAAAGACACTTTCGTGCACTTTATTGCTAACTGTTGTATGCAGGTACGCCCGACGTTTGCAGCTGATTAAAATGAAGCTGTCAATCCATAGCCGCATGCTCACACTACACATTCATCTCAAAAGAAATCATGATAAATGCTTCAACGACTCTGATACTTTCACTCCATGCTTCTGCTATGCTGCTGCAAATATAATGATCCAGTAAAAGCTTCCACTACTCTGATGAGAATATATCATGATCCAGAATGTGAGCATGTCGGTCCAAATGTCACAACAACACATAATACCAACACCACAAAGGAAGAGTCAGAGATTTATGTTGCTGATGATCTCAATGCTGGCTCAAAACTCATCATCACGTGGATCAGTTAAAGACCTCCACTCGAATCTATCCAAACATGCAGATCATGAAGAAACAAAGACTACGTGCTACTGAGCAAGGAACTTGATCAAGAATCCTAGAACAATCTAATGTAATATCTGTTTGTACTCATTGTAAATTGAGGTGACCTCCCTTAGGGGGAGATTGTTAGGAATTAGAAAATTCAGTCATTAAAGAGTTGGTCACCTCAAGTATATGTATTCGATAGAAAGCTCGTAGTCTTAGTCACGCTATGTTAGAAAGTAGTTTGTTAAGTAACACCGTGGAGGACGGACGGGTCTTTACCCACTGTATGCCTGATCTACAGCCCGTAGGTGGCGTTTATTTGTAAGACACTATAAATACCCTCTACCTCCAAAGGTAGAGGGTTGGAGCTTCAATACCATTTTTCTTTGTTTCACATAGTTCCCAACTCTCTTCCCTTTCTCTATCTAAACTACTTATACGCCCCATTGTGATTATGGTTTAGTGTGTTTGTGAAATCCTATATCTTACACTTATGCTATTTATACAAGTATGAGTATTAACTTTATCCTAAGTGACAAACTGACATTTTACAGAAGACAAAATCCTGATGTATTTTGTCTCTGTTTACAAAGACTATATCAAGTAAGAGACAAGGCAGCTTTCCATAAGTCAGTAATGACCTGAGCCTGATAGTTTGCCATTCAGGGAAGTTGACTTTGGTTGATAAGGACTTCGTTTATCTGATTCAAACTTGTCCCGCCTATCCGCTCATTCTTCAGTCTTCATTGCCTTCAGTCTTTACTTCTTTGTCTTCAGTGAAAGTAGTTGGTGAGGAGTTTAGGGATTCAGTGAGTTATTGTCATCACTCACTGAATCCACCATCTTCTTCTTGACTCAGTATTCACCCCTTAAGTTTCGCCTTACTTAGTGGAGAGACTTCTTCGCCTCTTACTGAGTATCCTGAAGATGGCTCACTGAGTGACCTGTTAGTGTTTAACGGTCTAAACACTTGGGGTATTTATATTCAAATCCTAGATTTAAGGGGTTTGGGTATTCACTGAACCCAACAAATTGTAACCACACAATAGCAACATGAGTGAGAGGAAGATCGAAAAGAGGCTCAAAGTGTTTCAAGACATCGTTCTAATGGTTGTAGAGTTAGTTTCAGTGGTGGTAAAGCAAAGCTTAAAAGTATTTGCCTCCACAGCATAGGCAAGAGTCTAAATAAACATTTATTAATAATAGAATGTCAATGTATCAATTTTTATTTATTATTAATGCAAATCACCATGAGAATTTGTGTTTATGCGTATGTTCTTTTCCAATACATCAAGTTTCAAAACTCAAATTAGGTGCTTGTTTTTCAAATGCATCAAGTAACCGAGAACGACCACAGTCGCAACAACAACTCCCACACACTTTGTGCCAATAATGCAACATTCTTTATTTATTAAGTCATTTTAACAAACATGTGTCGGGACACAAACATTTAGAGCGTTAACCAAAATATAGATAGCATCCAAAACGTCAGACCCACTATATGAGAAGAAAAATGTGGCTTCTCGTTAATACAAACAATGTTAATAACTTCATAAAAACCCATAAATTACGGAATATTTAATAAAATCTTTACATGTAAACATGAATCTTTACCTTTTGGTTTTAAGCTAAAAAAAATCATTTTTCTCATCAGAAATAACATAATCAAAGTAAATGGGTCAAAATCGCGGCTCAAATGTAAGAACTTTACATAACAAAGTTAGACACTTACATCCCCAATTGTTCCAAGTTTATATCCTTGCAAGTACTAGAAAAGGATGAAATTTAAGAAGGAATTCATTTTTAGCAAATAATACATGTCGTTATTTTTGTATATAATGACAATAAAACTGACTACTTGTTAGAATATATAAATTTACCGGTATCAATACTTGAATTAGATTGTAGCCCAGCAACTGAAACATCATCCCAACATATGTGTTGAAAATCCTATCACAACAAATCAAGTAGCAAACAAACACACTCTCTCAAATCAAACAATAGCTATCATTAGTTTTTAGCATCTCACGAGTAGTGTTTTTTTGTAATCAGTTGTGAACCCATAAAGAAGTAAATGAAGAAGAGACATGATCAAAAGTCAAAACTGCATAAAAATATGAATAAGAAAAAGCATAATCATAAACAAAAGCAACAAAAAAAAGTGAACAAACAAATTTACCTGTGATTCGAGTTTACCCAAACTGGAAATTGCATACCGTTAAACCGAACTGCAGTTTATGACACAAAAACAATGCAACATAAATCAATGTTAGATAGAAAAAAAAAGTGAAAGCTTGTGTGAACAATATTAGTGTACATTTGTAAGAATATTGGAAATCGACATTTACACGAGTAAATAATAGCGGCTATATGCAAGCATAACACTCAAAATTTATTTTACGTCCATTAGTGAAGACTTTACCTTTTGCCTCCTCAAGTAATCTTGAGTAGGGTATGAGTTTATTAACAAATAATAAATCAACATAAATTAAACCAAATAAAAAATACTATAGCAAAACATTCTATCAATATACCCTATAACTTAAAAACTTGTCAGGCACTAAAACTGTTATAGCACAATATTGTCATAATCCTAGAGTGATCTCAAGTGCTGTATAAATTGAACCCCAAGGGAACCACTTCATAACCACTCACTTATACATGTCTATGCTTGAGTATTGAATGAGGCTTTCATCTAAATCTTGATCACCTCGTAGTAAAGCATTCGACTATTTTGACGCATTGGCTAGAACCGACATAGTACATTTTTATAACCAATATACTTTCTACATAATTAAGCGCCTGCTATAGCTAAACTAAACTGAATCATTTCTACAGAATTATGCTTGTGAAAGTCATAAAGTTTGGTTTTAAAACAACAATTTTCATATCGAACCAAAGAATATGTATGGCTACGAATTTACCTAACAAAGAACATAAAGAATCCACAGTCTTGCTTGACCAAGCACAAGTTCCTGTTCAACAAAAAATGCATAATCATATCCTTACATCGAGCTAATCTTTACCAAAAAAGGGTGGGGCTGGCGAATATGTCCACACATTGAGATAATTAAAAAAGGGTGGGGCTGTCCAATTAAATCGACCCATCAAAAAATATTGCTCAAACTTGCCTGTTGTTAACTAAGCAATGTGTGAACTGAGCTCAAAATTACCTGCCCCTACACATAGATAAAAAGTTAAAAACCAAAGTTCAACAAATAAATAAAAGAAGAGACTAAAAGTTGTATGAATTGGTGGGTTTTAAACTTTTAATCTTATTAAAAATTTGTATATCAGTGTACCTTCACAACCCATATCACAACAAAAATCCTAATTCTATATTCAATTTTTACATCAAAAGAAAGATCATAGTTTGTCTTCTATATTCTAATATATCATGATCCTTGATAAGATCATGAAAGCCTACATTGTATAAGACTTTTCGTAAAAGACTATGCTTAAAGTAACCTATTTTTTTAAGTTCGTGAATAACCATACAACTTTTTCTAAGTTAGGCTATCAAGTAATTCATCCAAACAACCCTGAGCAAGTAAGCTGTTGAAATAAAGCATCCTATACGACCTTTAGAATATGCGACCCTTGAAAAGACTTCTAATCATGCTTATTTTACCCCTGAAATTAACACTATTAGATATTGCGGTTGCTTCAATGACGAAAGAGAAACATGGCTATATTTTTCCAGTTCATGTCCTAGCCTTGACCAAAACAGATATGCCTTTTGACTATTAGAGTCAAGAATTCTACTTGTTAATTAAGATTCAAGTAAGTGTTGTTATAATTCTTTGCAATGATTTTAAATTTTCGACATTAGTTATGAGGTTGTATGCACTCATTTCACCTATATTGATCCAAGTAGAAAATCCATTCCATATCTTTATCATATTGCACTAATCTTTCAAGTTACATATTTTGTGGCATTTTAGGAAGTATCTTTATTCACTATCATCTTAATGTCTTATGGCTTAACACTATCATCTTAACACCATTAACACCTCAAACACCTACAACTCATAGATTTAAGATATTATCTAACGTAAATCTTATTATCAACTGAGATATTGAAACCACAAATTCTCATCACATCATAAAAGCTAAGCTATAAACCAAAAACTAAAAACCCATGACAAAGTCTTATGTTATTGTTTAATTCTTTGATGATGCCTAACCCAGTTTATATTTTTAGATTAAAACCAAAGCGAAACTTAATTAAACAAAGAGGGTAACCACTTGGAATCGTAATAATAAAACACCCAATTAAAATTAGCATGAATCATCACAACAAAACCCCTAATATGAATTATTACAATATAAAAAAATAAATTGTTTACCTTAGTTTAAGAAGAATGTTGTTTCATGATGAACATAAGCTAATTGAAAAGGAGCGTGATTTTTAATAACAGATTTGAAAATATAGGAGCGTGATTTTAACAAAATAAAACCTTATTTGATGTTCATGAAGGTAGGAGTTGGTATAAAAAAGAGACGCGTGTATTATGACGTCAATATATGACTTCAGAAAAAAAGACTAATGGCATTCAAAAAACTTTTCTTTTATTATATAGGGATTATGTATTGTGAAGTGTTAATGATTTTACTTTTAGGCCACTCATTTATCAAAATCAACTTATAGACCACTCATTTATACGTTTGCTTTCATTTATACCAATTTCCGTTAGTTTTTTCTCGAAAAATCTTTGAAACAACGAGAATAAGGCTATATATAACATCCTAAAGCAACACAAATAACTACTGAAATGTAAAATATCAGTTTAAGCCATTATTTGAATGCAACTTTAACTAGTCAAAAGTGATTTGTGATAATTTAACTAATGTTTTACGTTTAAATTCGTAACTTTATTGTTATGTATGTTAAAGTTAGCTTTATTCTTGGAATTAAACAATTTTTCGGAAATAATTTGAACGAGATTGGTAAAAACGAAAACAAACACATATTTGGGTGACCCATAAATAAGATTAATTAAACGGGTGACCTAAAAGTAAAAAATTTAATAGTTGTGCGGCCTCCGATATATATTCCCACTAGCTTAGAGACCCGTTGACACCGGGTTATTTTTTAAAGAAATAAATAAATGAGTTGATAATAAAAGTAATAACGTAAATTTGTTAAATTTAAAATATGTGTGAGTCACAATCGATTTACAACCATCGCGTTGCTAATCTAAAATAGATTGACTCGAACATAAAATGATGTGTGATTTTAATGATCAATTGAGTTGCTAACAAACCTTGTAACATTAAAAATACTGAACCATAGTATAATATAACGTGATTACACAAATTATACATACATGATACAACATGAACCTTGTTCAAAGACCTTCAAGTACTTCTTTATAAACGACATTTGTTGTGGTTTTGGAGAGATTACCATCCTGATCACAAACAAAAACCTTCAAACCCCGCTTGCTTTTTACTCTTGATACGGCAACGTACAGTTGTCCATGTGTGAACACAGGACGGGGACCGCAGAAAGATCAACCTCTGTCAAGTTAGCTTTATCAAGCGCATACCGCTCCAAATCTGTTTCCTTTCATTAGCCGCTCCAAACCTGCTCCGATACTTTCAATTACACGGACTATTTGAATTTAGTTAATCTGGGTTGTTTGATATAGGTTAAAATGGAGGCTCGGATCGGTAAGAATGTCTTTGGAACAAAAAGGGGAAAACCGCTATGGCTACATTAACACAAAATAAATAATGCACCCCAAAGAAATGTTTGAAATCTACAACGTCAACCAAATGGGTTGAACAGTCAAAACACATTGAAAGTTACCAAATGTGTCTTATTTGAATAATGTAGTATAACTTATCAGTAAATCACACTTATTTTTTATATGAATAAAAATGCTAATATAACTTATCAGTAGAATCACAAATCCTAACAATCACATAGTACTTAATCCTTACTATTAGATAGACAACTTGACCTCTAACAACCAAATAAATCAAGCGGATAAAAAGTAGCAAAGAGGCAAAATTTGTATTTTAATTGGCCAATATAATTCTTTTACTATTAAATTGATACACTTTTTAAATTCATACATAAATAACTTATAGTAAACTTCGATGGATAAGGAGTGTTTCATAAACCATCTCTTTCATACATTAATCAATCCAACCCATTTTGAATTATTCATGTCATTATGTTGGAGTATAACACCATTGCTACGAAAGGCACTTCTTACTTTTAATCTATACTTATTAGCAATGACAAATAAAAGCTCTAGCACTCTCAACTCTCAAGTTCACCATATGAGGTTTCTTCTTGCCTTGGACCCAAACTCTTTATTTGTGATGCAACGCCAAGAGAAAACAAAATGTTACTTTAACAGCTCCATAACCAGTTTTATGTCTCGCATTATATAAGGAGAATAGTAACAACAATGATCTAATAACTTTTTACTGGTATACGCAACATTAACCATTTAGTGCAACACAATTATCGCTTCCTACCAAAGCAAGCAATTTATATAACTCCACTATATATCTCGATAAAAGAGAATAGTACGCTACAGTTCTCGTAGTTTGACCTATGATTAATCAAAGTTAAGTTGGCTGATAAAACTTACATTGCTAATAAGTTTTGCACCGTACCATGCATAATCTGCCCCATAAGGGGTGCAATAACTTTAATTCCATTGGCTATAGACGGGTGAAGAAGATCATGAAGTTCTTTCTCCTGGTATGCATTTAGTTCCTTCAGCATGATCTATTTCTCCTTTCTGAGTTTTCAAATAGCAGTTCTAAATCCAAACAAAGCCGACTTGTTGTAAGTTATCGGATCCCGTTTTCTAACGGAGAGAACACGGGAAGGCGGAAGCTGATTACTGAAAGCATAGATTGTAGGCATCAAACATAATTTATAATCTTTTATAGAACATATATCAAATGCCATGCTTGAATCTATCAACACAATCGAAGGTTCAGAAACCCTAAAGATCTAAACCTACAATTACAAACATTTCCAGTTTGCCGCACCTAAACCAAACAAATGCAAAAAAACCCTTACTTACCCAGGTTCACAACGCAGGCTACTACGTCAAACAATGAATCAAACAAATACCTACATTAAGCTCCATAAAACATAATGTCATAAAACAACCGGCGATTTCATAACTTTAAAAAACAAAGGAACACTCAAACACTCAATAAAGCATTCTCGCTTTAAACTATAGCCTCAGAAAACCACTGCTAATTCTATTAATTTCCAACAGAGAAACACAGTTTAAACGATCAAGCACAAATTTCACACAACACACTTGAGTTTAAACAAAGAATCATTTTATCCATCAAAACTTTTTTATACAATTATTCCCAAATATGTTACCAACATAGGCAAAGTAAAATGCGATAATAACACAACACAACACATCAATAAATATTGTGTATTTTATATATTTTAAGGATAAGAAAGTCATAAGGAACTTGTCACATATTTGGGAATAATATCATAATTCAGCACCCAACTGTCCCAATATATATTAACATCTGTCAAGATCAAATGAATATACCTGATGTGAATATTAATCACAAGTTCAAACTCTAACTTGTTCAATCATTACAAACTAAGCTTTCTAAGATTAGCAGGTGCCACACACCCGAATACCTATAAGATTTTAAAATTTGCTTTCTTTTAGTGTAACCGATTTATCACAAAAAACAACACTTTCAGCAACCATTAACTATAATATACATTCATCAAATTTTTTTTCTCTCACAAATAAATCTATAAATCAGAAAATGTAATAGCCACCCCAAATTGTAACATACGCATCTGCTGTATTTAGCTCCCATCAGTTTTTTTCCTACGATTGAAACGTTTTCGTTAATTCAACTATTTATTTATACTAACTTGCAGGCAACAACGACACAAACTATCTCTAAAATAATGCTAATAAATAACAACGGTTGTATGTATAAAAGTGACTTTCGGACTGAAGTGTTTCAAGTCAGCCTGACCCATGCTCACCGGTAAAAAACAAACCTATTTTCACCCGTTGCAGAACCTTGCAGGGCCACCCATGTCAACCCCTCTTACAAATGCAAGAAAAGCACAACCTTGCACCGCACAGAACGGAAATGGATGCAAGTTTGCACAACCTTGCACACAAAGCGGCCGTATAACCGCAGGTAAAGCCGTCACCAATTAGCGAACCTGAGAGCGATATTGTTGAACCTGTGAGAAATATAGTGAATGATTAGAGCGAAGCACAATTACATTGACCAAACAGTTTTATCGCTACAACATGTCAACTCATTTTACCAATTATGAGAACATTCGATTATGTGGCAGAGGTTAACTTCCAAAAATCATATTTAATTCCAATACTTGTTAACAATTGGTAACAACTAAATTTTCTTTGAAGAAAAGACAGTATTTGAATGTTTGAGTCAAAATCTGGCCCGTTTGGTATAATTTAGCTACATAAACCAATTACCTGATTAGTATTCTCAAGATTAATTTTTACCTGATCCTAAACAATGGTATCCAAAAACAAAGGGTCTAATTGACCGTATTTGAAGCTGCATTTCTCCAAAAATCAGCTGTGATCACACTTTTCCTATTAAATTAAGTAGCAAAGAAACATCTACTTAAAGCGATGTTTAGCAAACTGTAACAAAAGAGTGTGTTTATATATTTGGCAAATTGTTAATTAATAAATATGCATGCAAAAACAACTTAACAATAACAATAATCAGTTATATCAATACATATCCAATTCTAATAACCTTCGGTCTTCCATCATCCAGTTCTGACCCGTTAACCCACTATTACAACAAAAATTCAGTTTTGACCCGTTTAAAAATCCAGTCTCAGTACCAAGCTTAAGATTACTCGAATCCCAATCCACACCCATAAACCAAACGCACCCTTAAAAATCGTTAGTATTTAAAGACGCAAAACCATTATCATAATAACCAGTTTTACAGTTTCACCAAAAACCGTAATAATCCCTTATCATTCATCGATAAACCCTAATCAACCGATCCAAGGTCAGTTAAACCCTACCCTAATCAATCTCATCCCCTATTGAATCTTAATTATAATTCAAAACCCTAATTATTTGTTTGGAATATAGAAGCAACAATAATGGGAGATGCAGAGATAAAGGATACTACTAATGATGTCTACGAAGAAGACCTTGTTGATTACGAAGAGGAAGATAATAACGCTACTGATGGCGTTAAAGTTAACGGCGATGCCGTTAAAAAGTGAGATCCCGTTACTTAACACTTATTGATTGATTGATTGATTATTGATGTTTATGAGGTGTTTGGGATTGCTTATTAATAGAATTGTGTATAATTAGTGTTTGTAATTCGTTATAATAATCATCAGATTAGAGGTTGTTTGGATGTTGTATTTGTTTAGGGTCGTGTTAGGTTTGTGTTGGTTGAACCCAATTGTTTAGAGTCGTTTGCGTCTTGCTAGCTTAAATATTGTAAAATTATCGATAAGCGAGTAGTGAATGAATAATAACAAAAATTTATCACATGTATGACTGTCTACATCCGACCTCCCTCATAAGCCGTTCCGGGGATTGGATTTTGTTGTTGTTGTTGTTGCTGCTTGCGAGAGGCTTATTTAAGCGTCAAATAAATGGATGATCATAAACGCTTCGCTTTTATTTGAAACATTAAACATCATGTTTTAATAAGAAGTTTAAAATGCCCACTTAATATGGTCTTAGGCTCCGGATGCAAGTGCTAAATAATCTTACAGCCATAATGCACACTAAATTGGATATTGAATGTTTAGAGGATTACAATTGCTTATTAGAACTGCTTATGCTTTTTGAAATCAGTGTTTGTATGTACTTCTGCTGTAAAGGAACTTGATAATTAGATAAACACATCAGAATTAGAAAAGTGGTTTTGCGAGATGCTTTTTTCAAGTTTGCTTATTTTTCCTTCAAATAATCAGATATTTGTAAACACTTTTGCTTATGTACAAAACAGTTTAAAAAGCAAGACCCAATAAACAATTTTGATAAGAAATTTAAAGTACGGGTTAATGATGTGTTATGTAATAGATGTAACGGCTAAAACATGTTACGGATGGTACACTGGTTTCTCACTTCTTTAGATCATGAAGTATGATAAGCTGACTAAATTGGATTTTTGAATGTAGGGGATACGTTGGAATTCATAGCTCTGGATTCAGAGATTTTCTTTTGAAGCCGGAGCTGCTTCGTGCTATTGTGGACTCTGGATTTGAACATCCTTCCGAAGGCAAGTTATTTTACAGTCACACAACTAATAGATTATAAATATTTCATATTTATTATTTGAATACATGTGTAAATATTGGTTGGACTGTTCTGACTCCTGACTACATGACTGTTAGTCATCAGTCTTGAGTTATGTTTTGAAACTGTTTCTCGGTGTGTAAAACTAGTTGATATGCATAGAAGGAAGCTTTTGGCAAATATTTTGTTTCACGGTGAATGGAAGGTGTAATATGTATGGCAGTTTAGTACATTTGTGGATGAGTTTGTTTTTTGTTTTGACATTGAATAAGGTGTATAAAGGATTTAGTGTTCTTATTTGCGTTGGCCCATCTAGTTATGACTGGAAAAAAAATGCTAGAACCTTGATGTCAGGTATAGGCTCTAGTGATCTGTTGTTTCATGCTAGTTCTTCACATTATTCTGTTTGAGTCTTGAATATTGGGTATGACATGAGTGATTACAAATTTATATAAGCGTTAAATACAAAGGAGTTTTTGACTTTACAATATAGAATATTGGTTTAGCATCCAGTTGATGTATGTCTAAATTATAGATTGAAGCTATATTGGGGATTAATTTGATATACATGATCAAGGTTTTACATAGTAACATCAGCCGTCTAGGTACAAATCTCGTAACAATATTGGGTTTTCATCCTTTGAAGCCACCATTGACCTAGTTTATTGAATCTCATTGGCCGTTACGCTCCTTGATAATTATTTTAACCGTCATTAGATCAAAGTAAACATTATCAAAGAAAGGTGAAGGTTATGTCATATCTTTATTTAATTTGTTTGGATGCTGATAAAGCAATAGAAAGCCAGAACAAAGGCAATTAAAGGTGGAGTTTATAAATTTGAAGAGCAATGTTCGGCGGGTGGGGCGGTGACATGGAACTTGGTACAACTGTGTATCATAGCTAATTTTAATGTTTGTATGTGCTTTTGTGCTCAATCTTATATGTGAACTAAGAACGTTGAAGTTTGTAGTTCTGAAGTTTCTCAGGCAGGGATAGTGAAATTTCTAAATGATGAGTAGCATGCATTGACTTTCATTCTTAAGTTTTGTTTATAGATAAATCTTATTTACTTGTGTCTAAACTGTTGGAAGATTATTTGTTTAATAAATCTATTTGTTTTATTCTCCAGGTAAATAACTGCTATTAAATGATCATTTGGAGAAGTACAATGGTTTGCTTAATTTATATTTGAACATGAGGGTTGCTTAGCTCGAATTTCTTTGGTTCCTCATCAGTTCAACACGAGTGTATCCCTCAAGCAATTCTGGGTATGGATGTCATCTGTCAAGCAAAGTCTGGTATGGGCAAAACTGCTGTTTTTGTCTTATCAACATTGCAGCAGATTGAACCTGTTGCTGGTCAAGTTGCTGCTCTTGTTTTATGCCACACAAGGGAATTAGCTTATCAGGCATGCATTTCATCTCTAACAAGATCTCTTAGTATTAAGTTATTAACATAAGGTTTATTAATTTCTTACCCCATGATGATATTTACAGATCTGTCACGAGTTTGAACGGTTCAGCACTTACTTGACTGATGCCAAGGTTGCCGTCTTTTATGGTGGCGTTAACGTCAAAGTTCATAAAGACCTTCTGAAAAATGAATGTCCTCATATTGTTGTTGGAACACCTGGAAGGATTCTTGCACTTGCCAGAGACAAAAATCTTGCATTGAAGAACGTGAGGCACTTCATACTTGATGAGTGTGACAAGATGCTTGAGTCACTTGGTATGTTTTCCTTGTCAACCCTTCAGTTCGACATTTGTGAAGCCAATTTTTTATTTTTTTATCCTAACTTGTTATGATTACGTGATTTACAGACATGAGGAGAGATGTACAAGATATATTCAAGATGACTCCTCATGATAAACAAGTAATGATGTTTTCTGCGACGTTGAGCAAGGAAATCCGCCCTGTGTGCAAGAAGTTTATGCAAGAAGTAATGTCCTGTTGTCCGTTTCACTTGAATTTTGAAGTTCACTACCTTTTCTGCTTTCTGCGGTTGATGCTTAGATGATCAAGTTAGCAAGTGATTGCAGCACTGCATACTTGTCAACCTTTGTTAAAAATGAGTGCTTTTATTAACACCTTTTATATCATGTGGAGGGTTATCAACCAGAGTAACAGTAGCTGAGAATTATTACTCAACTACTTTTTTTTTCTTTCTCTTTTCTTACTTACAAATTATTCCATTTCACAATCGAGTCGTTCATGTTGTCGGTGGTGGACTTCCATAGTATCTTTGTTCTCCCAACGTGCTTGATCACATCTAAAGTGTCAGCAAAGGAGAAGCAGTGGATCAGAACACAGATCACGGATCTTCATCCATGTTCATTTTGTACTAGAATCCATTACTTCAAACGACGCCTAATGTCCTTTACTATGACGTTTATTCATTACAGCCAATGGAAATTTATGTGGACGATGAAGCCAAGTTGACTTTACATGGTCTTGTTCAGGTAAGAGTTTGGACTTTTTACTCCCTTTTCCCTATCTTTCAATGTCATTTCTAACAATGGTTCCTGGCAGCACTACATCAAACTGAGCGAGCTGGAGAAAAACCGTAAACTGAATGACCTGCTTGATGCATTGGATTTCAATCAAATTGTGATATTTGTCAAAAGTGTAAGCAGAGCGGCTGGGCTGAACAAGTTGCTCGTTGAATGTAATTTTCCATCCATCTGCATCCACTCTGGCATGTCCCAGGAAGAAAGGTACCCTGTAACTCCTCATTAAACAAATCATTTTCACCACTATCACTAACGTTATATCATCACTGCCACACTACTATGTTATGTCAATAACTAATTATTATAGAGATGTTAAGGATAGCTTATCACAAAGACTTTTAATTTTTGCAACAAGCCATGCCTGAAAAGTTATTGCAAAAGGCTTCTTTTAAGCCTAGATGAGCTATTAAACACTTTTTAACTAGTGTTTGGATAAGGTTATCGTATTTCGACAATACAATAAGCTTATAAGCACCTCAAGTAAGCTCAAGCCAAGACCATCTGCATCTGTTATTACTATATATAGTCTCCATAGATAAAAGATGAAATAGTAGAAGTTTATATAAAAGCCAAAATGGTCAAAGGTTTGTAAAAAGTTTATAATCAAACTAAAATGGAGAAGGATGACGGGGGCCCAGTTGTCAGACAAATGCAAGTAATCATGCCTCAAATCAAGTATGCTAGAGACTAAGATGGGTATGGTAGGGGTGTGTGTATAAAGAATATCATCTGGGTATAATCTTGATGAGTATCGTTAAAACAAGCAGCTGCTGTGTGGTGATTGTCTTGAATGCATAATGTTTACTGGTATGTACGCAGGTTGACACGATACAGGAGTTTTAAGGAAGGGCATAAGAGGATTCTAGTGGCAACGGATTTGGTTGGTAGAGGTATCGATATTGAACGGGTCAATATTGTCATCAACTATGACATGCCAGATTCTGCAGACACTTACCTTCACCGGGTGAGTATGATTGTCTATCCTTTTATTAAAATTGTAGTACCGTTGGTGTATCAGTATCTGATAATTGTTATTTTATGATTTGACAGGTTGGTAGAGCTGGTAGATTCGGGACCAAGGGACTTGCTATCACATTTGTGTCATCAGCTGCCGACTCGGATGTTCTTAATCAGGTATGTAGATATATAAATGCACATCATAGTATTTGTCAATAAGTGTGGGCATGATTAATTGCAATTCTGGGTGATTGTAGGTTCAAGAGAGGTTTGAGGTGGATATCAAAGAACTCCCTGAGCAGATCGATGCTTCAACATACAGTATGTTCTATATATCAATCATATTAGTTTTTAGTAATTCTATTGTTTTTATGGATCTGTAGTTTTCGAGAATGATTTTACTCTATTATGGATGTCATTTTAGTTGCTCATGGATTGTTTCAGTTTGAGTTAGGTTTAAGTTTTGGACATGGTTAAGTAGGTTCTTGCTTGCTGATATTTTTGCTTGTGTACATATTGTGCGAGTCAGTATATATGGCTTTTAAGTAAAAAGATTCTTATCTGTTTCGTAAATAAGATTTTGCCAACATTTTAGTTGGCATGTAAAAGTTTAAACATATAATAGTGAGCTTAAAAGATGTTCGATATTTTACGTAAGGTTTCGAAATCCAGAGCGATGGGTTGGTTCTAAAAATTTTTAGTCCTTTTATTTGTTTTCTAGTTAGGGCTCTGACTTTTCATATGTTTTCTTGCAGTGCCTTCTTAGGAGCAATCATGCAACGATCGTGGTGGCGACTGCTGCAAGATAATTGTTTTCGTTACATCACTTCAAATATTATCAAGGGGTTGAAACGTTCATGAATGCTCATCATGTTACATGTTTTACCTTTAGGCGTTTTCTTTTACCATCTTAGTTGTCGTTTGTAGAGGAGTTTTACTATTTTTGATACATGTTTTGCTGGAGACGATCCATTTGGAGGTCTTTATTTTTGGGTTATGTTATATTTGTACCACCCTGTGACCACATCCGATACGTTACTGATTTTTACTCTGCAATGTAAAATCTAGAAGTATGTTGGCAATGTTTTCATCCTATAATGGAATGCTGGGCAATTGGTTAAACATACTAACTAGTTGAGCTGAGCTTGGCTCTTTTGTGCGAGGGTGTACCTAAAAACCTTACAAATTACTAAGAGGGAGATATAATTTATGAAAACTTGCGTGTTTTCACAAATTACTAAGAGGGAGATATAACTAGTTGAGCTGAGCTTGGCTCTTTTGTTCACGGACGTTGGGTGTTTCATCTCTTTCAACCAATCTTAATCCAAGAAATTCTTGTTATGAATCACTAATTACCCAGGATGTCACTCAGGCACTCATTATTATGATACACCATCTAATATGTAACGAACAAACCGGTGTTAAAAACAAGAAAAACATACTAGTTTTGCCACACTTAAACATTCTTATATTAAAATTTGTGAAAATGTGATATTACTCTTTTATTTGCACATTTGTGAAAGTGTAATTTATTGTTCATCTACATGAATCTCATTTTCAAAAACGACAAAAATAGTCCCTCCATTTAGTTGCCTTTTCAAAAATAGTTCTTAACAAATTGATTTGTCCCTGGCATTATATATGCAATTATACAAACAGTTCTTATGTTAAATCAACTGTTTGTGTAACAAAACTAAAAAAACCGAATACCTTATTGTTGATTAATTTTTTATCCTGCCACAACGCGTGGATAAATCTCACTCGTTAACCATAAGTACAACTTCGCTTTAAAAGTGAAGAATCATACTAGCAAAAGAGATGACAAACGTAATAAACTACCAAAACAAAATTCAATATTACAAAGTGTGAATCTAAAAACTCCTTGTAAAAACCTGTACGCTCTTTAATTGTGAACATGTTGTACCCCTCACTTTCTTGTTGGTCTTTAGTTTGTATTAATGATAAAAACAAAAGAATTGTATAAATGATACCTATACGAAACAAATTACTATATCAGTACTCATACATCAAGTCTAATCTATTTTTTCATAATATACATTCCAAATAAAGATAACAAAACAAGGTAAGAATCAATATTTGATTCGACGTATGAATCATCTACTTTCTTTCCTACACACAAACAGGAAAACACAAGAATTCATGGTTGCTTCAAGTTTATTATTTTTAGAAAAACAAACACAAATATAGTAGTTTTAGAACATTAATCCTTGTTCAATTTTTATGGAAGGAAAATTTAAATCAAGTATATTATAACCAATGGAGAATACCTATTGACTCTTAAGTTTCTCTCATATGTTAACTTTGGATTCACTTTAATTTCATTTTCTTTTATGGAAGTCTTAAAACTCCAAACTTTAAGTCAGCATTTTGAATGCTTCCTTCACTTCATTCAATCTATACACAAACTTGTGTATATATATATACACACACCAACATTTGATCAATAATGAGAATTACCCAACAAATTTTTACACACACATAAAGCAACATGGTTAGTTCTATTTCATTAATAGTATAATACTATTGAGTTTCTATAATTGTATACTAACATCATTGCGTTTATCGTTTGTGTCTTAGGACAAAGAAAGAGTGCTATTTCTCGTCTCGTTGTTGTTTTGCTTGCTACATCGAAGCTCTTGTGGCAAATATAACATAATGCAATATGGCGCCAAGGGCGATGGTGTGAGTGATGATACAAAGGTACGTATGATCACTTAGACTACTTTTATGTAAAGTTTACGGTTTCGGGTTAACCATTTAGAATTTTCTTCCATTGTAACTAATGTAGTTATCAACTTTTCATACATCAATCTTAGCATGTTTTCTTTGCATTTTGGCAATCAAGGCTTTTGAAGATGCTTGGCAAGACTTATGTAATGATGATGGACCAAGGTCAAGGTTGACAATACCCTTAGTCAACACCTTCTTAGTGAGCCCTATTAACTTTCAAGGCCCATGCAAATCTTCTGTGGTCCATTTTCAGGTAATATCGTTACATAATACTCCGTATAACATACATAAATAACCTCCTATCCCTTAACAAGAACTAAATTTATATTCTAATCAGATACTTGGTACGATTATTGCCCCCGAAGATCCTAATTCATGGAATAACTGCGAAACGGGGGCATGGCTATTATTTTCTAACGTGGACGGCTTAATTCTCGACGGAGGTGGTATGATCAATGGGCGTGGTAACGCTTGGTGGACCAAATCTTCGACCTATGTATGGTTACGAAGTTTTAGCTACGTATCAAAAAGTTTTTGCATTCGTGTTTTAACAACATTGAATTTATACTAATTTGATACAATTTTGTAGACAAATGAAGTATTCCGATGTGCCATACCACCATCGGTAAGAAAATTCTAACAAAAAAAAGTGTATAGTTGTCAAAATAATGTCGTTTTCAAGCAATTACGAGTGTTATAAGGTACTCCGTAATAAACTCTGAGTAAATGTATATACTTGTAGGCACTACATTTTGAAAGTTGCAACGGGCTTCGACTAAGACAACTTAAGCATCGGGATAGCCCTAGAAACCATATAGGTCTTTCCCGATGCAGTTCTTCGACTATTTCAAATCTAGACATATCAGCACCTGATAGTAGCCCAAATACTGATGGCATCGACGTTTCTATCTCAACTCAAATACGAATTAAAAATTCAGTCATCAAAACTGGTAAATATTTGTTTACTCTTATATTTATTTAACGTAGCCATAACATTTTGATTGTACTACTGATAATATTATTTTTTCATTAAATATTTAGGCGACGACTGTATAGCTCTAAACAATGGAACCTCTCAAGTTAATATTACGGGCATATATTGTGGTCCGGGTCATGGTATAAGGTAAAATATACAAGATGATTCGTATCAAAGTCACTACCCTCTGGCAGCTGTGGACTGTGGTCACTTATGTATTTATATTTATCTTGTAGTATTGGAAGTTTAGGCATAAATGGCGAATATAGTACAGTGGAAAATATTTACATACGAAAATGCAACTTTTCTGGAACACAAAACGGAGCGAGAATCAAAACATGGCAGGTAAGTTTATGTATGTTTGTCTACAGTATAGACTACTATAGAATGAATACGTAATTGTTGTTTGCTTTGTGTAAAAGAAAAGCAATTGCCTTTTACTTATACAAATGGTCATCTGCAATCATATAGGGAGGTTCGGGATATGCTAGGGATATCACATTTGAGCAGATCAACCTTCACAATGTCAATAACCCTATTCTTATCGATCAATACTATTGTCCTGGCGGGCATAATTGCCCTACAAATGTAAGATTTCTCTTTAACGATATGATTATTAACTTAAAGAAACTTAATAGCATAAGCTCACAGATTTCTCATATGCAGTCTTCGGCGGTAGAGATTAGTGGCATAAGCTACAAATTATTCCAAGGAACATCATCATCTCGAACTGCAATAAATTTTGATTGTAGCGACAATGTACCATGCTCTGGGATTTCTTTGGATCAAATAAACATAACGTCTACTAAGATCGGAGAAAACACAACTGTTTATTGCAACAATGCTTACGGTACAAGTTCTTTCACGGAACCCAGTCCAACTTGTTTGTCACGCTAATGAGAATACAACTACGCTTTCAGCAATTAGTATACGTTATGGTGGTATTAAGTTAGACACGAGTTTAATATAGAATGTATCTTGATTGCATGTTACTGATTCTAATAGGTTTAATATAAGATTTTTATATTTGGTATGTTGGTCAATTAAGTTCCTGTATATGTTGATACAATGTGTTAAAGTTAAATTCAAATTAAAATTGGTTATGCGTGTCTTGGCACTACAACAATCGTGACGTTCGCAGGCGAAATTTCATGGCTTTCGTCGGGGACATGTCCCCTGTGAAACATTTTCTCGGGGACATGGCGAAAGTCCCCCGACAATACCCTCTCGGGGATACTTTTCCCGGGGACTAGTTACCACCTTTCCCGGGGACATGTGGGTCCCGCAGCCAATTGTCGCCGGTCAAACATGTCCGACGTGGCATCTATTTTTGCCGGGGACAAGTCCCCGGGGAAACTATTTTTGAACATTAATTTAAGTACCATAATTACGTTATTAGTCCGACGTGGCACACGTTTAACCGGGGAAATTGGGTATCACTGTTGAGTTAAACACTTTCGCCGGGGACGTGTCCCGTACAAAAACCGTGCGCTACTGTTGTGTTTCCATTTTCCCCAGGGAACTGTCCCCGGGGAAAGTAGTAATATGAAATTAGCTTTTACCCTTTCGCCGGGGACATGTCCCCGGGGAAAGGATCTGACCCATTTTGCAGAATATTGCTGCAAAATGGGTAATTTCCAAATTTTTTCCGGAAAAAATCTACAATGTCACGACCTGTTTTTTCAGAACCTGTTTTATGCTATAACAACACAAATTCGCTAAACATAATATCATATATACCCATCAATCGCTAACATAGTTATTTTTTTCCAAAATCGCCAAAACGGTTCATAAAACGTTAACGCATGATCATCTACAAAACTATACATAAGCTACCTATCCGCAAATGGTCCAAAACTATACGTATAATCCATTTACGGGAATCCTAGCACATAATGCACATAAGCGACATACTAATCCATGTTATTGTCTACAAACATATCCAAAACGTGTTAAAGTAACATAAATCCGCATCTCAAACCCCATTACCCCCACTACCGTCCCCGGTATCTATAGACTCACCGGATGGAGTAGCACCAGATCCCGACCCACCCTCTGGAGTAGCACCAGATCCCGACACACCTGGTGGAGTAGCACTTGATCCCGGGGCGGACTGTAGTCGCTCCTGCCAACCCGGGAGTGACCTCTCAAACTCCATGACCTGCTCCATCTGACCCCTCTGTGTAGCGAGCTCCTCGGTCTGTTTCTGCACTGTTTCCCGCAGTAAAGCCTGACCTACACCAGGAATATGACCGCACTGCTTACCACCAATCACGGTACGCAGAATCTCGCGGTCAGTCATGCGGGTCCCATCGGAGGTGCTCTCTTCCGCATCCGTATCATCTCATTCTGTTTAGTTACAAAAAAACAAGAAAAGTAATATATAAGTCGTGATGCGTTATATTTCATCAAAATGGGTGACTTTGAAAATAAATTATTGTTAGCCTTAATAGTTTTATTAGAAGTGATGGTCATTCACGTTTAGGAACTTTGTAATGTGTGTTAGATATCGTGATAGAATAGTCAACGGGCTCGTGGATTGGACTAAGCTAAATGGGTATTAGTTTAGTTAAGCTAGCCTTATATCAATCGATGTCCAATCCAATCCAAACGAGCCCATGGAAAGCCTTTTAGGGAATCAAGTCCCTTGGACTATAAATACCCCTCAAATGGTCATTTGAGGGGTGTGCTTGAAAGTGTGTGTGTGTGTGTTTTCTTTGGAGCAATACAACATATTGTGTTTATCTTTATCCTCTCACATACACGGTTTTAACATCAAGTCACCATCTTTCCTTTCTTCTTATTCTTTCTAAGCATAACGTTTGTGTTTGGTTTACGTGGTTATACTTGTGTTTGTGTTGGGTTTGTGATAAAGTTGATAAAAGTAAGGTCCTACAATTGGTATCAATCGCCTAACAATGGTTTAGGAGTGTTTGTGTTTGTTTTGAAGGGTTACGCGTAAAAGCTCTAGTTTTACATATTTGAAACGCTTAAAGCTTTAATTTTTGCACTTAAAAATTCAAGATTCTTGTGGTTTAAGGTTTATTTGGTGCTAAAGTTTCAGTTTTTTGCAAAAAGTTTGAAGCTTTACGTGTTTTTCTTCATTTTTGAACTCGTATTTGGTTCGTTGGTCATTTCTACTCGTAACTTTTCTAAGCACTTTGGGTGAAAAAGGTCAACATTTTTGGGTTATTCGAGTGTTTTAAGGCTATCTGTGCAAAAGAAATCATTTGAATCGTTGGAAATTTCTTACGCGTAGAAGTCAAAAGTCAAAACCCTAGTTTTCTACGCATAACATTTTGGTGAAGTATCTTCGAGCTATAACGGTTACTCGGTGCTTCCCTCACTTGGATAAGTGTGTGGAACACTTCGACTTGTGGATATCCCTTACTTATTTGTGACAGTGTAAAGGATTTTTGGTTCTTAACCATAGTTTACGCATAAGCTAAAAGCTTACGAGTAACTCTACGCATAACTTCACAATTACGCGTAAGGTTTACGAGTAACTTTTGTCTACGCATAAGCTTAAGGTTACGCGTTAGATACTTTGTTTCCATAAGGATTCCTACGCCTAAGGTGATTACGCATAAGATCCTACGCCTAAGATCCTACGCATAAGATCCTACGCATAAGCACAATCTCTACGCCTAAGCCTCGCCTACTCGTAACTTCTGTTTCTACGCCTAAGCTCTTTCTACGCATAAAGGTTTAAAAAAAAAAAAGAGTTTTTTGGCGGGAAAACTTGAGTAAAATTTAAATTTTGAGGAGACTAAACGTTCAATTTTTACGCGAAATTCAAATTTTGGTTTAACTGTGAAAATTTTGGTAAAAAATTCAAATTTTTTGGCCTAAATTCAAATTTTTCGGGTCAAATTTGGCGTCAAAATTGTCATAACTCAAATTTTTCATACGCCCTTAGAATTGATTTTTATAGTGAATTTCAAATTTTGGGAGAAATTTTTTAAGAACCAAGGTTACAGTACGACTTTCGAAAACCTCAAACGGCAATATCTTATACAACACAACTCCTTTATCATTGAATCGATCCTACATCAACTTTATCATATCATACCTTCATCAATGGCAACTCAACAAGACATTCATGCGGCCGGTGCCGAAAACCGTCCTCCTATGTTGGCAAAAGGTGGTTATCTTCAATGGACAAGTCGTATGCTTCGCTACATCAAGACCAAACCTAATGGGAAACTCATGATTAAATCCATTCAGGATGGACCCTTCAAGCCTCGACAAGTTCATGTACCTTGAAATGCAGATGCAACACCTCCCGTCCCACCATCTTCTCGTCTTCAATACTAATCTGAATACACCTGCAGAGGATCGAAACAAGTCGAAGCAGATGACATGGCAATTCATATTATCCACCTGGGTTTACCAATAGACATCTTTGCTGCGGTAGACAGTTGTGAAACTGCTTTCGATATGTGGGAACGTGTTAGACGACTTTGTCATGGAACCGAAATTGGTCAACAAGACATGGAGAACAAGCTGCTAACTGAATGGGAGAGGTTTACTTCTACTCGGGAGAATCCATTGAATCCTACTATGGAAGGTTTTGCACTTTGATGAATGAGCTAACCAGAAACAAGTTGACACCCAGAACTATCGTTCAAAACATCAAGTTTCTGAACAATCTTCCAGAGGAATGGGGACGATATGTAACTATTGTCAACCAAACAAAAGACTTACATCAAGTGAACTTTGATCAACTCAACGATTTTCTGAAACAAAACCAGAATGAAGTGAATGAAGTCGGAAAGAAAGATTGGCAAAGAATCATGATCCATTGGCACTTATTGCAAAGACTCAACCTTCAGTGAATACACAACAACAAGCTTCATCATCTTCCAACAACAACAACTTGCAGCAATACATTCCACAACCACAACAACAATTCTATCGAGATCAACAATACCAAGAACAAGGAATCACGATCCTAAAATCACCCGAAGCGACCTTGCAGATATACTCTTTATTGGGTAACGCACTCAAAAGTCGCTATTCCACACCAACTAACAACAACCAAAGGATTTCATCAAACACTCGCAACAGGAAAATTGCACAGACGGGTGTGAATATGGGTAATCAAGGTCAAATGGTTGGAGTTATTGGGAATCAGCAAGGATATACTACTGGATTTCGTATGGGTAATCAGCCGGTTCCATATCGAGGGTAATCGGATGAGAGAATGTTGGGAATAGGCAGATGGGTAATCGAATCGGAATTTGCGCTCCAGTCGTTGGGAATTATGGAAATGTGAATCGGGTAATCAGTTAAGTGTTATAACTGTCAAGGAATGGGTCACATGGCAAGGAATTTTCCTACAAAGCCGCACAAGAACGATCTTGAGTATCTTCAGAAAACTATCCTGTTGGTACAAAAAGGAAGCCTGGATTTCAGTTGAGTCGAGGAACATGACTTTATGGCTATTATGGATGATTTGGAAGACCTCGAGGAAATCAATGCGAACTGCATCTTCATGGCAAATCTTTAGGAGACTAAGTACGACTCGACTCGGAAGCACCTCCGTCTATGGCCAACGCCAGTATCGAGGTACCAATCATTGATCCATGCTATAACAATGTCATATTTGATGTGTTTACTCATAACGATCAGCATTCTGTGACGCCAAAGCACCTACTTATGATACATACCTGGACAATCCGAGTTGTAGCAATACTAACTTCGAAACTCCAGATGTGGATCCTAGTGGAGGCTGTGTGGCACAAAATACTGAGACCGATGAGGAAACACGTGCTTATTTTGAATCATTAATCAATAACTGTGGCATTGAAATTGAGAAAGTGAGTAAGGTCAATCGCGAAGTTAAGGCCGTGAATGTTAAATTGACCACTGAGCTTGAGAGTTACAAGGAGCACGCTAAAGCTTTTGAATTTCATACAAACAAAATGTCGGAATTAGAAATTGGTTACCGAGATTCTGTTTTAAGAGAAAAACAATTGCAACTCAAATACGATACACTTGATGTGAATCTGAATTTGAAAATAAAATCTTTAAACAAGGAAATTTCTGATCTAAATGACCAACTTTCTAAACAAAAAGCAACGTATTCTGATCTTGAAAAAGAGAAGAAGAAGTTGATTGCTGATTTTTCAAAACGAGAAGATTCTCTTCTTGATGAAATTCTGGATAAAAATGAAACTATCAAAAAATTGGATAATTTACTTCTTACAACGGGTCATTCCGCTAAAACAAACAAGATGCTTTCTAATCAAGTAAATCCGATTTTTCATACTTCACATAAAATGGCTCTTGGTAACTCACCTCCTGGTTTCCTCAAGAAAGCTCAGAAAGAACGGAATGTGTTAAACAATGGACAACCTTTGCATGAACCCATAATTGTGCATTATTCTCTTGAAACGTTGGAACTATCTGAGGAGAGTAGATCAAAAATGAAACAAAAACATCCGGAAATCAAACCAATTGATTATAACACATGGAACAAAATTAATGGTATTTCGTTTGTTTCTCAATCAACGTTTTCCACCAAACCAAGTGTTTCAAACAAAGTGTCAACACCTGTTTCAAAATCAGTTTCAAAACCAGTTGTTGTCTCCAAATCTCTTTCGAACATTGAACAAATGTCTTCAAACAATCCTTTTAACACAAGTGATGCGCGAAGTATTTTGGAAAATGTGAAAATGAGAATTGCAGATCTTCAAGAGACCGTTAAAACTAAAACCAATATTACAACAAACATCTGGTTTAATAGTTTTGATATTGAACAGAAAAAGTTTTTGAAACTCAAATTGCCCCTCAGCTGACTAACATCAACTCAAGGGTAATTCATTTTGAACAAGCATTTTTGAAAGAAACAAGTGACTTTGTCAAGGACCATAAATCCCTGGTAAAGCAAGCTAATGAAAGTGTTGAACACATCAAAGTTTTGGAAAATATAAATGATTCACTCTTGAAGATGTTCGACTACGATATTATGTCCATCATTTTGCAAACATATTCTGTTGAAGATCATGAAAGACTCCAGTATGAGACCTCCGCAATTGTTTCAAAATATGAAAAAGCCATTGAAAAACTTGAAAAAGAAAATGTCTCATATTTTAAACAACTTGATCGAAAAACCGAGGAATGCAAGTATGACAAACTGTCGTATGAGCGTGCCTACAATGACATGAAAGAGAAAAATGATCTTTTGGGGGCTCAGCTAGAAAGTCAAAAAGGAAAGGCAGTGGATACTGTGATTAAAAAACCATTGACTGCGGAGAAAGAAAATGTTCCCAAACCGGTTTCCAAACCAAAAATGTCTGTTTCTATGCCTCCTCCAAAAGTCAATGAGAAAAATGTTTCATCAAAACCAGTCACTCCACCTGCCCTACCTAAACAACATGTTGATAAAGGAAAAGCGGTTATCGAGAAACCAAAAGTTTTAGCTCCTGGCCTTTTTAAGATGAGTACCATTAATGCGTCTGCCTCCACATCTAAAACATATGGAACAAACGACATAAGTCTAGAAAAGCACTCTAAAGAGACTAGGAAAGTTTGAAACCACCTCCCTTGATAAAATGTGAATCCTAATGCGTGTGCCTTACCTTCTACAGGACTAGAAAGCACCTCTAGGAGCAGCAGACTAAAGCCTAAGAGCAATACAAGGAACAATAGAGTCTCGACTGCCTCTAGGAGTAGTAGCTTGAATAAAGAGAAGAAAGTAGAAGAACACCCTAGGAATTTACCGCTTTTGAATAAGAAAGACATTTCATCTGAATGTACTGAACCTATGAAACTTGCTAAGTCTAATGAATGTGTTGAATCTCTTTGTTTAACTTGCAAGAAATCTTTAATTAATGTTCAAGATGATTGTGTTTCTAAGAATGTGAATGATAAGCCTGTTAAGAAGAACGTTCCAAAAAGATCTTACGCTAATCAAGTAGGAAGACTAGTTGCAAAACTTAGGCTTTACACTATTGACAGGAACTATAGTGTATACTATAGGGATGATATTTGGAAACCCACAGGTAGAACTTTCACACTCAAGAATGGTACAATGAGTGATAAACCAGAATTCCCTGTAGAAAACCTCTCTGAGTGTGATAAGGATTTTACCTCTAACCCAAAGGAACCAAAATCAAAACGGTTTCAACAATATTCTTTTTCTCATTCTTGGCGGTTATCGAAATTTGTCTTTGGATCGTCGACTCGGGTTGCTCCAAGCACATGACCGGAATCTGAAGGCTGTGATCAATTTCGTCTGGAAATTCATGGGAACCGTACGTTTTGGAAATGATCATGTAGCCGCTATCATGGGTTATGGAGATCTACCTTTTGGAAATTATTTGATCACTCGGGTTTACTATGTCGAAGGGTTGGGACACAATTTTTTTCAGTCGGGCAGTTCGTGATGCATTTAGAGGTTGCTTTTAGGAAAAATGCTTGCTTCGTTAGAAACTTGGATGGCACTGATCTCTTAACTGGAATCGTGATACAAACTTGTATGCTATCGACATCAATCAAATGGCCTCTTCATCACCAATATGTCTTATGACACGAGCATCCGGAACACAGTCCGGTTGTGGCAATGACGGTTATCCCATCTCAATTTTGACACCATCAACAAAATTGCCAAAGACAACATCGTCAATGGACTTCCAAAGTTCAAATACACCAAGGATCACTTATGTCCATCATGCGAACAAGGAAAAGCAAAAGAGCATCATATAAACCCAAATCCGTACCTAGTTCGGAAGCAAAGTTGCATATGTTGCACATGGACTTATGTGGCCCAATGAGAGTTGAAAGCATTAATGGGAAAAAGTATATTCTTGTTATCGTCGATGATTATTCAAGATATACATGGGTTAAGTTCCTGAGATCAAAAGACGAAGCACCAGGCATCATCATCACCTTTCCCAAACGAATTCAAGTACTTCTTCAAACTCCAGTAAGGGTTGTAAGAACGACAACGGCACGAATTCACTAATCGGAGTTAAGATCTTATTTTGAAGATGTTGGAATTACACATCAGACATCAGTTGTTAGAACTCCACAGCAGAATGGGGTAGTTGAAAGAAGAAATAGAACTCTTGTGGAAGCTGCTCGCACAATGCTAATCTATTCTAGTGCACCGTTATTTCTATGGCTGATGCTGTTGCCACTGCTTGTTTCACTCAGAACCGATCCCTTATCCATCCAAGATTCAATAAAACCCCATATGAGCTTGTGAACAACAGAAAACCAGATATCTCTTACTTTCACGTATTTGGCGCTTTGTGCTATCCTACGAATGACAGAGAAGATCTTGGAAAACTGAAAGCAAAAGGTGATATTGGAATCTTCATTGGATATTCAGATAACTCGAGGGCATTCAGGGTGTATTACAGGAGAACTAGGAGGATCATGGAGACGATGAATGTGAAGTTTGACGAACTTTCACATATGGCTTCTGAGAGACTCGCTCTAGACCCCGCACTAAACTAGCGACTTCGGACACATCAATTCGGACTCATACCTCAAAGAGCTCAATCAACTTCGTTTGACAAACCTAAAGAACAAGAATGGGAGAATTTCTTTGAGTTAATGTTCGATGAATATTATGGTGGAACCCCGACAAATGCATCAAACCATCATTCCGCTGCACCCGCTCAAAATCATCCACCACCACCAACAGAAGATGCATCTACAACGGTCGAAACCAATGCACCAATTCAATCTACATCATCTACATCTACTACAGTTATTGCACCCGTTCTACCAGCAGTTGATGAGCAAAATCAAAACCAGAACGATGCAACGTTAGATGAAGACTTATTTGAAAACCGTTTGCTACGGAATCAGCTGAATCATCTTCATGCTTACGAGAACCATCTAACTCGCATACGTATAACCAACGGTATCCTTCTACTCTGAAGTGGACTAAAGACCATCCGATTGAACAAGTTATTGGTGAACCGTCAAGGCCAATTCAGACGAGACGCCAACTTGCCACCGATTGCGACTTGTGCATTTACCTTTGCTCCATTAGCAATATAGAGCCAAAGAACATTCGCGAGGCAATGGCAGAACCCGCATGGATAGAGGCAATGCAGGAGGAACTTCTCCAATACCGTCTTAATGACTCTTGGGAAATGGTTCCAAGGCCCATTGACGTTCGCGTCATTGATCTCAAATGGTTATGGAAGAACAAAAGGGATGAAGAGATGACTGTAATTCGCAACAAAGCTCGTCTTGTAGCCAAAGGATACAGACAAGAGGAAGGGATAGAATTTGAAGAGTCATTCGCGCCGGTAGCTAGACTAGAAGCAGTCAGGATTTTCTTAGCCTATGCCGCTCACAAAAACATCACGGTTTATCAAATGGACATTAAGACCGCATTCTTGAATGGAACTCGAAAGAAGAAGTGTACGTGAGTCGGCCGAAGGCTTCATAGACATGAATCATCCCGACTACGTCTACAAACTCAAAAAGGCAATCTATGGATTGAAACAAGCTCCGCGAGCGTGGTATGACGAACTGTCCTCTTTCCTTATCCAAAACAATTTCACCAAAGGAACAATTGATCCTACCTTGTTTACACAAAAATGCAAAAACGACATTTTGATTGTTCAGATTTACGTGGACGACATCATCTTTGGGTCCACTAATCCGAATCTTTCAAAACATTTTGAAAATCTCATGAAAAGTAAATTTGAAATGTCCATGATGGGGAACTAAAATTCTTTCTTGGTTTACAAATACATCAATCCCCTCGTGGAATTTTTATAAATCAAGCTAAATACACAAATGAGATTTTGAAAAATCATGGTATGGATAATTGTGACTCGGTCGGAACACCAATGGTAACTTCACCAAAAATTGGAGCCGATTTGTTTGGGAAACCTATTGATCCGAAGAAATATCGGAGCATGATTGGTTCTCTCATGTATCTTACTGCTAGTCGACCGGATATTCATTTTCTTTGTTTGCTTATTAGCACGGTTTTAGGCAAAGCCTACCGAACTGCACCTCAAAGAGGTTAAAAGGATCTTTCGGTACCTGAAGACATCCATTCACATGGGACTTTGGTATCCGAAGGAATCTGGATTTGATCTAATTGCCTTTTCAGATGCGGACCACGCAGGTGATCAAGTTACAAAGAAAAAGTACATCCGGAGGAGCACAATTTTGGGTGAAAAGTTAGTAAGCTGGTCTTCAAAGAAACAAGATTGCACTACACTTTCAACCGCTGAAGCTGAGTATGTGTCTCTATCTGCGTGTTGTGCTCAAGTTCTATGGATGAGAACACAACTCACAGATTATGGCTTTACTTTCGATAAAATACCTATGTATTGTGACTCGAAAAGTGCAATAGCCATATCATGCAATCCTGTTCATCACTCAAAGACTAAGCATATCCGTGTCCGCTATCACTTCATCAAAAAGTACGTCGAAAATGGTACTGTTGAATTATTCTTCGTGAAGACAGATTACCAACTCGTCGATCTATTAACTAAAGCCCTTCCAAAAGAAAGGTTTGACTATTTAGTTCGACGAATTGAAATGCGAAGCCTAACCCCTGAGGAGTTAGAATGTCTTCTCGAATCTTCTTGAAAATGATCTTTCCAAAAAGCTTCGCTGTAAATATTTTTTGAAAAACAAAATACAAAATTTGAAAAACCAACTAAAGCAAAATATAAAAATATAAATTTTTTCAAAAATACAAAAACATTATAAAATCAAAAATCCAAAAATATTCTTCTCACGACATGTCTCTTGTATAATCGATATTCTGTACGTTTCTAGAAATGTCATTCAACAATGATACGGGTATGTACAGATGCTTGAGCGAGAGTTCTTTAATATGTTTTCAAAACATGTCGTTTCTCAAAATTTCTTTTATAATGGCTTTCGTATACTTCAGTACGAAACCCGGACTAAAATGATGACTTTTGATTATTTTTCAAATCAAAACTCGTGCTTTTATAGACAAAATCTAGTGTACGCTTCAGTGCACTACATTTAAAAATGGTGAGAAATCATCATCATCTTGAGCACCTTTTCAAGATTGTTCAAAAAGATTTTCAAAATCTTTCAAAATATTTTGTGCTCAAGATAACTCCCTCTAAAACCCTTTACTTGATTATGCTTTATTAAAGAGGGAGTATAAAACTAAAATGTTTCATATTCATGCTTAAATCATATCCGTTTGTCTCCCTAATAGATTCTAAAATGTTGTTTAATCCGTTGATATAAAAAATATCACGAATATGCTATTTTTGAAGGGGAGGAGACGTGATTAAAATGTGATCAAAAAGTTTAATGATCGTTGTTTGAATCTCAAAATGAGCTCGACTCAGACAGAACCAATGAATTGACGGGAATCAATGTTAGTAAATGTACCATCTCGAGAAACTTGAGATAGACATGCACTTTCATGGGTCTAACCTCCTTTTCAAGGAGTGTTTACAACTTCAAGTTAGTTATTAGAGCTAGTTGTCACCTAAAACTGACAATGGAACTCTTTAACTAGGCAACGTAATCGTGTCTCGTGGGAATTGTCTATCATGAGCCGATCAATTCAAAAAGTGCGAACTCTACCCTCTATGTGCAGATTTCTGTCAAAAATTATAAGCACATGTGAAGGGGGAGTGTTTCTGAAAATATAAAACTCGCGGAGTGTCTCAAACATGTTTTCTATCATAAACACTCTGTGAGATTTTCAAGAAAATGGTTTTATGGCAACAATAGGACAGTCATGGAGTTATAAGGTGTCTAAGGATAGGAAATTCGTCCTATGATCCGCCAGAGCCAGAGGGATCTACCCAAGGACAATACCCATAGTTAGTATTAGAAGTCCTTAGGTATGATTGAAAAAAGGAGTAATGTGAGAAAGGAGAAAGAAGGGGTTGAAGAATTAAAAAGAAATGTAATGAAAAAGGGTGAAAAGAAATAGCCCTCCATATTCAACCTTAGGGCAGAAACCGGGTTCAATTCATCTGCTACTGGTTGTCACTAGATGACACTAGTATTGAAGACAAAGACGTCATGGACCCAGTGACGCACTGCACTAAACCTCCTAGCCACTCAATTCCTCTTAAAAGGATTTGTTTCATTCTCACTGGGAACCCTACATAATCTATTGACTCTCTCTTAGAGATTGTTGGTATTGAAGAAGGAGACCCTCTCCCTAGTCTCCGCTCAGGAAAACCAAAATGCACTAATTGAGTCTAGAGCCACGAGATTCATCAAAAGATCTCATAGGAACACTTGACATGACATCGCTTGGTGTTCATCAATAAGGACACAAGTGATATATTATAGAGTCCTGCGCAGATCTTAGCAATTTGCCAGAACATTTATGGGAAGTTTCACATTTGTGATCTTCAGTGATTGAATGGAAACTCCTGCCAGGGTCAACATCAAGCAGCCCTGACAACAGGTCACTTCGGTAACTCCCCGTGGATTACGCTTAGTGTGTCTCAAACGGTCTACAGTCGTGGGGTGATTCTTCGGTGTACCTCACGACTCATCGAACTGTAGATGTACTTCGGTATATTGCGTTATCTCACTTGTGGGACTCCAGTTCAGGAACGACCTTTGTGAGAATTAGAGATGTGTTTTCACACTATGCCGTTAACACCCTCGAAATTCAAACTTGAAAGTGCCGGAATCCGCTTATTACTAACATGTTTTATGTTTTCTTCTTATGGAAGCTCCGGAGCGGATGGATCGTGCAGACTCGCCACATGCTCATACCAACAACACATGAAAGTTCTCATCAAAATCAAAGGCAACTCAAAGTTAAAGATGATTCTTCGTCAATGTCAAAGAATCTACAAAGTGTAAAGACTCGAGAACTTCATCATTGGAAGCTCAAAGTCAAATAGAAGTGTGAGCATGGTGGAAAAAGACGTGGAGATACCTAACCAACGAAGTTGACAATGGCAGACAACCACATTATCTGATCACAAAGCATGAAGGAACAAAGAATCAAGACTATTCTATATCTACACGCAAAGTTCAAGCTCAAGGAAAGTAAAGATCTTATCAAGTGGAGCATCATTTGAATGACCGGGGGAGATTGTTAGCCTTAATAGTTTTATTAGAAGTGATGGCCATTCACGTTTAGGAACTTTGTAACGTGTGTTAGATATCGTGATAGAATAGTCAACGGGCTCGTGGATTGGACTAAGCTAAATGGGTATTAGTTTAGTTAAGCTAGCCTTATATCAATCGATGTCCAATCCAATCCAAACGAGCCCATGGAAAGCCTTTTAGGGAATCAAGTCCCTTGGACTATAAATACCCCTCAAATGGTCATTTGAGGGGTGTGCTTGAAAGTGTGTGTGTGTGTGTGTTTTCTTTGGAGCAATACAACATATTGTGTTTATCTTTATCCTCTCACATACACGGTTTTAACATCAAGTCACCATCTTTCCTTTCTTCTTATTCTTTCTAAGC
>OU343217.1:208836372-208861372 GCA_910596185.1 Chrysanthemum makinoi | reverse complement strand
TGTACGGGTCGATTTCATGACTGTTGTGTAGTGCGTACCATACTACTTGCTTCATTGTGTCTGCATTAAACCGAACTAATGATAGTTTACCATTCTTTTTGCAGACTGATTGAAACACCTCAAATCGACTTGTTGGCCTTGGACCATCCTCATTCCGTCCAGGACGATTAAATCTCGTCTCAACACCCCAAAAATAATGCAAACAGAAAGTTAATGCTTCATCAACAATATAACCCTCCGCTATTGAACCTTCAGGCTTGGCTTTATTTCTGACATAATTTTTGAGCTTTTTCATGTATCTTGAAAATGGATACATCCACCTCATGTAAACAGGACCACCTTCAATAGCCTCTTCTGGTAGATGAATAACCAAGTGAATCATAATGTCAAAAAAGCTGGAGGATATATTTTCTCGAAACTGCACAAAATATTGATCAGTTGTTCTCTAGCTTTCAACATGTCATCCACCATCAAAGTTCGAGCGCATATTTGTTTGAAGAATGAACAAAGCTCGATTATTGGTGTTGCGGTGGTTTGGTCCTTCAAGTAATTTTGAAGTCCAGCAGGAAGCAACCATTGCATCATTATGTGACAGTCATGAACCTTCAAGCCTGTTATGTTGCTATCGTTTTCGGTCACTTTATGCTTGAAGTTAGATCCATACCCATCAGGTAGTTTAACACCTTTGATGAATTAAGAAAAAAAATCAGGATATTAGAATAAGTTGTCGAAATGAATACGCGAATTAATTCGAACAAAGAAATTTTCAAATAAAACGCGTACCTTTAATGAATTGACAAAAAAATTTTCTTTCTTCGGTTGTGAAAGAGTACGTAGGATGAGGCTTAGAGCACTTCCCGTTTCCTTTGTTGACGAGCCACAAGTCAATACGAATATTCAAATTTTGTAAGTCTTGTCTTGCCTTGTTGGTGTCTTTTGATTTGTCATTCATTAACAAAGTACCCAACACACTCTCACACACATTTTTTTCGATATGCATGACATCTAAATTGTGTTTTAGTGTAAGAAAAGACCAATACTCTAGCTCGTAGAAAACAGATTTTTTTGTCCAATTCAATTCGCGATCAGGATCACGTTTTTTGTTCGCACCCCCATATCTTGGATGTTTCCCCGGGAGACGTTTAGGCAATCTTCTTAGTTGATCCAAGATGTCATCACTGGTAAATTTTCTAGGAGGGTCTGTATCATCTACCTCTATATAGAATGCCCTTATGTTCTTCCGCCATTTATTGGTCGTGCTTAAGAATCTTCTGTGACCAACATAAGCGGTTTTGTTTAACACGCGCATAGCTGGAGTGTCTACATTACATGTCGGACATGCCTTGTAACCTTGCCCACTCCACCCAGACAAACTACTTTGAGCGGGAAAGTCATTGATAGTCCATAAAAGCGCTGCTTTCATACAGAATTCGGTGCCTGTAACGGCATCCTTAGTCATGACTCCAACTTTCCATAAAGTCTTTAGGTCATCAATCAAAGGCCTCAGGTAAATATCAATATCCTTTCCTGGTGATTTGGGGCCCGGAATTAACAATGTCAACATAAGAGAAGTCTCTCTCATACGTATCCAGGGAGGCGTATTGTATGTGGTTAATATGACCGGCCACATGCTGTATGACTGACTAAGGTTGCCGTACGTATTGAAACCATCAGCAACCAACCCTAACCGAACGTTTCCTTTTTCTTTAGCAAATTCCTTCGAATACTTGATGTCAAATTTCTTCCATGCTTGACCATCAACCGGGTGTTGCATCTTACCATTCTCCCTAGACTTCCCAGACGCATGCCAAGTCATATGTTTTGTAGTGTGTTTAGACTTGTACAAACGTTGTAGTCTAGGAATGATAGGAAAGTAATGCAACACCTTGTTAGGAACTTTCTTCCCAAGTGTGTTCTTTTCTTTCCATCTACTAGCGCCGCATATCGGACAAGTCTGCAAATCTTCGTTACCCGCCCCCCGATATAAAAAGAAATCATTTACACAAGCATGTATCGATTCATATCCTAACCCGATAGTTTTAAATGTCTTCTTTATTTCATAGTATGACGATGGCATTGTATCCTAGAACGGTAGGGGAAAACTTCCTTGAATAAAGTTAGTAACTCATTAAATGTGGTGTCACTCACTTTACCTTTGACCTTGATGTGCGAAATCTTTGCCATAAAGTCTAATGAAGACATCCACTCACAGGCTGGGTATAGTTTTTCGTTGGCAGTGGCAAGTAACTCCTCATACTCATTACGTTGAGGAATTGCGTCGTTACTTGTCTCGCCAATATTTCCTTGAGTTGGATCATCTGGTTCGTTATTCGGACCAATATCATGAAGGAACTCAGCCATGTCACTCATCCCAGGGTGTCTTGTGTTGTGTACGACTGTTCGGGCATCCGGCTCACCATGATTATACCATTTCGTATAACTATGGTCCCAGTCATTTGTGTGTATGTGGTCAAACAAAAATTCATGCTTTATCCAGTTTATGTTTAAACAACGAGCACAGGGACATTTTATATTCCCATCAATATTCACCAAGGGCTTGCAATAGTTGCAGAAAGCTTTAAGACCAACTAAAAATTCTCTACTGGTACGTGCTAGTGAGACCCAACTTTTATCAATTGGCATAACTGCGTTTTAATGAAGCAATAAATAATTATATAGACTTAAAATGTTCACAAAAAATCTACACGTAAACACATAAAGGTGGAATTACCAGTTGTGCGTTTTGTTCACCTAATCCAACTATGGAAGGCAATCCTAACCCACTCTTTGAATGTTTCGTCTCATATATGAATGCGTATAATTGAATTTACTATTTGAGAAAATTTCGGCAGCATTTCCCCTCAACTCCCCAAATATGTGCATTAAAGACATATTCGTAGGAGTAAAGGGGAAACACTGTCGAAATTTTCACAAATAGTAAATCAATTATACGCATTCATATCCTAAATGAGACAAAACATTCAAAAAGCAGTCCAAACAGGGACTTTCCGAAATTAATTTCGGACGGGTTTTCTATGGGATGATTAACTTCGGACGAGGACTTTCCGAAATTAATCACTAAATTCCTAAAATCATTTACAACAGTTCAACACAATCAAATACCATACAATACTATGAGATTATTTGTTTTTCGGCTTATATATCATAAGATTCAATTTTCCAGCTTATATAAGTTTATTATACCATAATACACTTATATAAGTCCACAAGTCTCCAAATAAGCTGGAAAATTGAAGCTCGTGAGTTATTGTTTGATCATAAGCCCATGTATAAGCTTAAACAAACACCCCTTAAAAAGCACTTTTAGTTATTGTTTGATCATGCAGATATCAAGATTGATATATTAAAAAAAAAACATATAAAAGCCATATAAAACCTTACTGTAGTCGCTCGCCTGTGGTCGCGGCTGTGCAGTGGTCCACGGTTGGACTCGGCTCGGTCTCGGCTCGCAACTGGTCTCGACAGCAACTGTACCAAGAAGCAAAATAGTTAGCAATATACATAAAGTAAATTAATTATTAAAAATACTAAATGTAAACGGAAAGTTATGAAATTTTTATGCAAAGTAGTTATACTAGTGCACAAAAAGCTAAAAACAGAAAAAATAAGCTAACCAAATGCACCCTTCCGGGCTGCTGTTATAAAACTAAAATGGGCTTCTGTTAACCAAACACCCCTTTCGGGGCTGAAAAATAAGCAATCCAAACACCCCTTTATTGCAGAAAATAAGCAAACCCAAACACCCCTTTGTGGGCTGCTGTTTGGACAGCATAAACCAAACGACCCTTTCGGGCTGCTGTTAACCAAAGGCACCCTTTCGGGGATGAAAAATAAGCAATCCAAACACCCTTTTAGTGCAGAAAATAAGCAAACCCAAACACCCCTTTGTGGGCTGCTATTTGGACAACATTAAACGTTTTTTTCCCCTTACTAAATTCCTTTATGCTATTCTATAAAAATGACAGTGGACCATGTGTATCATACTTGCTTCGTAAGCGAGCTCTATACAATGATATGTCAAGGTAAACACGACTCTATCTTAGCCAAATTCGGCAGCTAATAAGAATAGTCTATTGTGCTAACAATATAACGGTCCATGTAATAGGTACCCTTGTGGGCTGATAAGCCGGTTATAAGCCGAAACAAACGCCCCTTGTGGGGTGATAGGCGAAACAAGTTCTATGGCGTTGATAGTGAGAGTACTTGAAACTACTATATTTTTTTTATTAGGCTATTTCTAAAAAAACATAAACAAAAAGTAATGACTATAAACTTTCGCCTGGGACATGACCCCGCTACAAACATAAACACAAAAAAAGTACCTCGGTTGTGGGGTCTCGAGAGCAGGTGCGTTGTGGTCTCGGCTTCAGTTCTCGGCTTCGGGTATCGGCTTCAGGTCTCAGCAAAAACTATACCAAAAAACAAAATTAACAAAAAAATTAATAAGAAATCAAAAACTAAAAACAGTTAACACAAATTAACAAAAATTAACACAAATTAACAAATTAACATAAATTAACAAAAATTAAAAACAGTTGAAAAAATTAAAAATTAACCTCGGTTGTAATGTGGTACCACTGTCGAGAATAACAAATGAGAAGAGAAGAGAAAGAATCAAACAATGAGAAGGGTTTGAGGAAAGAATTAAACAATGAGAGGGGTTGAGATGCATCGTGCACAGTGGTGCGAGTGAGGGGAAGACAACACAGTGGTGGTGGTGAAGTATTAGTGGTGAGAGTAGCAATGGAGGTGGTGGTGAAGTATTAGTGGTGAGGGAGTGGTGGTGCTGTGGTGTTGCCGGTGGTGAGTTGAGAGGGAGGAAGATGCAGTGTTTTTCGGTTTTTTTTTTCCTCCAAGTGTGACCAGATCTGCTAATAATTGGGGTTAATATTTGCTTTTCACTTTCCCCGGGGAAAGTCTTTTTTGTCTTCTAGCGGCACTTTTGCCGGGGACACGTCCCCGGAGAAAGTGATGGCGGGATAAAGTAAAAGAGGAGGGAAAATGAAAATTTACGCCAAAACTTTTTCAGGGGACATGTCCCCGGGAAAAGATTTAATTATAAAATTAAAATTATCATTTTAAATAATTGGAATTAATAATAAATTATATAATTATATAATTAAATTTAACCTAAAAATTATAAAATTAATCTAATTACTTTTAACCAAGGTTGCACGGACACGGCGATACGAAAAAGTCTAAAAATATATGACATGGACACGACGTGGACACGGTATACGTATCATGTTAAACGACCAAGTATAGGTGCATTGGTATACGTATCATGTTAAACGACCAAGTATAGGTGCATTGGTATACGTATCATGTTAAACGACCAAGTATAGATGCTATGGTATACGTATCATGTTAAACGACCAAGTATAGGTGCTATTGTATACGTATCATGTTGAACGACCTAGTATAGGTGCATTGGTATACGTATCATGTTAAACGACCAAGTATAGGTGCTATGGTATACGTATCATGTTAACCGACCAAGTATAGGTGCATTGGTATACGTATCATGTTAAACAACCAAGTATAGGTGCATTAGTATATGTATCATGTTAAACGACCAAGTATAGATGCTATGGTATACGTATCATGTTAAACGACCAAGTATAGGTGCTATGGTATACGTATCATGTTAAACGACCAAGTATAGGTGCATTGGTATACGTATCATGTTAAACGACCAAGTATAGGTGCTATGGTATACGTATCATGTTAAACGAACAAGTATAGGTGCATTGGTATACGTATCATGTTAAACGAGCGAGTATAGGTGCATTGGTATATGTATCATGTTAAACGACCAAGTATAGATGCTATGGTATACGTATCATGTTAAACGACCAAGTATAGGTGCATTGGTATACGTATCATGTTAAACGATCAATTATAGGTGCTATGGTATACGTATCATGTTAAACGACCAAATATAGGTGCACTGGTATACGTATAATGTTAAACGACCAATTATAGGTGCTATGGTATACGTATCATGTTAAACGATCAAGTATAGGTGCATTGGTATACGTATCATGTTAAACGAGCGAGTATAGGTGCATTGGTATACGTATCATGTTAAACGACCAAGTATAGGTGCTATGGTATACGTATCATGTTAAACGACCAATTATAGGTGCTATGGTATACGTATCATGTTAAACGACCAAGTATAGGTGCATTGGTATACGTATCATGTTAAACGACCAAGTATAGGTGCATTGGTATACGTATCATGTTAAACAACCAAGTATAGGTGCATTGGTATACTTATCATGTTAAACGAGCGAGTATAGGTGCATTGGTATACGTATCATGTTAAACGACCAAGTATAGATGCTATTGTATACGTATCATGTTAAACGACCAAGTATAGGTGCTATGGTATACGTATCATGTTAAACGACCAAGTATAGGTGCATTGGTATACGTATCATGTTAAACGACCAAGTATAGGTGCTATGGTATACGTATCATGTTAAACGAACAAGTATAGGTGCATTGGTATACGTATCATGTTAAACGAGCGAGTATAGGTGCATTGGTATATGTATCATGTTAAACGACCAAGTATAGATGCTATGGTATACGTATCATGTTAAACGACCAAGTATAGGTGCATTGGTATACGTATCATGTTAAACGATCAATTATAGGTGCTATGATATACGTATCATGTTAAGCGACCAAGTATAGGTGCATTAGTATACGTATCATGTTAAACGAGCGAGT
The DNA here is from genome assembly GCA_910596185.1 of Chrysanthemum makinoi. Classification (NCBI taxonomy): domain Eukaryota; kingdom Viridiplantae; phylum Streptophyta; class Magnoliopsida; order Asterales; family Asteraceae; genus Chrysanthemum; species Chrysanthemum makinoi. The sequence goes on along the minus strand of OU343217.1, from coordinate 208,854,610 downwards.
ATAGGTGCATTGATATATGTATCATGTTAAACGACCAAGTATAGATGCTATGGTATACGTATCATGTTAAACGACCAAGTATAGGTGCTATGGTATACGTATCATGTAAAACGACCAAGTATAGGTGCATTGATATACGTATTATTATTATTATTATTATTATTATTATTATTATTATTATTATTATTACTACTACATAGGTCCAAATTGTTGCAGTTGTCCACTGGTCTCAAATTCCCACAAAAAAAATGTGGCCAAGAATTCCCGCAAAAAACATGGCGCCAAGAATTCCCACCAAAAAAATGGCACCAAAATTTCCCACCAAAAGCTACCAGATCTGCTCTATATATCACATAAAGAAAACTTGAGATCTTATCCCACCAAAAGCTACCAGATCTTATCCTCAAAACCACTCAACCTCACAACCTCTTATCTTCACACAAATTTCAAAACCTGAGATGGAGCCATTTAATCCTTTTATGTGTTCTTGTGGAGCAGGAAATATAAAATTAAGAACATCACATAGAGAATATTCAGTTGGACGACAATATTATGCATGTCCTCTGTCAAAGGTGAACAGTTATACATTTCTTATTTATGTAAATATATAAATAATTGGGTTGTAATCTCTTATAATTTTCTTATTATGTAACAGCCCAGAAAAGATGATAATGGGTGCGGATATTTTATGTGAATGATGCATTTGACGAGTACTTAAGAACAATCTCTTCTCAAGGTTCTGGATCTGCACCAACAGAGTGCTCGAGCTGCCATGAAAAAGATCTTAGGATAAGCTTGCTGGAATCACAAAAACATGTGCTAGAGACAAGAGTAAGGTTGCTGGAGGCCAGACTTGAAATGACAAGGATTCCTGAACCACGTATGCAGTCAGATGCATTACTTCGGAGCTGTTAGGTGACATGGAAAATCTTCGTATGTAGTAGTAGTAGTAGTTGTTGTTCTTGTAGTTGTTGTCGTTGTTGATGATGTTGTGATGCTGTTGTTGTTGTTGATCAAAGTAGTAGTTGTTCTTGTAGTTGTTGTTGTTGATGTTGTTGTTGTTCTTGTAGTATGTATCTGTCAAATATTTTTATAAATCAAAGCACATGCTGGATTTGTAAAGCTGACCATGTTCTTAGTTAACCAGATTATGGTGTCCAAACACCCCTTTTCCAATACTAACAAACACAAATTAAGAACCATATTAATTCATCATAAATTTAATATTTTTGTTTTTACCATAGCTATATATCTACTCTGTTTCGTCAAGTCTCATCAATAAATCCTAAGCGTTGGATAACCTGGAGATACAATCCAGCTGCTCAAAATTCAAGTCTTCGTTTATTTTGACCAAATATTTTGTAACGACAGACGATGTAACTAAAGATATGCCGTTTTAATTTTAAAATAGTTTAGGGTTTTACGTAATGAAAAGACTATCCAAGCATCGGGGTTTTAGTTATGTATTAATAGTTGCAATAAAATGTATTTTTTATAAATACAGGTTTTGCCGGGGACATGTCCTTGGGGAAAGGTTTGGCGGGAATTTTCCCGCGAACAATTAGCATGCTTTTGACTTGGTAAAAGTGAAACACACTTTCAGCGGGGACAGGTCCCCGGAGAAAGTGCACGTTGAATTTTCACTATCCGGTCAAAATTTGTTAAAAATCCAACATACTTTCGCCGGGGATGTCCCCGCAGAAAGTGTATGTTGAATTTTCCCAAACAGGTCAGCCTATTCATGTGCCACGTCAGATGTAATTTTGTCGTTTAGTGACTTTCTCCGGGGACTTTCTGTCCCCGGCGAAAGGCTCCTCGCCCGTCCATCCGATTGTTGTAGTGTGGATGACGTCGTAATAGCAAGTTTTACTAGTGAGGCTAGAATTTGTATACTGAAGTTGTTATCTTAAGTTGACTACCCGCAAGCTATGCTAAATTAAGGTTCTTCAACCCAGATCGCCATGTGTAATTTAGCTAATTTGGTCTGGGTCGATCAGATGAGGTTTCCCTCGTATATAAAAATGTTGCAGCTTTAAAAGGAGCATGAGACACGGTGCTGGATGCATACATGAAAACACACACGTACGGCCACATACAAATTTAATAGATTGATACAATCGACAAAGTGAAACATTTTGGATTAATTTACTCTGATAAGAGTATATTAACTAACTATGCCTAACTACAAAGTTAATCATGCCTACCAATATTTAAATTGGTTTGAATGAATATTTAGAAATGAAAGGATGGTGAATATGCATAAATTCAGGTTGCCTAATTCTCATTTGTGGTGTAGAAACTTGAACACCTAAATGATAAACTATTTACGTCTCTAACCATATGATTTACCTGCCTAACAATATTTACAGTTTTGAAACATTGGTACAAATGGCCATATATAGATCCTAAAGTACTACAAGCTATGAACAATCTATTTTCCTTACCCAAGAAAAAAAGATATGGAGCTAAGTATTAGCACTAGATTTCTACCATTTTTTCTAAGTGTTCTTATAGTTTCATTTTCTTTAGCATTTTCACAACCATTGAATAATCAATTTATTCCATGCCTTGCTATGAAGCCAGATACTGTATTTACCCCAAATAGCACACAATTTGCAAGTACTCTTAAATTAACAGCAGTAAACCTTAGATTTTCGACCCCCACAACACCAAAACCATTAGCTATAGTCACCGCTTTGACATATGCACATGCACAATCAGTAGTAACATGTTCCAAAAGGTTTAATTATCGAATCAGAATCCGAAGTGGTGGACATGACTATGCTGGAATATCATATACTTCATATGATAAATCCCCATTTGTTATTCTTGAACTTAAAGAACTTAGGGCGATAAATATCGACCCAGCTAAAAAGACTGCATGGGTTGACTCTGGTGCAACTGTTGGTGAATTTTATTATTGGGTGTCCCAAAAAGCTAAAAATCTTGCATTCCCGGCTGGGGTTTGCCCAACTCTTGGGATTGGTGGGCACTTAAGTGGAGGGGGTGCCGGTAATATGGCAAGAAAGCATGGTCTAGCGGCTGACAATGTTATTGATGCTAAGATTATTGATGCAAACGGGAAACTACTCGATAGAAAAGCTATGGGAGAAGATTTATTTTGGGCAATACGAGGCGGTGGGGGTGGAAGTTTTGGTGTCGTAGTAGCTTGGAATGTGAAGCTTGTCGATGTTCCTGATAAAGTTACGACCTTTGCTGTTATTAAGACCGTGGATCAAGGTGGTTCGGATCTTTTTAACAAGTGGCAAACGGTAGGGAGCAAACTCAGTAAAGATTTGCACATGAGAGTTGTGGCCCTGCCTACAGCTGGGGGAAAGAAAACAATTCAACTGATATTCAAATCGATTTTTTTTGGACCCGTTGATGCCCTCCTTAAAACTGTGACCACTAGCTTTCCTGAATTGGGTTTACAAGCAAAAGATTGCAATGCAATAAGTTGGATTGAATCCGTACTCTTTTATGCAGATTATGCAAAAGGAAACGTCAATGTTTTAAAAGACAGGAAACCCGAGACTAGAAGTTTCTTTAATGCTAAGTCTGATTATGTGAAAGAACCAATCCCAAAAGAAAAGGTACCAGAGATATGGAAATGGTTATCAGAGGACGATAGTCCGCTTCTTATTATGGACCCATACGGTGGAATGATGGACGAGATTCAGGAAACGAGTATCCCATACTCGCACAGGAAAGGGTTTTTGTATAAAATACAATACTTTGAGAAATGGGACAAAGCTGAAACATCAGAAAAACATATAAGTTGGATGAAAAAGATGTATACAAACATGACACCATTTGTGTCAAAGAATCCAAGGTCGGCTTATGTGAATTATAGGGATTTAGATTTAGGTCAAAACAAGAATGCAAATGCCACAAGTTTCTCGGAAGCCTTGAAGTGGGGAAACCAGTATTACGGTAACAATTTCAAGAGGCTGGCAACGGTGAAAGCTGCCGTTGATCCACAGAATTTCTTCTATCATGAGCAAAGCATCCCACCTCAAAAGGCATAAACAAGTGAAACATTTATATCGTTGCTTAGTGTTATAATAAACTCCTTCCTGAAGGGAAGAAGATGATAGATGGTTGTTGTAACTATATTTGTTAGATATGTCTCAGCTCATTGCTTTGCATAACTATATCATGTATATGCTCCGTAATTAAATTTTTTTCACAAGAAGACTTCATCTCTTAAGAGGTGAAGTCACTTATATCCTTACTCAAATATGTCGATTATAGATCTTAGTAGTACCTAAACCACCACACTTAACACGCGCTATTTATAATGGCCCAAAGCCTTCTGATTATGACGCTTATATTTGAAAATAAATTCTCATTGTTTTCGTGTCTTGTTTGCTTGCTAACATCAAGTGGGAGCGATATTGCTAAGAGCACAATGGATGTCAACGATACTTAAGGTCCAAAGAGGTTGAGGTCCCTTCCACCCAATTTTGGATAAACAACCGACGTATCAATATCTAGTTCTGTCTTTTGCTAAAGAAATTATCTAACTCGGTTGACAACTTAGCTCCCCACTTGATATCAGTAATCATTTAATTCATAAATGAATGCAAGAATAGGCCACGCAGATATGATTTTAGAGAAATTTGCATTTCTGTCACAAAGCTATTAATTTGGTTTTTGTGACATATTGCTAAAATTATGACTTCTTTCTAAAATATGAATATTACCCTTATCACATTCTACTTACTTTCTCTTAATTGTTGTTTTTGTTGGGGGTGTTTCTTTTTATTTGTTAATGAGTCTTAACGAGAAGATAGTGGTTGGGCCACATATATATAATATGTTTTTTTTTCTGTTAAATGGTTTATATGGAGAGAGGAACCAAAGGGTGCTCCTCCCCATTAACAGAAAATGGTCCACCCATTTAATCCAGAAAAAAAAAAAAAAAACAAGCCCTTACTCTGCACCTACTTATGATTTACCAATACAATTCCTTTTAGATGCGATATCTCAAAAAGGATTATTGCGATGGTTTGCGAAGGTAAACAACATCCTTTCGTGTACCGTGATTAAATCTACGTGTTGTGTCATAATTTGTGATTGATTTGCCAAGCGAATTCTTACGATTTCATTTTCCTTCTTTTTAGGTGCCAGAAAATACGTGTTTTGTATTAGCCGAATTCTACTTAAAATCTCATCTCAAAATTTAAACCGTTAGTTCCCTCAAAAAGTTTTTAAAGCAAAGTCTTTGCCGCTACAAGAGATTACAAACTCAGACTTCGTCAATACTTTGGTTGATTTATAGACTCCATCGCAATAATCAAAAGTAAGTTGTGTTGAAGTCCAACATGATTCAACTAGTGAAACTTGGACGTGCCTTTGGATATTACTAGTAAGTCTTTACTACATGTTCGACATACTTATGTTGGTGACTTGACATCTTCATGTTGTCTATACAAATCCGGTTTGCTCCATCCAGTTCCTCATGATAAATCTATGTCATTGTAACAATTAACTTGTGATAAATATATGTCGTTGTAATAACTAAGGTTTACAAGCTATGTAAACGTAACGAGTATGATATTGAAATTCGTATTGACAATCGTAATTAGATCATAAATATATATTAAATGTCATTTTCATATTAAATTGAATTTTACAACAAACACTTCTAGAAAAAATACAACAAAATATCCAAGATTCACAGACTTCATCGACTTCGGTGTTGTGCTTCACTAACTTTGGTGTGGCCCATTGTTTCGGTGTTATCTCATATTTCTCATGTTGGGCTTCATTGACGTCGGTGTCAAAGTTGCTATAAAATATGAAGGTTTCCATGAATATTTGGTATTTATCTCTTAATAGCCAAATAAGAGAGAAAACGCTATACTATTAATCTAAGAATAAAATGCACTTCATATATTTTCAGAAAAAGTTATCCATCTGTAACATGCAAAAGAACAGTGACAAAGTTGTTGTCAAATATTGTGTCACTATATTGTGTAAGAAGTAATATATATCTGACATTAGCACCACAATTTTTATTCGCTACGGGAGTCTGACATTTTTCATCAAATAAGTTTGAGAGCATGATGATGGAGTTAAATTTGAACATTTTGGTAGTAAATATGGTCAACCCTTATATTCCTCCAATTTGAGGTATTGAAGAATATATAGCTACATGAATGTGATCCGTATCAGATGGGGGCCTCATATCACATTTCTGCCAATTGGTTCGATGAGATAATTCTGTAGAAAACTAGAAGGGGGTTGAATAATTTACCAATTAAAAACTTTGTTTTGAAACTTATTGAAAGATCAATTGATATTGATCTTAGATATGTTAATGAAATATGCAAGCAATATGTAAAGAGTAAATAAGGAAAGAAATGATCAAACCACAACAAGTTGTTTATAGTGGTTCGGTCTACAAGGACTCTTTTTCCTTGCCCTACTCCACTCGCCGAGTCTCACACTCGAGAGTTTAACTTCACTAGTCAACAAGCTCCTTTCACCGGCGGAGAAACCTTTACACTTCGCTTACACTATTTCCGACACTAAGCTAGATGTCGAGTTCTTTCCAAGGGTACAACCACTCCCACACACAATGTATTTTGAGGACTAAAATACTAACCACTCACACTCACAAGATTATGATGGTTTAATACAACAATGAAGTATGAATCAACACAAGATCATACAACACTAAACAAAAAAGACTTCCAACTTCGTTTGAAGCTTGAATGTGACTTGATCTTCTTTGCTACAAAAGAGATCACTAATATGATATGAAACCGAGTTAGAAAGGTTAGAGAGAAGATATGTAAGAGAGTATGATAGAAAGGGATGAAAACTACTTGGTTTGGCTTTGCTATTTATAGCCAAAACCATCAGCAAGCACCACGGACGGCGGACCCCTTGAAAGGGTTCCGTCCGTTATATATTTTGGTGCCGCCGGGGTCTGACAGCAAGATATCAAGATCTTGCCAAAGTCAACCATATCTATGTGAGATTGTGTATGATATGAAGAGTACGAATCTACACAAAATATCTAATGAAATCTTTCAATGATTTCCATGATGCATCACATGATGTCATGTGTTGTTTTTCTATTTTTAGAAATATGCAAATACATAAGTAATGTTTAGTTTTTAAGAAACTAAAACATTCTAAAAACTACTATCATACATTATGCTTAGACTCATATTAAGATATGATTAGTCACAATGTAAATGCTTAAATGATGAAGATATTGTTTGAAAAAGCTTGTTTTAATATCTATTAAACTTGACAAGTTTTAAGCTTTATGAAAATTAAATTTACTTTTGTCGTTAACAAAACTTAGGTAAAGATCAAAAATATAAATAACATTTAATGATGATATTTGTATTAACAATCTCCCCCTTTTTGTTGAGGACAAAATATAAATTTTATTTTTATAAAAGATACAAAGATTGTGCAAGAGTTATAAAAATATTAGTTTTAGAACTTAAAAAGGAAATGATAATGCAAAGTGTATGATGTTTGACTTTTTTAGAAAGTCAAAGTATTCACTAGTTGATGCTTGATGTTGACTTTTTCAGAAAGTCAGTATGCAGATTGACTTTTCAGAAAAGTCAAGTATTACCAATGAAGTATCATGTTTGACTTTTTCAAAAAGTCAATGTATGCAGTTTGACTTTTTCAGAAAAGTCAAATATAACAAATGTAAACAAGTTCTATATTTTCTCCCCCTTTTGTCTCAACAAAAGAAGAAGGCGATATGAGGAATGTAATGAGCCTGAGCCATTATCTCCCCCTTGATCAAAGCTCCCCCTAAATTGGGTGCTTAATGGGAAGATACATGGATTGTGAGAAAAAAAAGCTACAAAAAAAAATTGTTAGTAATAATGATCATCCACAAGTATTTCCAAATACTATGTAAAGGCACCAACAATATAGAAAACACCATTCATTAGTTAAAAATTTTCATGAATAAGAATCATGAAAAGAGAACACAATGATGTGTTTTAGTACAAGAAAAAAAAAATAATCCTAAGAAAAGAAAAAAACTTAGAAATGCTAATCTATGACCATTCTAATGAGATGGTGGATGAAAAAGAGCGTTGAGGCGCTCAAGGATGTGATTGAGGATGAACCTCATTTCCTCTTGGAAGTCATGGACCATAACCCGGGTCCGATCAACGGTTTGGGCGGTTTGCTCACAAGTTGAGCAACCATGCCTAGGGGGTAGTATGTTTGATGAGGTTGTGGTGGTGGAATAGTAGATGTGTTGGTGTTGGTGGGGATGTTTGGGGTGGTCATGATGGAGGCTAGCAAAGCATTTTGCATTTGCATAGTCTCACTTAGGTGAGAATCCACCATGCCTTTGAATTGGTGGAGGTTTTGGAGTTCCGCTTGAATCTCCTCTCTCGTGGGATTAGCATCCCACATGGACTCCTCAATGTCCTCTATGTAAGGGGACATTGATGTAGGGAGTTGATGAGTGTGTAAAAACTCATCATTTTAGGTCAAATCTGAACTGCAAAACATCTAAAAACACTCCGAAATGCATCAAAATACTGAAAATATCTCAAAATTGTGTTTTATATGTTTCAGATGCAAAATTATTGAAATCAGATGAAAAACAAGCAAAGTTTGCATAATTGGCAGTTTCAGTCCCTCAACTTTCAAAAATTGACAGAAATAGTCCCTGAGCACGTATTTTAAAAGAAAAGTCACCAAAGGTCCTTTTGAAATCATAAGTTGTCATAATTAGTCCTTTGGTGAAAAATTTCAAAAGTTTTGAGAAGTTACAAGTTTAGTCCTTCAAGTTCAGAAAATGGCAAAAATGATCCTTCAATTACTCGAGATTTGCAAGATTGGCCCTTGGATTTTTGGAGAGTGTCAATATTAGCCCTTGAAGTACTTTTCAGAATGTACCAGTATGGTCCCTGAAATTTCAGTTTTGGCAGTTTTAACCCCTAAAGTCTCATATGGGTTCATAACTAATCCTAAGTCCAAGTTATAGTCTCAAGCCCAATAACCCACGACCCATATTAAAATCCCATACCCAACCCAGCCACAATAACAGACCCGACCCACACCCTTTCCCTTTCCCTCTCTTTTTCTTTCCCCCATAAACCCTAATCTGTTTCTCCTTTCTCTGATATCAAAACACTCAACTAGCTACAACCCTTTTACCCAAATTCTCTCCATCCCAAAACACTCCACCACCTCCTTTACCCAGGTTATCCCAACTCCCAAACCCACTTACTTCCTTTCCCTCCTTTCCATGGATGCCACCATGGCAATCCTTGTTAAAAAGACTCAATGGATGGCCCAGATATGCTCCAATTGATACCTACTTAATCAAGGGCTTGGATTAGTTCAAGAAAGCACAAGGTTGTCTTTGGCTTGACTGCCCTCACAGAAGAAACACAAGAGTGAAGACCTTGAAGACCTAGGATCTTTAGTATAAATACATGATGTAGCCAAGTGATAATGGCACCCCTAGTTTTAGTTTTAATTCAGTTTTTTTTTAAATTCAAATTGTAGAATTTTCCTTCATTAATGAAAAAGTTCTTTTTTTACATTTCTGTCTTAGTTTATCTTAGCACTTATTTGGTATTCATCAAGTTTTATAAATAGTTTAGTTAAGTGGTTTTTTAATTTTCATCCAAAATTTCCAAGTTGTAAGCTTTTCAAACCTGCTTTGAGTGGTTCAGGGTATTAAGTAGTCAAAACAAAACCGTTTTTTTTTACCCGTTTGACCAGTATAGTCAAACTCCATTTTTTCCCACTTTGGCCATTTTAACTAAGTTGAGTATCAATGGTTTCAGGTTTGTATCAAGGGGTTGAAAAAGTTTGGTTTCTGAACTAGGCAAAACAGCAGCTTGCTGCTGGGAATTTCCCACTTTTTCATAACTAATCTGGTATTGAAAATTTGTAAAACCAGTTTTTAATTAAGCCTTTTTATACCTAAGTAACCTTGGTTTCAGTTGTTAGCATTTAAGTTGTAATTGTGCAAATCAGATTTGAGTTTAAAGAAGTGTGTTTGTCAAATATTTCTGACCTGCACCAGCAGCCAAAACAGCCACAGCTAGCTGATCTCAGCTTATTTTCAAGCTGTAAACAGCTTATCCTTGGGTCTCACTTTGTTTTTCTTGAATCTATGCTGGTCTAACTTTGTTGTTGTAGCTTTTGTTTGCTGTGCAAGGCCTTATTTCAGCTTAAAAATAAGCTGAAACAGGCTCCCCTTAGGCTGTTTTGCAGCCTGCAGTCACCCACAGGTCACCATTTGTTTTTTTATTTTAGCTTATCAAGTTTTGTCATCTGCTTATTAGTTATACTTTAGTAGTTTAGCTTAGTGTAGTTAATCTTAGCTTATTAGGCATCCCCTTAGAGCTTATTAGGATAATCTTAGTGCTTATTAGTTAACTATTATTGCTCCTCTTAAACCTGTCTTAGTTTAGGAATTCCCCACTAGTATAACTTGAGCCAACTGCTGATCCCCATTGTCCTTTAGCTTATCTCAGTAGGTTTTAGCTTAAAAAAAAATTTAAGTTCAGCTGATTTTCCATCTCAAAGTCTCAGTATTGTAATGTTTAGTTAAGTTAATAAACACTTTTTTCATTTCTGTCAAAAATAAGCACTCAGTGCTTATTTAGATAACTGCTTATTGTACCTTTCAAATCTGTTTTTTTTTTTTTACCAAAGTTAAGTCTTCATTTAGTTTAGATAAAGGTGTCCAAGGCTTGTGACTAAAAAAACAGTTTCAGAGATTGTTACCCTCTTAAGGGGTGTTTGGCTGTTGGAATAAGCTGTTCCAAACAGCTTGTTTCAAGCTTTTCAAGAATTGGTTTTTAAGAAAGATTTGCAGGTTAATCCCCTTAAGTAGGTTCTGAAAAAAAAATGGTTTTGTTTAATGTTGTTTGTTGATAGAAGCTAAAAGGGTGTTTGTTTGGTTCTTGTGTGGACTGCTACAAATAAGCAGTCTCAACTGCTTATTCTGAAGCTATTTTACAAAAAGATTTTCACAAAAAAGCTTATTTTGATTGTGTCTACAACTTCCAATGAGCAAAAATTCAAAATAAAAATGTTTTTCAAAAAACTGGCACAGCTGGGACTCGAACCCACGCCATCCAGCTCTCACACAACACGCTCTACCAGTTGCCCTTGGGACTTGTCCTGTTTTAATCGTGCACAATCAATCTCTTAAGTACACTTGGTCAGTTTAAGGCATAAGCCCTTTTCAGCTTATTTTGCAGCTTATTTCCAAAACAACCACGGTTTTCTTATTTTCTCCGATTGAGCACTGCTCAAAGTACTTCTCTGTGAATTTTTCAGATTTTTCCTAAATAGTTTAGTATTTTTAATCATTTAATTAGAGTAAAATAGTTTTTAATTCGTAGTAATTATTTTAAAAGTCGAAAAAATACCCGGTCTTTTTGTAAAATTATTTTTAGTCAATTAGGACGTAGGAAAATTAATTTCACACCCGTAGCCCTTAAATTTCAAAACTTTTACGTGTATGGCTCGGGTTGTTTGACGGTTTTTACGTTTTTACGTTTTTGCACCCTAGGACTTAGTGTAGCTTCGTTTTATCATTCCTTAGGCTTAGTGATAGTTTATTTTTAGTTTATTAGGGTTCCCTTGCCTTAATTACTTTCCCGTTAATTAATTTGTAGAAACGTAACTCAAATCAACAAATCATTAAATCCAATTCAAGTTCGAATCACAAAACTCAACGAATCCTTCCATTTCACACCTCGTTGGGACACGAACCGGGAAATCACTTTTCCGGTATCACTTTTATCACAGCCGTAAGATTTGAGACGTTGACCTTTTTCCTAAAGGGTTGATTTGTCGAATTTTACGGTTATTTTGATATATTGATATTGTGTTTGTTTTCACCACACTCACTTTACAATTTAATCAAATTTTACCGCGCCGGGGAGGTGTGTTGCCACAATATCGTGAAGTTTTTGCGATTAGTGACTTGAAGAACCTTCCTCGTGAAGTTATTGTTTTTATAAAAATACAAAAATACAAAATATTTTTCTTTTCTTTGTATATATATGTAAAAGATTAAAAATACAAAAAGATTTTCTTTGTTGTTTTAAATAAATAGAAGACACAATCAATATAACATTCTCAACCGAGGTGTTATTATTATAAGTTCCCGAACTAAAGATTTAAAACTTGCTGTGTCGCCGTGTTTTGGTTTACTTTTATCGGTTTAACAAACTGTGAGGGGTATAAGGATGGCTGACATTAAATTGCGGGCTGAAAAGAGACGGGGTTTTAATAAGCTTCGCGCTGACCTACAAAGTCTCTCCGCTCCTTTGTGCGTTTTACTTATAGAAGTGCTCATTTCACGTGGGATTATTGGTTTAAGTTCACTGTGTTTTGCCTCGGTCTTGTTTTAATTGAAAGTGTTGTTTGTGGAAGTGCATGCGCATCGCCGTTGCAAGCTCGTGACGTAACCGTAACCAAGCAAACGTACCCGAGATACGTACCGTCGAACAAATTACAATGACACATAACCGGGAACGGACTCAAGTCCAAAGACCTGGTCCACAAGATCCGCTCCGATCCCGAACGATGGAGGAGCTTTGCCAACCCACGATGGATGGACGGCGGTCCAATTGCCCCGTCAAGATCGAGGTTGACGGATTTTGGACTTAAGCATCACATGATTCAACAAGTCCAAAGTTTTTGCCAATTTCACGGATCACCGGGTGACGATGCCAACAAGCATCTCGACAAGTTTCTTACCGTCACCCAAAGTATGAAGCAAAATGGGGTCACCGATGACGCCCTTCGCTATATACCTCTTCCATATTCCTTGACGCTTCATGCCACCGCCTGGTTTGATCGTCTTCCCAAAAATTCAATCCATAGTTTCGATGAAATGATCTCCAAATTCTTGGCGAAATACTTTCCACCGCCGATGGTGACTAAATCTACGGAATGAAATCAGAACTTCGCTAAGAGATCCCGATGAGTCCATTTGAGGCATGGAACGCTATAAGCTTTCGATTGATCGATGTCCAACCACACATGTTGCTTCTCACCCAAATAGATACATTCTATAACGGGTTGGGTCATTGAGACATCGTGACACAATCAATGTCTGCTGCAAGTGGTACTCCTTTATGAAAAGGCTTACCCAAGAGTGCGCACGATCTCATTGAAAACATGACTGCCCACCACACTATTGGGATTCCTCACCAGAGGAGTGAGTCAAGGAGATCTAACACCCTTCCATCTTCGGAATACACGACTCTAACCAAAAAGATTGAAGAAATATCCACTGCCGTACTTAAAATGAGTCAAAATAACAACAATCAACAAGTGAATGTCGTGAACAAGAGTTGTGAAACCTGTGGTGGTCCACATCCTTATTTTGAGTGTCCAGCCTCCGGTGGCTTCACTCAAGAGAGCGTATATGCCGCTTCGGGTTCCTACAATACGGGAGGTAATTCCTACCAACCACAAGGAGACCGAAACCTTCTAAGCTATCGTTCTAACAATTACCTTGGACCACCCGGGTTTAATCAAAGTCAGAACAATCAAAATGTGCAAAATAGAAATAATCAGTTCAATCAAAATCAGAGTCAGAATCGGAATTTTCAAAATCAAAATCAAGGTTTTCAAAATCAAGGAAATTTCAATCAAAACCGATTCCAAGCTCCTCAACAAAACATGCATGCCCAGCCTCCTCAAGCTTCCATTGACATTGCTAATTACATCAAAAGCAATGAAGCTAAGATGGTGTCCATGCAAAATCAAATTACCACTTTGAAGAATGATTTCACTTCTGAGCTTAGAGCTACTAGTAACAAAATTGATCAATCTCAAAGCAAGATTGAAAGCATGTTTGCTAGTCTCATGAGTCAAAAGAATCAAGCTTCAACTTCGGGAGCTCTTCCGAATAATACCATTCCCAACCCAAAAGGTGAATTGAATGCTATTGCCACCCGAAGTGGTAAGTCTTATGAGGGACCCTCGATGCCTAATCCTTCTCCGGTGAGGGATGTGGAACGAGAAACCGAGGTATCAAAGGACACGGTGCATAACTCAAGCACGAAAGTACCGCACAAGTCCAACCTTCGGTGGTCTTACCTCAAATTCCGGAACCCGTTGTTCCGATGACCATTCCTAAGCCTTCACTTCCTTATCTGTAGAAAACTAGAAGGGGGGTTGAATAGTTTACCGATTAAAAACTTTGTTTTGAAACTTATTGAAAGATCAATTGATATTGATCTTTGAGTATGTTGATGAAATGTGCAAGCAATATGTAATGAGTAAATAAGGAAAGAAATGATCAAACCACAACAAGTTGTTTATAGTGGTTCGGCCTACAAGGACTCTTTTTCCTTGCCCTACTCCACTCCCCGAGTCTCACACTCGAGAGTTTAACTTCACTAGTCAACAAGCTCCTTTCACCGGCGGAGAAAACCTTTACACTTCGCTTACACTATTTCCAACACTAAGCTAGATGTCGAGTTCTTTCCAAGGGTACAACTACTCCCACACACAATGTATTTTGAGGACTAAAATACTAACCACTCACACTCACAAGATTATGATGGTTTGATACAACAATGAAGTATGAATCAACACTAGATCATACAACACTAAACAAACAAGACTTCCAACCTCTCGTTGAAGCTTGATTATGACTTGATCTTCTTTGCTACAAAAGAGATCACTAATATGATATGAAACTGAGTTAAAAGGGTTAGAGAGAAGTAGTATGAGTATGTTAGAAAGGGATGAAAACTACTTGGCTTGCATTGCTATTTATAGCCAAATTAGACATGCGTCCACGGACCGCGGCCCCCTTAAAAGGGTTCCGCCCGTGTACCAAAATGGTACCGCCAGTCTGACAGTCCAGATATCAAATCTTGTCTAAAGTCAACTCTATCTAAGTAAGATTGTGCAAGATATAGAAGAGTAAAATCTTCACAAAATATCTAATGGAATCTTCCAATGATCTCTATGATGTAATACATGATGTCAAATGTTGTATTACTATTAATAGAAATATGCCAATGCTTAAGTAGTGTTTGGTTTTAAGAACCTAACACATTCTACAAACTATTATCATACATAATGATTAGAGTCATATCAAGATGTTACTAATCATAAATGTAAATGCTTGAATGATGAATATATTGTTTAAGAAAGCTTGTTTTAATATCTAATAAACTTGACAAGCTTTAAGCTTTTATACAAATTAAATTTACTTTTGTCGTTAACAAAACTTAGGCAAAGATCAAAAATATAAATAACGTTTAATGACGATATTTGTATTAACAATCTCCCCCTTTTTGTTGAGGACAAAATATAAATTTTATTTTTATAAAAGAAACAAAGATTGTACAAGAGTTATAAAATATTAGTTTTTAGAGCTTGAAAAGAAAATGATAATGCAAGTGTATGAAATTTGACTTTTATGAAAGTCAAAGAATTCACTAGTTGATGCATGATGTTGACTTTTTAAGAAAGTCAAAGTATGCAGTTTGACTTTTTCAGAAAAGTCAAATATAAATAATTTCAAAGTTCTATATTTCTCCCCCTTTTTGTCTCAACAAAAAGAAGAGGCTATGCGGAATGTAATGAGCCCGAGCTATTATCTCCCCTTGTTCAAAGCTCCCCCTAAATTGGGTGCTTTTGTGGGAAGATACATGGATTGTGAAAATAAAGCCAAAAAAATTGTTAGTAATAATGATCATTCACAAGCATTTCCAAACACTATGTAATGACACCAACAATATAAACAACATTCATTAGTTAAAATTTTTCATGATAATCATGAAAAGAGAACACAATGATGTGGTTTCGAGTACAAGAAAATGAAAATTATCCTAAAAGAGCAAATAAAAGAAAGACTATTTTAAAACCATCCTAAAGTGATGGTGGATGGGAGAGAGCGTTGAGACGCTCAGAATGGTTGAGGATGAACCTCATTTCTTCGTGGAAGTCATGGACCATAATCCGGGTCCGATCCACGGTTTGACCCGTTTGCTCACAAGTAGAGCAACCATGCCTTGGAGGGTAGCAAGTTTGCGGAGGTTGTGGTGGTGGAATGGGGATGTGGGTGGTGTTGGGGATGTTTGGAGTGGTCATGATGGATGCAAGCCAAGCACTTTGCATTTGCATTGTCTCACTTAAGTGAGAATCCACCATGCCTTTGAATTGGTGGAGGTTGTGGAGTTCGGCTTGAATCTCCTCTTTAGTGGGATTGTCATCCCATGCTCTCTCTCCGGAATGTCCTCCATATGAGGGGACATTGATGATGGAAGTGGATGATCCCAGTATAAAGGACCATGAATGTCCTTGTGAATGGGGTGGAAAAGGAGAGGTCTTGGCCCTAGTGGGGCGTTTGGGTCCAATGGATGACCGAGGTGATTCATGAGCGATTCGCTCAATGGTGCCAAGGATGGCAATGGTGGTGGATGACTTGGCCTAGGAGGCAAGTCTTCCAAGTCCTCTAGGAAAGGATTTGGTGATGTTGGTGGAGTTGAAAATAACTCCATGGGAGTGATAGTGGGAGACCTTGGTGAAGGTGGTGAGGGTGTTTTGGATGTTTGATGGTGCCGGGGTAGGTGAAGTAGGTGTTTTTATTGGTGGTGGAGTGGTGATCACAATGTGTGATGAATAGGTGTAGCTAGGTAAGGTGTGTATCATCTCTAATGGGAGATGAGATTGTGAGTGGTGAAGATTCGGATGATGAGCTAAGATTGACAAACCAACAAGGCCTTACGCTCATTCTAGCGGTTTTCTTGCAAGGTTTTGGTGATGATTTAGTCATTTTTTAACTTGGGTTTTGATTTGCTAGATAGTAATGAGAATGAAGAAGGTGTGAGGATGATCATGGTAAAGCCTTTCAATTTATAGAGGTAAGAAATTGTTGAGAAATGATTTGATTTGATGTTGACCATTGAAGAGAGAGGTTCCTAATGATTTAGGAGTGGGTTGAATGCTAGTCATATCACCCAAGTCAATCCATACAAAGAAGATGGAGTGAAGAAGAAAAGATATGCACTTAATGTGTTCTAGTGAGTGGAATTTCCTAATATTCGATTACCCCGGATTGTGAAGGTACCAAAAATTTGGTTCCTTCCTTTATGCCAAAGGGCTCCTTGGGGTGGATTTTTCAAATTTTTGAATTTTGGTGGGAAATGGATTTCTTACATCCCTGAGTGAATAATACTAGTTCTAATAAATATAGACTATTTAAGGTTGATTTTAAGTGATGGAAAATAATTTGGAATCACGAAAGAGTCGAAATTCGAAAATTACCGGAGGATCCACGGCACCAAAATCATACACGGACGGAACCCAAAAAGGGGCCCGCTGGTCCGCCTGTACAGATATGGCGGTACCAAATTACATAAAGGACGGTACCAAGATAATGGTGCCGTCTGATCCGTGGAGTGCTAAAATTTGGACAGAATGTCTTAAACCTGAAATTTTCGAAACCGAAATTTTTTTTCAAAACCTGTTCATACTAAACATTCTAGTTAGGAAAAGTAAATAACACATATGTAAACACAGTGGAGCATAGATTAAGAGCAAGGCTTATTGATTTTCACATATAGTGAAAGGGTAAAATTTGATAGCATACTTGTGCTATCCCCCTGCATGAGTTTGTTAGCATACACCATTGTTTTAAGTTATATTATCATCCTACATAATAAAACAACTAAATGCGTATCAAACATTAATGATAAAGCATTGTTCCAAACACTCCTTAAAGTACCCTTATTTGTCCCATTTCTTGTAAATCTTGTTCATCATCCTACCAAGGCACTTGAACATTCCCTTAGTTTGCTTGAATTCTGCTGATTCGTTCTCAATCTCGGGAGAGATCGTAATACTCATGAGGTGGAAGATGAGAGCTTGGAAGACCATCCTCGGAGCTATTTGATGATGATGATGAAGGAGTTGGAGGTTTAGCTCTCTTGCCTTTAGTCTTAGCAACTCGAGCATCACTCAAAGGTACAAAGATGTGAGGGATGAGTTCATAGTGAAGGTGCATCCCTTTTGGGGTTGGTGGAATTGGAGCGAAGTTTCTATAGAGACGGGTGAGAAGCATCCTGTATGGAAGAGCAACGGATCCTTGAGTTGGAATATCAATCATTCTCCTAGCTATGTAGTAGGCTAAGTTGAATGGTTGTCGGGTGGACAAGTTGTAACGCATGTGACAAAGACAAGCTTTATGTGATCCCTATTCCCTATGGTGCTAATGACGTTTGCTCTAAGT
>OU343217.1:208768355-208836272 GCA_910596185.1 Chrysanthemum makinoi | reverse complement strand
TACAGAAGCTCATGCAGATGATCTACAAGGGAAGATGGACAGAATGATCGAATGCTACACTCACAAGTACCTTCTGGATATCCTTCCTAAAGTCACAAAGGAGATGTTTACCAGACAACTATATCCTAATCTTATGCAGATAGCCAAGCAAACTATAAGATCAACACCCTTAACCGTCACAATCAATCCATCGATCCTTAGTTTTCTCGGATAATGAACTGGTGGCCAAGCTTGTCACTCAAATGTCTGCACGATCTGGGACATTTACTTTCTGATGAAGGAAGTTGTTTCAAGCATGCTAGACTACCAACTTCAAGAGATCTTGCATTCGAAGCTGAAATGTCTAAACATCCTAGAGACGATGAAGATAAGGATCAGGATAAGAATGATGAAGCTAAACTCAGAAGAGTCTGGTGAATCATCTTATATGCCACCACCTCCCCAACGACCTCCTGCTCAACAAAGGTCTCCTCTCGCTCTTTTCTTCTGCTGATAAACCTCAGATTCCGATTACCACCCCAGACTCAGAAAACCAAGTGACCACTTTGAGTATACTTGGTGACGATGAAGAACACCATGAGCCACTACAACAAACCCCCTCTCCCAAACAGTTCAGAAACCGAATCATCATCTAGGCCTTGCGAAAAGAAAGAAGAAGAAGAAGACGCCTCAGACTGACGTCGTATCATGGCTAGATGACGATAAAACAAAGAATTTGAATGGTTTGCTACTCTTGTTAACAACACCCCCTACCCTGAGAAGGTCAGGATTGGTAGACGGTTCTACATTGGAGCATGCTAAAATTCTGCAAGAAAAGTTCCATGTGAAGAAAATACGGAAATCTGAGTTGAAGCGAATCAAGAATGAAGCGTTTCAACTTCTAAAAGACAACTCTGAAAGTGCCCTCGAGGTCGAATATCACCTTGAAAACATTGCTGTTCGAGCTATGTCTACACATGGATTGGCTCAACCCGGAAGCAAACATTGACTTCACACAGGGACAACCCTCCATACTACACCGATTGGACCAAACCTCTACCAAAAAATTGGCCACCACTGAACCAAGGATTCCTTTCAATATTTCTTCAACAGACTTGATTTTCTTTACACGGTGGCGATGATTCAATAAAATACTCCACATCGCTGACACTTCCATTTCCAGCAGCTGTCTACTCAAACTGCATAGCCATTGAGGAACGTGCCAATCACTTGTTCTCCAACACAGTGAAAGCATACGACCGCGATGCATTGTATGGTTTTCATCACTGCCGAACGCCGGCATCGAATCTACTACGAAGCTGCCAGTTCAGAAGTCTCAACATCTGTGTATAGTTCTAAGGATATCGTTTCCATCATACACGTGACCTTTCTCTAAGTGGGATACACATTCCTAAAGAAGATCGTAGTCAAATGACAAGATGAACGGGACTGTGCTTTCTCTCGTGACTTTGAGAATTTGTCTCTCAATGACATCGAAGACATGTACCTTGCCAAAGTACAGGTTCGCATGAGACATTCTCAACTGAGTACAACGCGAATTTATCAAGTCACTTCTCATCTTCATAAGACGCATTGTCGTCAAGGAACGTGGTAGAAGATCTCCACTGGCTGTTTGAATCTTATCGACGTGTCAACTTCACTCTCCAAAGCTTGATCTTCCGATATCAACCCACTATCTCCATATACACTCATCACAAACCTTTCGGCGTTGTTTATCGTAGTGAACTTCAAAGAAACTGTCTAATGGCGTGTAGCGAACTCCACAAGTTCGGGGATCATACTTTGAAGCTGGTTAGGGATGGAATGGCATACAGGTTGAAGGATATACGCCAGAAAATTGGGTCTCCTAAGCGCTGAATTCTCGTGAAAGGAGGGATGTGTGACGGATCATCACCATGATTGATGAACGGTTGTTTCGAAGGTATCATTCAACGATTGGAGAGTTATGTCGGTGGTCGACCCGGATTAACATAACCGGCTTTCAACGCCCTGTTGCACACTCCTGGAACATCACGGCACTTCCTGTACCCCTTGAATTGTTTACTTCATATAATTTTGGATGTTTGATTGATTATGTTTATGGCTTGTGCACACATAACAGTGTACAACCCGTACTTGTAAATAAAGGACCATGTGGTACGCCTCAGTGCCACAATCCTTAGAAAAGGAGCGAAAGCTTCTTACTTTTGAGTAAAACCTATCAATCCTTTCTTTTTTCAAGGTTTTGCTCAAAAGAACAAGTACTTTCCCTTATGATTTTCAAAACCTCAACCGTTTATATCACTCGTTGAGGGGGAGTACTTGACTTAAAACTTTGTTCACAAAT
The DNA here is from genome assembly GCA_910596185.1 of Chrysanthemum makinoi. NCBI lineage: Eukaryota > Viridiplantae > Streptophyta > Magnoliopsida > Asterales > Asteraceae > Chrysanthemum > Chrysanthemum makinoi. The sequence continues at coordinate 208,833,946 of OU343217.1, read as the reverse complement.
TGTTCAAAATGGTCATTATTCCCGCAACACTCGAAATGGTCATATTTATTCTCAACTTTTCAAAAATAACATTTTATATGCTATTTTGAGGGGAAAAATACGTGATAAGAACTATGTTGTGTCAATGCAAATGAATCTTTGTGCTATAAGACTTAACCCATGAATTGACGAGATCTTAACTGTTAGTAACTCGAAAAGACTTGTCCGTGACGGGTAATAATTTCAAGCTAGTTCGCTAGTGATGTAAACGTGTCTCGCAAGGACTTGTCTGAGTAGAATGTACCATTCGAGAAACTTTTGATAGACATGAACTCTGACGGGTTGACTACCTTCGAGGATTGTCTACACCTTCAAGGTAGTTATTAGAGCTAGTTGTCACCTAAAAGCTGACAGCAACTGTTAACTATGCCACGTAACGTGTCTCTGGGGATTGTCTATCTTGAGTGAATCAATTCAAAATGTGCGCAGCTTCTCCTCACGTGCATTTTAATCGTTAAAACTCTTAAGCACATGTGGAGGGGCAGTATTTATGCAAAATCTTATCTCAACAGTGGTACTCAAATGTTTTTCATTCACAAACACTTTGAGAGATTTTTCACAACAGTGGTTTTAATGGCAAACATAGGTTTAGTCATGAGTTATAAGGTGACTAAGGTTAGAATACCTCCTATGATCCGCCAGAGCCGGATGGATCTACCCAAGGACACCACTAATAGTTAGTATTTAGAAGTCCTTAGGTATGATTGTAAAAAGGAGAAAATGAGAATCGGAGAAAGAAGGAGTTGAAGAATTAAAAAGAAATGCAAAGAAAAGGGTGAAAAGAAATAGCCCTCCAGATTATTCAACTTACGGCAGACACCTGGTTCAATTCATATACTACTGTTGTCACTTATTGACGCCGATTGAAGATTAAAAGTCGGCATGGACCCAGTGACGCATGCACTAAACCTCTTATCCACTCAGTGTTTCTCTTACGAAGCTTGTTTCATTCTCACAGGGAAACCTACGTAAACTATTGGCTTTCTCTTAGAGATCGCTGGTATTGAAGAAGGAGACCCTCTCCCTAGTCTCCGCTCAGGAAACCAAAACGCACTATTGAGTCTAGAGCCACGATTCATCATCAAAGATCTCTTATGTACACTTGACATTTCATCACTTGACATTCAACAATAAGAATTTCCGTGATACATATCAGTCCTTCACGATCTTAGCAATCTTCGAGAACATTTATGAGAGGTTCACAATTGTATCCTCGTGATTGAATGGAAACTCCTGCCAGGGTCAAAATCAAACAGCCCTGACAGCATGTCACTTCGGTAACTCCCCGTGGATTACGCTTAGTGGTCTCAACGGTCCTACAGTCGTGAGGTGATGCTTCGGTCTACCTCGCACTCATCTAATCGTAGGTGTACCTTTGGTACATCGTGTTATCTCACTTGTGGGACTCCGATTCAGGGCGCCTTTGTAAGAATTAGAGTTGTGTTTTTAACACTATGGCATTAACACTCTCGAATTTCAAACTTGTAAGTGCCAGAATCCGCTTATTACTAACCGTTTAAATGTTTTCTTCTTATGGAAGCTACGGAGCGGGATGATCGTGCATATTCTTCTCATGGTCCCGCCAACATCATTACTAATAGAAGTTCTATCCAAAAGCAACACGACAGTCAGAATGATTCTTCATCAAATCAAAGAATCTATAAAGTTAAAGACTTAAAGAACTTCATCAGTACTAAATTCCAACATCAAAGAGCGTGTGAGCATGTTGAAGAATGACGTGGAGACCTGAGCGGCGAAGCAGACCTGAGGCAAACTTGATGCTGACAATAACAACATACTATCACTTTCATCACAAAGAACAATGATCATAGAACAAAAATTAAAGATGACGTCAAAGCTGAACCGTTTAAAGAAAACAATTTCTCTACACTGGGGAGATTGTTCAAATCAAGGCAAATCTTCTCACAAGAAAGAAGAATGTCAGAAGACATCAACGCTACTATTACATCAACGCCTTCACCGTTCATCACCAACACTTGAGGGGGAGATTGTTGGAATCACTCCTAAACCATAATCAAGTGTTTGTAATTAATATGTAATAGTTAGCTTTACTATGGCCTTTATGTTTGAAATTAGCCTTAGGCTTATGTAGAAGGCCCATAAGCCTAGGCCTTAGTCCATTAGGGAAAGGATGGAAACTAGGAGTGTTGCCCTAGCTTTCCTCCTATAAATACCTTATGTAAACCTTCATTTGAAGGTTGGTTGTTCAAGTTATCTCATTCACTCTCTTTGCCTAAACCGTATTATTACTAACGTTGTGTGTGTGGTGTAACTTGTTCAATCGCCTTATCTCTTTTTTATAAACTTGTGTTTGTAAAACTAGTGACCTAACACTCCAGAAAACGAAAATTAGTAGCCGAGAAGCCAGTTTCTACTCCTCGACGCCGCTGTTAAGATCTGACGTCCGTCCGGTTATCCTAACAGAAACTTGTCATGCGATTTTGGAAAAAATTCTGGAAAATTTTTTATCTTTAAAATTGGAAAATTTCCTCAAAAAACATCCGTTATGACTCGATACAAGCATTTGACTCAAACAAACACACATGTATATCTTTTAATTAATTGTAATTCTCATGTTCATGTTTCCTTTGAAACGTGTGTAATTCTCCCTACACTTATCCCTTTGTAAAATACCTTTATATGTAATTAAACAGGTTAAAGACAAAATAAAGCATTTTACAAATTTAAACATGAGAATAAACAATCAATAAAAGATACACAACACACAAACAAGCAAACAATTAAGAATGGGTTGCCTCCCACGAAGCGTTTTTCTTTATTTATGAGTCTTGTAGCTAGACTCGAAGTCATGCCCCTCTTTGTCCCTAATCTTAGAGGCCCATTCGATCTCCTAACCTTCTCTCATCACGAATATACTTAGGGCCTAACTCAAGACAAGCAGTGTAGTAAACCTTGTTCTTCCAATGTACTTCAAATGCCGGAATGTTGTCCACATCAAAATCATCAATACCCTCAAACTTCTTATTTTGTAGGCATATGTATTTAACACTCTCGGCTCGTTTGAGAACTCGATTATCCTTCCTCTTGATCATAAACCATCTTAGATTCCTCTATAAATGGTCTCCCAAGTATCACATCCCCTAAAAACCCATCAATGATGCCCTTAACATTTTCCAAGATCATGAAATCACACCTATATGTGAAGTTACCTACGAATACATGCAATCCTTTAACCCTCCCGACATAGTGACTCTCTTTCCTAGGGCGAAAGGGGTCCCTCATAGGTCTTAGCTTTTTGCTCATGATCCAATTGTAGTGGAGCCTAGACATTATATTCATGGGTGCCTTATAGTCAATGTAAGTGTGATCCCTATATAAGTATCCAATCATGCACGATATCTTGATGTTTTTAGGGTTACCCTTTCTTATGCGAGGCTCGAAAGGTGGTCTCGGGAAGTTAACCACGTTATAGTGATAGGCGGTTTCCTTCCTTGAGGGTATGAATCGAAATACTCCCTAAGTTCCTCCTCCTCCTTATTATCCTCCATAATTTCTAACACCTTATAATCTCCATCTTCTAAGTCATCATCCGATCACTTGAGGTCGAATCACTATCTAAAGTGCTAGTAGATTCCTTAAGGCTTCCTCAAGTTCATTTTCAATTATCCTATTCAGTTTCCTAAGCTCTCCAATTTCACTAACTCAGCCCGAAGTTGGTTGGCAAAGGCTGGATCAAGTGCGGTATTTGTTTGGTGGTAAAGTGTTTTTTGGTGGGTTATCACCTTCCATAATGAAAAGTGATGGGATAACTAACAAAGGTCACGAAGAAGGGGGATAGACTATGAGGAAGCTAAAAATGGGAAAAAGGCTTACTTGATAGGAATCAAGCAAGGAAACCTAAACGAGGTGGACTCCTAACTAGCTATTCTATTCCCCGGAAGCGGCGCCAAAACTTGATACACTTAAAACGCGCGTTCAGGGTCAAAGGAACTTCCTTTTCGTCGAGAAAGTTTTTCAACACCCAAGGCAGTGAACCTAATCGTTGTAGTGTAGTATTAGGGTAAGCCACGGGTATTGATATCGTTCTCTAGGGGAATAGGAATGCTAGTAAGAAGTTACTACGCTAAGGTTGGGGTTGAGGAAGATTATTTCTTATCTTTTTTATATTTTTTAGAAAATGGAAAGGTACAAATCTCGGGGTTTGGATTTGGGGGTTGGTATTTCTACCGATTACTCTACTTATCTATTCTATTTAACTAAGCTAGGGGTAGTCTATGTCTATTGTTGTGTGCTCGTATGATAGTTAAAATGTATTTACTTAGGTTTTATTACTCCCTAGTTATCTCCAATTGATGGTTGAATTGTCACGTCCTTATTCTTAACGCTTTGTGTCTTCTAAGGTCGTAGGGTATGCGTTTATCCCTAACTCTTTGAAGCTACCAAAGGTTAATGACTATAAAATCTCTAGGATTCATAAACTTAACACTAAGGTATTCTTTAGATGTTTAGCCTACAATTCCACTAGTAACTATATGCTAAGGTTCCACATAGATTAATCAGCATTAATAACACAACAAAAAAAAATCGCTAATACCTATCTCATACTAGGTCAATCAATTAAGATAAGAGACAACCAATCAATATTCAATAACTAGGTTTCATATTACCTAATCAAACACACAAGTAAATTAGCCGGACATGGAGAACATGCAAGCATACACACAATCAATTGAAGACATAATTGAATCAATGAAGTAAACACTTATCTTGATGTAAAATAGGGTATGGAACCCTAAAATACTGTACAAGACAGCCTTGGTTCGGTTTAGGTTTTTACTCCACAAAACTACCTCTCTAAAACTGAAAAATTTGGATTCTATATATAGTGTTACAAACTACGACGGCGTCACTCTTTAATTGTGACGCCGGTCGCCCGCTTTTAGTGTTTTGTCTTGGCACACTTCAACTCTGTGAACGCGTCCACCTTCCCGTGGACGCCGTCGCCTTCAGTCCCGACGCCGTCGGATCCAAATCTAGGCCGTCTGATCAGCGACCCTACTCTTTTAAACCCGATGCCGTCCACTTAAAAATGTCAATTTACTCTCTGAGTCTCACACAAGATGTGTTGCGACGATGTCACAAATAAGACCTGACGCCGTCCCCTTTCAATTCAGCAGATTGAGTGTCTCGATTCTTGACTTTGGCCATTTTCTTCGATATTCCCCGCCTTCGTCCGAATAAGTGTCATTCGAGCAATTTGCCTTCAAGAGACCTAAAAAGTGAAAAGGAACGAAATTAAGTAATAACGGATACAAAAGTGATCATTTAAGGGCTTAAATGACCCCTCAAAAAGGTACCTTTTAAATCCTTATCAGCTAGACACCGGGTTCTTCCACAAGGTCGAACCACACCTATCACAACGTTGCCTACACTTTATCCGGTACAAGGCTAGATGCCGAGTTCCATTACAAAGGAGGAACTACTACCCAACACTACACAACACCTATCCCAAAAGGATACCCACTCCTTATTACAACATCATCAAGGATATCAATATCCTTGGATACACCCTATCTCTATTTGTACTTCGATACACCTTATCGATTGTACATCCTTGGCATTCTTCACTAATGTCTTCGTCTTGACTCTTTTGGCATCCTTCACTAATGCCTTTGACACGAACGTTAAGCACCTTTCACTAATGCCTTCGTCTGACTCTTCGGCATCCTTCACTAATGCCTTCGACACAACACGTCTTTTGAGGAAGAAAGAACTATCAACAAGAGAACCTCAGTAGTCTTGATGATGACGAAGCATGGCAACTCATGGACTTGAGCTTGCTCGACTTCAAGAGGTGGTGATCTCGCCTTTAGGAGGAACCTAGAGAATCACACAAAAACAAAACATAAACTACATAGAAAGATCCTTAGGATCTGAGGTTAGAAGGTTTACAATACTAGGAGAAAGTATGTGTGGGAGTGGCAACCCAAAATGAAGAAATGGTTCACTATTTATAGAGGAAAATAGCCTACTGTTCCAGGGATCCCACATATCCCTTACTTGAGGGATCCGTCCAGTGTAAACTGGGGGAACCGTGGGACGCTCCTCTTTGCCCATGAGTTTTGGGTCATGGGTCATGGGTTATGGGTCATGGGTCCTAGACTTTGGACCATGGGTATCCAAGTAGATACAATGTATCTAGTATGTGCAATGCATCTAGTCCATGGGTCATGGGTTAAATCCATGGATCGTGGATAATACCCATTCATGACTTATGCATGATGTCATGCAATGGGTTATGGGTTATGCTCCATGGGTATGGGTCATGGACTTTGGGCTATACCCAACTACATTCAATGTATTTGATCAATGGGTCGAATACTTAAACTTCTACCCATTATATTACCCATTATAATACATACCAATTATGTGTATATCTACCCAATATGTAAACACTAGTTGTTGTACATATGTATTACTAAATCATAAAATCACTATTACTTGTTTAGTGTTTTATGTGAAAACGTAAGTATGTTAGTAAACTATTGTTTAAATCCATTTAATTATTTTATTTGTTTCTGCTAAAATGATTTTTACGCTTGTTTTCGGCAAAACATTAAGATCGTGAAAATATAAATAAACGCTTACGGCTTATTTGTATTAACAAACTCTCTCTTTTATTGATGACAAAACATAAAATTATTTTGTAAAAACTAAAATTGTAAAAGTTTGAATTGAGTTTTACTCTTTCTCCCTTTTTTCCAAACAAAAAGATGTCAAAAGAAATTAACACCTTGTTTTTAAAAAAACATGTAAAATAAATATATAGAGAGCAAGTGACGGAAGTGTTTCGCCTTTAGCTCCCCTTGACGCGGTCCATCCCTTTGTGAGGGCGCCAAGTGTAAGAAGAATACTAAACTAGTGCATTGCAACTATGTTTGCAAATGGTTTCGCCTTTGTGACATAAATATATCCCTGATGATTGCAACTTTGCAAAGGGACGCCATGTAACGTAATCCCATGTGAAATATTTTGCAAATGATTTTTGTAATGTATCGCTTTGACACCTAAACTCCTCTAGCTTAGGGTGTCAAAGTCTCTCATGTATATTGAAAATCTACAAAACAAAGGTTAGAAAACAAGTATATAATGCATAATTTCCTAAGACTCAAGTTAGTAGTAAATTCTCATTGCACGGATCCCACGTCTCCCTCCTTGGAGGGATTCATCTAGGCAAAGTAGAGGGATCCGTCTGACTGTAAACAAAATACAGCAATGATGATGTAACAAATGATGTTAACTGGTAGGTGCTAAAACACATACCATTCATTTACCAAAATAGACCCAAAATAACCGAAAACGAGCCGTTAATGCCTAATATTTATAGATTAGTTTTTAGCGCAGGTAATATGGATATGACAAAATGCATAAAAAGAGCTAAATCCAAGAAAACCGAAAGCACAAGAATGAGAAGAGAGAGTTAAAATGGATGCGCTTTTATGGGATTTGGATGCTCAAAAAGTCAAATTACGGATCTCGGGACATGTTTTGGGAGTTTTCACATATTCACCTTTCATTTCACCAAATTTCACATTTTACCCTTAACTTTCATACATTGACACTTTTCACCCCACAACTTTCCCATATTTACCTAATATACCCTTGTACCCCTCACTTACCCATTTACCCAAAATCACCCTTCACCTTTCATAAATCATAACTTTGGTCCTTAAAATATCAAAATTACATGGTTTAGTCCTTTAATTCTAAATCAAATCCAACAAAACCAAAAATACAAAATAAACCCATTTAAACCAAAAGCCCAACCAAGCCCACTACCCTTTCCCTTAACTGATCCCCAACCCTTTCGTTTGACCCGTTTTTCCCCAATGAACCCCAAGTCATAACTCAAATAAACCCTCCCAAATAATCCAATTGACTCCTCAATACTTTTAACCACCAGTCAACTAACCCTTTACCCAAGTCAAATAAATGATAAAAAAATCCCCAAGAAAACAAAGCGCGCCCAAATCACCCATGTTTACTGTTTACCCTCAATCACCACAGCTACCCTGTTTACCCAAAATTACCCGTACTTAAGTGAGCTTCCAGAAGCATCTGACAAGGTGTCAGAAGGTGTGACTTCAGGATCGCCAAGGTGGACAAAAGGAGCCTTCTCATTGGCCAAGCCACATCACCTATATGATCTGATGGTTGTGGGATGACTTGATGCCAAGATTGAATGATCAATGGTCGAGATTAGAAGTTCCAGAGGCTTCCTTACCTCCTGTGCTTGGCTATATAAGGACCCTCCTTCATCACAGATTGCTTGTTCTGTTTTCACGCTTTAGAAAGCTTTGGCCATCTTGTTTTACTTGTCATTTAAATGTTTTCAATTAGTGTAAACCTTTATTTTTCAGTATTGTAATCCATTTCACTCAATGCAATTTTCTTTCATCAATTAAATCCTTTGTCATTTAATTTGAGTAATTGTTTATCTAGTCTCAGAGTTATTTTACTGTTTCAATAAGCTCAAATAAGCTTATTACAGCTTATTTGAGTTTATTGTTGGTTAATTGTTCTTAATTCCAAATTTTGAAAAAGTCAACAAAAGTCAAATTAAGAAGTCAAATCTTTGTTTAAATTCTGTTTTTAAATTGTTATGTGATTCAGTTTAATGTTAGTTTAGCTATCTCAAATCAGTTTTAGACTAATTTTATCAAATTCTGAGTTAAATTTGCATTTATGATAGTTTAAAAAGGTGTTTGGATCTTGCTCAAATTATGTGTTTCATAAAAAGGTGTTTGGACTCGACTCTTCAACAAGATCTTCTCCAGTGCAAAGATGCCTGAGGAATGGAGACTTAGCGAAGTCATCCCCATCTTCAAGAACAAGGGGGATGTGCAAGTGTGTAGCAACTATAGGGGCATCAAGCTCCTTAGCCACACCATGAAGTCGGAGAGAGTTATTGAGAGGAGGCCGAGAAGAGAGACGAGGGTGTTCGAGAACCAATTTGGCTTTATGCCGGAAGGTCTTCTATTGAGGCTATTCACCTCTCGGGGCCTCATGGAGAAGTACAGAGACAAAAGGACTCGTGATATGGCTTTCCTAGACCTTGAAAAGGCATACGATAGTATCCCACGAGAGTTGATTTGGAGAACTCTTGTTGATAAAGGGAACCCCAAGGAGGTATGGAGAGTCATTAAGGATATGTACGAGGGGCCAAGACCCATGTACGGCCCATCCGTGGGGATCTCGAGTTTTTCCAGCCGGAGTCGGGCTTCACCGTGGATCCGCTTTAAGTCCCTACCTCTTTGTTTGATATGGATGACTTATCTCGGCGATTCAAAAGGCATCCCGTGGAGCATGATCTTTGCTCGACATTATTATCATGGCGTAATCACCGGGTTAAACATCGACTCGAGCTACCGGAGGGAGGCTCGAAGACAACGGCCTTCGTAAGCAGGATAAGACCGAATACATGAGATGTGCTGGGAGAAGCTAACCAGCCATCTCGAGGATATTCAGATCGGCGACCAGATCCGCCCACCCAAGGAGTCATAGATATCTAGGATCGATGATTCACAAATCTGATAGATGACGTAACCAACGGATCGAGCGGGTTGGACGAAATGGAGGGCGCATCTGGAGTCCTTTGTGATGAATGTCCCTTTAAAGCTTAAGGGGAAATTCTATAGATTGGCATTAGACCGCTATGTTGTACGGATCCAGTGTTGGCCCATCTCCAAGGCCTATGCTAACAGGTAGAGTGTATGAAGAATGCTAAGATGGACTTGTGGTAAAACCTTGCTTGACATGATCCCGAACGAAGTTTTCAGAAAAACTTGAGTCGAAATATTATCTCAAAGATGAGAGAAGGTAGGTTGAGGTGGTTCGCCATGTCGAGGAGACCACAAACCTACCAAGTTAGAAGGGTTGAGCTAGTAGTAGATGGAGTGAGAAGAAGGCGTAACTCCAATCTCGTGGGAAGATAGACTTAAGCTTGATATGTCGGAGCTTTGTCTGAGGACATGATCTCGATAGGAAGGTGTGGAGAGATAGGATTAGGATTTGCGGTTAGATTTGGCTAGGGTCCTTTAGGTTTTAGCTTCTGCCGAGATCTAGGCCCCGTATGCTGCTTTTGCTTTAGCTTGGTCTTTCTTAGGTTTGCACCGCTTTTCTTGCCCTTTTGTGTTGCTTTTATGCTCCCCACCTTTTTTAGTTTTGGCCTTTTTTGTGTGTTCCTATGTCGCCCTTTTGGTCTCTTGCTTTCTTAGGGTTTTGTTCCTTTGCCTTTGTTTGTTCTTGTTTTGTGCCTTGCATGTGCTCTCCTCCTCCATCCCTTTTTTTGTTTTTCGCTTTTACTTGTGCTAGTTACTTTTTGTCTTATGCTTCTTCTCTTCTCTTATCTCTACCCAAGACACTGGACTTCTAGCCGTAGGTTGAAGAGCCTCTACCCCGACTTATCCTCAAGGTAGGATCTGCCTACATTTTACCTTCCCATACCTACCATGGGATTTTGGGTATGTTGTTGTTGAATGATTTTTGAGTTAATGAATTTGGTTCAGTAATGATTAGTTGGTAGTGTTAAAGCCTTTTTAGGCATGGTTTTAGTTTTTAAAAGCTTTTGATTCAGTTTGCAACTTCATGCCAAAACTGTTCTAATTTCTCATTGTGTCCCACACAACCATTTTCCTCAGTTGATTTAAAGGTTATAATTAAATTCAAGGTTTGTTTAATTTAATTTTACTTAATCTTAGGATTTCCAAGTTTAGATGTTTGAAGTTTATTTGCACTTTAGTATTTGTTAGCTAGCTTATTTTTTGTGCTCAAATTTCCCCATTTCTGCCATGACTATTGCTGCACATTTGTGTTGTTCTGTCCCCATATCGGCATATTCTAAACTTGAGTTCTGCTTATTCACTTGAGCTTATTGTTAGTATTTTAGTTTCCTAGGTAGCTTATAGTAGTGGTCTTTAATTTCTGAGTTCAGATCTCACTTTAAGTGCTTATTCAGTAGCTAATGTAGCCTGTTTTTCCCAAGTATGCCATAGTATCTGATTGTTGTTCATATTTTTGTCCCTAATATAGCTTATTCTTAGCTGAATTTCTGCTTGTTCATTGGATGCTAATATTTGATTTTTGCATTTTTTAGATATCCCTTAGTATGTAGTTTACTTGTTTTTCCCTTATTAGCCCTCTAGTGCTTATTTTGTTAGTTTATTTAGGCTGCTAATCATTCCCTTTTTGCCCCAGACCAGTGTTTTCAAAGCAAAGTTTCTACTTATTGACTTGAAGTTAGTGTTTGAATTTTGATGTTTTAGATATCCTGTAGTGTAGTATAGATCTTGTTAGCCTTAAATCAGTTTTCAAATGCTTATAGGTAGCTTAAAATTTAGCTGCAAAAGCCTATCAGTTCACTTATTTGCCGTGTACAAACAGCACTTTCTCCTTAGCAGCTTAAGTTTTTGATTTTTAATTTACTGAGTTTTAGTCCTAATAATCTGAGGTTTGGCATGATTAATATTTGGTTGCTCGTCTAATAATTGCACATTTTTCAGATTTTATTTCTAGCTCCTTAATAGCTTTTCATAGGCTTAAAGTAGGGTTCTCAGTAACTAAGTGCTGTTTGGAATTCAGAAGTATATGTAGTACTTGTTAGCTTTAGCTTGTGCTTATTAGGTCATAATCAGTTGCATTAGGGTGATTTAAGTTAGTTGAGGTTAGTTTTAGCATGTTGAAGTTTTTGGTAGCTTGTTGGTACTGTTTGCTTATTTCTAAAGTGCTTATTCATATCAGTTAGTGATCAAGTAGCTTAATCTGAGTTCTCTAGTTGTTTTTGATATTTTTCATAGCTTCTCAGTAGTATTTAGGACTTTCCTGTAACGTTTCATAATTTTCTGTAGCCTTTAACTATTTTTCTGCAATTAAAAACAGTTTTTAGTATTTTTAAATAGTTTTTAATAGAAATAAATCAGAAAATGTTCAAAAAAATACAATTTCAATTTTCCTAGGTTTAGAAAAATCAAAAAGTTAGAAAAAGTATTTTTCCAGAATTTTCTTACTTAAAATAGTATTTGCTAGCCTTTTAATTAGTTTAAAATTCATAAATAATTGAGAAAAGGTCAGAAAAATGTAATTTCAGTTTTGAAAATTATTTTTAGTTGAATTAGATTTTTGAAAAATAGTTTTGTAATTTTCTTGCAAGTTTTCATAATTTTTAGCTTTTTAATTCAATTTTAAAAGTTCAAAATTAGTTTTTAATTCAAATAAAATTAAGAAAAACCAAGAAAATTAGTTTTAAATTTCAAATAATTTTTAAATCATCTTCTTAGCTGTAGAAAAATATTAGATCACTTTTAGGGGTTAAAATAGCTTAGTTTGCATTTAATATACGTTTTTATAATTACGTAATTTGCGTTTTTAGTTCACTTTGCATACTTAGTTGTATTATCTTATCTTGCACCATAGATTTTGTAGATTTAATTGCTACCCATTACTATTCCTTGCCCCATAGTTTAGAAATCACCAAAAATCCTCTTTAATCATTCAAAAACCCAAATCAAGCGACGTGAGTTGTTTACTCCATTCATCCCTCGTTGGGAAAACGACCCGGGAAAATACATACCTTTGTATTTCTTCGGAAAATATCTTGTACGAAAACGAACACATCATTAACATCAAAATGAGATGTGTAATAAGGCACCAAACATACACTCAAGACAATATGGCATAAAACATGTAATCTCATTCAATAAAATACGAGAGATGATCTGCAAATCTCTAAACTAAAGAGAATGATTTAACCGCGGTAATACATTTTCTAGTAATTCTAATATTTGACCAAAAACTTAAAAAGCAACAATGTGCTTTAATCTAAGGATGAGTAGACTTGTTGATTTGGTCCAATCGTTCAAGAAGATGATTAAAAATGAAATGTAACTCATTTCGTACTCCTTGAACAAGTCCTAGGGTGATTTGACAATTAGAGCAATTATTGTCATGACTAGGAACCGGAGGAGATTGGTTGTTTTGAGGAGGCTCCACAAATGATGGTGGAGGTACATTGAGAAATGTAGGATGAGGTTCTACTAAGAATAAAGGTGGTGGTAATGGAAGGTCTTCTATATGAGTAGGTCCTTTGTGTTTCCTTGTCTCCAAAGGTGGACTATTTGGTGATGTAGGTGGTTTCCTATTTAACGAGAAGGTTGGTGAGTGGGAAGTTCTCGGTGGTGAGTGCTCTAATGAGTAGATATTTGGATGAGAAAGAGGTTCTGTAAAGGAATGTAGTCTATGTTCTAGGAATGAAGGCTTAGGCGTTTTACTATAACTAGGCGCGTTCGGTTTAGAGCTTGATGAAGCCTTTCCTAACTCGAAAGGTCTAATACTAATTCTTGCGGTTCTTTTGGCTATTGTTGATTGAGATTGTTGAGGTGTGATTCTAACATTTGGATGTAGTAGGAGTCTTTAACTACTGATTTTTAGGAATGGTGACTTAAACTCTCAAGAGTGTTTGATTTATAAAGGATGAATTTGAATTAATGAATTAAATTCATGTCCACTAAGAAATTTTGGCATGCACCAAGGTCAACTATGGTGTTGTTCAGCTCTAGAAAATCATTAAATGGTAAGCAAAAGTGTTTAGATTACCAAAGATGGTTTGAATTTTGAGAGAAAAGCTGATTAGAAGCTCTCTATAGACACGGATCCCACGGATCCCTCTCACTAGGGATCCGTCTGGTTATAAACCAGGGATCCGTCTGTCAGACAGAAATATGGTGAAGTGATTATTCTCTAGGGTTTGACTTTTCTTAGATGTCTTAAGTGATGGGTGACTTAAATGTTCAACTACAAGGAGTGAGGATACTTAATGATGGTATTGGGTAGGAAAGTGGATTTTTGAGTGTGTAACTAAATGTTTAAGGATGATACTCCTTGATTTGAGTATGACAAATGATGGTAATTGATCATAGAGATCAGATGATGACTTAAGAGAAATTTAAAAAATTCCTAAAAAATAAAAAGAAATGAAAAACTAGTTTCAAGCCTATTTTAAAGTAAGGATGACTAAAATCAATTTGCTAAAATTGAGAGAAATATAAAACTAAGTGTTTTGAGATGTGAGGAACAATGTGTGAGCTACGGGTGAGTGTGAGGCCTACTGAGCTTGAGGAAGACCTAAGTAGTCTTAAAGAATCATGTTTAGCTAGAATGTTGTGATCTAGGGGACATGTTTGATGCAAAATGATCTGTATCTGATATCTGTTTGCCCGGATCCCACGGTTCCCTTATCTGAGGGATCCAGCTAGTTATAGCCCAGGATCCAGCAGTAACCAGTAGCTTCTCAGCAATTGTGCAGTTTTTGCACTCTTAGCAAATGCTTATCCTAATCATTTCTACAATCAGTAAACACATGCAAACAAAAAGTATGTTAATACAAATAAGCCGTAAAAACGTTTATTTATATTTTACGATCTTCTAATGTTTTGTTGATAACAAACGTAAAATCATATTAACGAAACAAATAAAATACGTAAATGGTTTGAACTAATAGTTTCTAACATATTCACATTTTCACATAAAACACTAAAACAAGTATAAGTGATTTTATGATTTAGTAATACATATGTACAACAACTAGTGTTTACATATTTGGATTAAATATACACATAACTAGTATGTAGTATATTGGGTAATATAAATGGGTAGAAACTTAAGTATCACAACCCATTGGGAAAATACATTGAATGTAGTTGGGTACAACCCAAAGCCCATAACCCATGGATCTTGACCCATAACCCATTGCATGACATCATGCTTATATCATACATGGATAATATCCATAACCCATGGATCAACCCATACCCAAGTGACTAAGTGCATTGCACTCAAAGATACATTGTATCTAGCCAAAGATCCATGGTTCAACCCATGACCCATGACCCATAACCAAAATACCAATGGGCAAAGAGGAGCGTTCCACGGATCCCTAGCTTGGTGCTAGCCGGATCCCTTGTGGTAGGGATCCGGGGAACAGTAGGATTTTTCCTCTATAAAAAGTAAGCCATTTCTTCATTATTTCTCACCCCTTTCTAACATACTTTCTCCCTAAGTTAAAAACGCACTAACCTCAGATCCAAGAGATCTATGTTTGTAGTTTTGTTTTTGTGTGATCTTTTAGGTTCCTCTTAAAGGCAAGATCATCACCTTTGAAGTCGAGCAAGCTCAAGTCCATGAGTTGCCATGCTTCCTCATCATCAAGGCTACTGAAGTCTTCTTGTTGATGATTCCTTTCTTTCTTCAAAGAAGTGTAGTGTTGAAGAAATTAGTGAAAGATGTCTCAAGTGTCAAGACGAAGATATTAGTGAAGGGTATCTATCGTCTATAGGATAAGCACTTGTGGTAGGTGCTTAGAAGTCAAGACAAAGAAGCATTAGTGAAAGGTGCTTAGAAGTCAAGACAAAGAAGCATTAGTGAAAGGTGCTTAGAAGTAAAGACACAAGACATTAGTGAAAGGTGTCTTGTAGATCTAGTCAAAGGCATTAGTGAAAGGTGCCTTAGATGTACATTCGATACGGTGTGTTTCGATGTACAAGATAGACTAGTATTAGATCCAAGGATATTGATATCCTTGATGATGTTGTAAAGGAGTAGATCTCCTTTGGGATTAGTCATTGGTGTAGTGTGGTAGTAGTTCCCCCATTGCAATGGAACTAGGTGCTTAGCCTAGTACCTAATAAAGAGTAGGCGATGTTGTGAAGGTGTAGTTCACCTTGGAGTGAAAGAACTAGGTACTTAGCCTAGTACCTTATAAAGGGTAGGTGACGTTGTGTAGGTGTGGTTCACCTTGGAGTGAAAGAACCCGGTGGTTAGCCTAGCACCGAAAAGGGTAAGGCGACGTGTGAAGGCTTCTCCTGCATAAGGAGATTGGTGTAGTGATTACGAACTCTCGAGTAGGTGACTCGGGGAGTGGAGTAGGGCAAGGAAGGTGTCCTTGTGGCCGAACCACTATAAATACTCGTGTTGTGGTTTTGTGCTTCTTACTCTTATCTTTTCATTACTTACCTTTATATGCTTGTTTATCAACATCCAACACACACATCCAAATAGATTGACATAAGTCGATCTAAATAGATTGAAAGGAAGTTTTAATTGGCAAAATTATTCAACCCCCCCTTCTAGTTTTCCACAATTGGCATCAGAGCTTCGTTACCAAGTTTCTTGAAGTATATTGTACTTTAAAAACTTGATACGATCCATAGTTAATTGAAAACTATAAAGAAGGTTTTTCATAAAAACAAACACCATGTTTTTTCAAAACTATATGTTTGGATGTTGATTTGATAACAACATTTTTCTTATTTATTTTTTTCATTTAATTGCACTAATCTTCTTTGTCATGTTGATTAGTCAAAGCTCATACCCACCAAGCTCTAGGAGTCGCTTGGTAACAAGAATACCTTCCTTAAGAAGGTATCTTGAACGCAAAGGAACGGGAATCGTCTAAGTGACATTTGCTGTGTCATTTGTAAAGACATTCCTAAGTACGCTAGAGGTATGATTTTGTTTTTTACTTTGCTTGATAATTAAGTATACCTATTTAGGTATTTATATGATTATCTTTTGTGCTTATACATGTTTTACATGAAGCTTCATTAGGAAGCCTTTTTCTCACATACGTGTTTTATTTCTCATCTAAAGTCGTGGTATATAAAACTTTGTTTTATTTCTTTTTAATCCAATAATAAAACAAAACACGAATTTCAAAAATTCCTCCTTCCCTATAAATAACCCCACCGTCGACCACTCTACCAAACCCTCACTTTTTCAAATCTTCCAATTTCAAAAATTTCCCCTCATTCAAAAATTTCATCTTCCTCCTCATTCCATCTCAACCAAAACCAAGAAGATCCGTCATCAACATGGTTTACATCGCACTCGTGCTCCCTATGATGAAGTTCACATACGGAGACATTTACTTTGTGTTGTTAATCTATATTGGGGTTATATACCCAATCCTTTGTATCATCTTTAGTATTGAAATGCAATATTACTAATAATCTAGTTATCTAGGTTATTATTATCATAGTGTGTTTGTCACTTATTTTGATTTATATGTTTTATATTCTTTCGTGATACATTAGAAGTCATGTATGCATGCTAAAAGAAAATGTAGGATAAAACATATCTCGTGGTATAAAAACTGGAAAACCTATGTTTCTGTTACTACAGATCCACGGATCCCGGAAGATATACTAGCCGGATCCCTTTTGTAAAAGAACCGTGGGATCTGTCCTACTGAAAAATAGTTTTTCATGCAAATTAAAAACCACTATCTTTCTAAATGTAATAATCCACTAGAAAGTTAAAACCTTGAGTAAGTTAAAATGTTAAATACCACTATTAATAAAAATCTAGTAAAAACATTAGATTATCATAGGTAGACCACAAACATCTCTTTTTATTAACTTATCATTTCTATAGGTTCAACTATAACGCATGAATATGAGTTTGATTTTTCACTCACTAGCGTCTACACTCCGAACATCTCTCTCGAACCCAACACACCTGGCAATCATGTCCGTGGGTTCAATAATCTCGAAAACAGTCACTTCCACGAAGGACGTATTGTAGACACCTCTCTACAATTCGAAGAAGGTATCAATACCTCCTTCCGAGCCATAGGACTAGAATGTCTTCTTGAAATCAATGAGAAGATATGTCCAAGGTTCATAATGGAATTCTTCCGTCAAGTCGAACTCGTTCGTAACGAGGATCGCTCTCTATCTCTTTGGTTTTATATCAAAAACCAAAAGTTCACTCTAACCCTTGGGCATTTTGCTCACATCCTCCGGATTCCAAATCATGGACAATGTGCCTTCACCGAAGATTGGTCTCTTGATTCCCTCTTCAACTTTCGTGAAGAAAATAGTCCATATTGTTCACACATACCCTCTCCGGAAGATTTAAATCGCATAATATGCAAACCTCGACCATATTACTCTGATCCAAACATTATCTTTACAAGGGATATCCGAGAAGAGTACAAGCCTCTTGCACTCATCCTACGTGAAAATGTTTGGAGTCTTAGGGGAAATCGAGAAATTCTTCCCGCTTGTTGTGCTCACATGTTGTACTGTTTGCTAACACAACAACCATACAATCTCGCCTACTTCTTCGCAAGGCGAATTGCAAATCTTCAAGGCTCCAAGAATAAACTCATCCCTTATAGAATGTTCTTGACACCCCTCTATCATAATGTTATGCACTTCCATCCTCAATTTCAAAGTCCGTTGTACGTACTTGTGAACAAGATGATGGAACCGCTAAACATATCTCTCATGAAGACTTTCTTTATTCTTGATTCGACCAACACTCATCAATCACATAATGATCCTCCTAGCGAAAACACTCAAGGAACCTAGTAATATTCCAAAATAGGATCAAATCTCTTGTACTCGTGCTTTATCAATGTAATCCAATTTCTTTCATGAAATAAAACATCTTACATTTGATATCTTAGTAGTAGAACTCTTTTTAGACTATCCTTGAGATATAATGCATTGTCAAGATCATTGCATACCTTTAGTAAAGGTCCTGCTGAGCAGATAGGTGAATCCCAAAGATTGTGCTAGACGGATCCCTACACTTAGGCAACCGAGGGATCCGGCAAACAGAAAATGCAATTGCAAGCATTATATTTCAAACATATCCTTAGAACACCTCACACTAAGCTAAACATAGAGTCTTAAGGAAAATTAAGTCCTTATCAAGATAGGTTGATCCTTCCTATAACTCACCAAGATCACACTCTAAGACGCATGTAGATCCACCGTTTCATTTTTAATCCATTACTCTTTCGCTATCAAACTCACACTTCATTTTTACTTGATCCCTCACAATTAGCCTTAGAAATCTTTCGATTATGGCAAAATTGATCATAAATCATCCTTACCTCAAAATTGATCAAAGTTGATCAAACTCTAGTTCTTCCCATCTCAAAGCTTCTAGGATATTTTTTCAAAACACTATCCTAAGTCACAACCTGATCTCTAGGATCATATATCCTCAATTGACACTCTCATCTTTAGTGTCATCCTTGCTCATCCATTGGTACTGTTGAAAGTTCCAAATCCTTCCATAAAAGTCAATCATTAGCTACATCACTCATTACCTTCAAGTACTTAAGCACCCCTTCATTTAAGACACTTAGGAGGACTGAAACACTCAAAATGTTATAGGTCTTAGATCTTAGAAACATCATTTCCACTCTTTCATAGCTGCTGAAAGCCGGATCCCTAGGATTAGCCTAGACGGATCCCTCTGAGGAGGGAACCGTGGGATCCGGATGACAGTTTATGTCAAATCTTGCTAAAACAATCATTTCAACTCATCTTCCTAACTCAAACACTCCATCTCTTCTTAAATGAGTTCCTAGATCAGTGCAAACTCTGAAGTTGACTCTTGTGCATGTTAATCATCACATTCCAATGAATCCTAGTGGCTTAAGGCTTAAATGCACTTGCCAAATCTCTTGGTTTATAAACCACTTTGTTAGGACCTCCATAGTCATCACTCTCATCTTAACTTTCAGCTCTTGCAACATCCTAAAATCATCTCATCATGAGAAAAACCCCAAGTAGTAACCTATCCACCAAAGAACCACCCATGAAAAAGGCTCATGTTATACACGAAATCTCTTCAACCGAATCATCTCCGGTCAAGCCAACAAATGATAGGATCCTTCATCATCCAATCAAACCAATTCCTAAAAGGATAGTACCCACAAAACTACCTATGCCAAACACCACCATACCTCCTAGGCCAAACAATATCATCTCCACTAAACCATCACCATTGGTTCCTAGAGCTATTTCATTTACATCCCCACTATCATCACCACACCTCTACAATTTAGAGGAATTGCCTCCTAGGCCGTCTCATCCGCTTCCGCCGACAATATTTTCCTCATTAGGAGGAATAATGGTACAAAATCAAGGTGTTGAGTCAACACATGCTCCGGCTTCCTTTTCGCCGTTTCCATCATATAATCCCATTTGGATTATGAGAAATCATCAAAGTCAACCACCCGACCATATGGAAGTTGACACTTCTCTACCACCACCATCATTCTTAGTCGAGCCATTCTCAAATGCTCCTCCACCAACCCTCCATCGTTTGAAACTCCACAAGCCGCTTCACTTGATCCTTCGCATCAAGCTATTTCATTTCTCCCACCACCACTACCTAGCCATGACAAAGATTGCTATCATTGTCAACATGTTGAAAGTTTAATACATGAAGTACGAGAAGACCAACGTTTCATGTTCTATCATCTCCTCGAACGTTTCGACGAGATCAAACCTAAACAAAACTTGAGCTAGAAGATTTTAGTGGTGTCCTAGCATCAAGCGATAGTTAGTTTAGAAATTCCTAGTCATGTATTTTTATATTTTCTTAGTTTTTAGAGTCATGTATATCATAACTCTAGTTTTATTAAATGGAATTACATGCTACTTGTTATTTTTCTGAGCATATGATTACCTTGTATTCATATCTCATTTTGTGATAACATTACTCGTTATATCACCTTTGCTGAAATTAAACAGCTAATACGGATCCCTCAGAATTGCCTAGACGGATCCCTACTAGGAGGGAACTGCGGGATCCGTGAGACAGAAAGCTATTTACTACTAACTTGTAGCAAATTTGCAGAAAATTGTGAATTATACTTGCTTTCTAACCTTTGTTTTGTAGTTATTCAATTTACAACATGAAGACTTTGAAATCCTAAAGCTAGGGGAAGCTTTATGTCAAAGCAATACATTGCAAATTACTTGCAATACTAGGTTTACATTTCGTGACATCCCATTGCAAAATTGCAATCATCAAGGGGGAGCACATTCGTCACTTAGACGAAATCTTTTGCAAATTTATTTGCAAACAAACTAGATTAGTATCACTTACTTGACGCCCTTACATAGGGATGGGCTCGTCAAGGGGGAGTAAAGACGAGATCCTTTCCCGTTACTTGCTCTCTATCTTTTTTTTCTTATTTTTATCTCTTTTACATATTTTAAAAAAAAAACGATGCGTTGCTTTCCTTCAAACACTTTTTGTTTCGATAAAAAGGGGGAGAAGAAAGTAAAAACTACAAAATTCAAACTTTTACGAATTTTAGCTTTTCCTTAAAATAATTTTATGTTTTGTCATCAACAAAAAGGGGGAGATTGTTAATACAAATAAGCCGTAAAAACGTTAATTTATATTTTACGATCTTCTAATATTTTGTCGATAACAAACGTAAAATCATATTAACGAAACAAATAAAATACGTAAATGGTTTGAACTAATAGTTTCTAACATATTCACATTTTCACACAAAACACTAAAACAAGTATAAGTGATTTTATGATTTAGTAATACATATGTACAACAACCAGTGTTTACATATTTGGATTAAATATACACATAACTACTATGTAGTATATTGGGTAATATAAATGGGTAGAAACTTAAGTATCACAACCCATTGGGAAAATACATTGAATGTAGTTGGGTACAACCCAAAGCCCATAACCCATGGATCTTGACCCATAACCCATTGCATGACATCATGCTTATATCATACATGGATAATATCCATAACCCATCGATCAACCCATACCCAAGTGACTAAGTGCATTGCACTCAAAGATACATTGTATCTAGCCAAAGATCCATGGTTCAACCCATGACCCATGACCCATAACCAAAATACCCATGGGCAAAGAGGAGCATTCCACGGATCCCTAGCTTGGTGCTAGCTGGATCCCTTGTGGTAGGGATCCGGGGAACAGTAGGATTTTTCCTCTATAAAAAGTGAGCCATTTCTTCATTATTTCTCACCCCTTTCTAACACACTTTCTCCCTAAGTTAAAAACGCACTAACCTCAGATCCAAGAGATCTATGTTTGTAGTTTTGTTTTGTGTGATCTTTTAGGTTCCTCTTAAAGGCAAGATCATCACTTTGAAGTCGAGCAAGCTCAAGTCCATGAGTTGCCATGCTTCCTCATCATCAAGGCTACTGAAGTCTTCTTGTTGATGATTCCTTTCTTTCTTCAAAGAAGTGTAGTGTTGAAGACATTAGTGAAAGATGTCTCAAGTGTCAAGACGAAGATATTAGTGAAGGGTATCTATCGTCTATAGGATAAGCACTTGTGGTAGGTGCTTAGAAGTCAAGACAAAGAAGCATTAGTGAAAGGTGCTTAGAAGTCAAGACAAAGAAGCATTAGTGATAGGTGCTTAGAAGTAAAGACACAAGACATTAGTGAAAGGTGTCTTGTAGATCTAGTCAAAGGCATTAGTGAAAGGTGTCTTAGATGTACATTCGATATGGTGTGTTTCGATGTACAAGATAGACTAGTATTAGATCCAAGGATATTGATATCCTTGATGATGTTGTAAAGGAGTAGATCTCCTTTGGGATTAGTCGTTGGTGTAGTGTGGTAGTAGTTCCTCCATTGCAATGGAACTAGGTGCTTAGCCTAGTACCTAATAAAGGGTAGGCAACGTTGTGAAGGTGTAGTTCACCTTGGAGTGAAAGAACTAGGTACTTAGCCTAGTACCTTATAAAGGGTAGGCGACATTGTGTAGGTGTGGTTCACCTTGGAGTGAAAGAACCCGGTGGTTAGCCTAGCACCGGAAAAAGGGTAGGCGACGTTGTGAAGGCTTCTTCGCCATAAGGAGATTGGTGTAGTGATTACGAACTCTCGAGTAGGTGACTCGGGGAGTGGAGTAGGGCAAGGAAGGTGTCCTTGTAGCCAAACCACTATAAATACTCGTGTTGTAGTTTTGTGCTTCTTACTCTTATCTTTTCATTACTTACCTTTATATGCTTGTTTATCAACATCCAACACACACATCCAAATAGATTGACATAAGTCGATCTAAATAGATTAAAAGGAAGTTTTAGTTGGCAAAACTATTCAACCCCCCCCCCTTCTAGTTTTCCACAAAGTATAACCCATAACAAGTGGGGAGAACTAAAAGGTAATTGAAAATGAGTGATAACGACTACTTGAATAGGATCAAGTCGTCGTAAAATCTCATTTTACTAGTTCCTAAGTTAAAGTGTCTAATGACAAATCATGGCAATTCCTACAAGCTACATCATAATCTACACAAATATTGTTAAGATGTTTACAGACAATTGTTTTAGAAATTGTTTTCACAAATTAAGGTCCTATGACCTTACCTTCCATCCACACCTCCTTCCATTTCACTCCCGTCTTCATCTCCATCTTCATCCCCTTCACTCTTCATCCCACCACCTCTACTTCTTCTTCTTCAAGAAGTTAGCAAAACACTTGAATATTGCCACACCCAGCCGATGGCGGAAACACGAGGTGTAACGGAAAGGAACACAAGCAAAAGATAATAGAATATACCAACGTTTAAGATTATAGGAAAAGATACATTATTACAATACTGGTTTAGCCGACATCGGCAATTGAAGTACAAAGTTTAGATCCCAAAAGACTTTGATTTAATACATAATGATTTGTAGTGACATGTGAAAACTTCATTATGCAAAGACCTTGTAGAAAACCTTACTAACGATCACCTGAAATGCATGAGAGAAAACGGGTCAACTATGAAAATAGTTGGTGAGTATACACGTTTCGTATAATAAGAAAACTCGCAAAAGAGAGTCAAAGGTTTCGGTCATCGAGAATAGTCCATAAAGCAAAGGCATTTTAAATCCACTCAGTTCCAAGTTCCGCTTATAGAAAACTTGCAACTTGTGTGTTCACAATCCATTGCACAAAATATAGTATGTCTAGTAGTCAAGTATACGTTGTCAGGACAGTTCACAATATAGCACCACGTATATAATAATGTATGCCAGGCAAAACCCCTAGAATAAATAATATGCGTCCCGTAACATAGTGGACGAGAGGTTGGCCGACCTCTAATAGCGCTATCCATACTACCTACTTATAGGAGACTAACAATGCGAATGTATGAACAGTACATCATACAACTATTATATACAATTAAGAACACTCCGAACATGGGAGAATTTAGATTGAAAATGCTCCGTTCCCATAGGGAGACATTCTCGCCCGGACCGGGAGGCTTAAGGTTGCTCCGAACAAAGGAGACTTTGTACGCTCCACCAATAAGGCGAGACTTTTAGGGTCATAGCAAGTACGGTTCAATAAGTTCAAACAAATCATAGGTTCGTAATTAAGTTTAACGATTTGATTCGAGTTCAAAAGCTCTAGTCAAACGAGTTCATAAAAGTAGTAATCAATTTAGTTCAAGAATGGTTCATGCATTTAGCCCCAAAATATAGTAAAAACGGTAAAAAGGGGATGTGATTACTCACCTGTTGCAATAATTATGATGCCAAAGTGAATACACAAAAATGAGGTGAAATCTCTATCCGCAACCCTATATGAATGATGTACTCTAATATAAGTCACGAGATAATGTCGTGCATGCAAACTCATATGATATCAATACCACTTGTACACTTTTGAAAATAAAGTTTATCGTCGAAAAATAATCTTATAACGTCTTGACAATTTATAAATTACTTTACAAGTATTTACGTTGAAATGATATTCTACGATAATCATTTAGTGATTTATTAAGAAATTATAGTTTTTCGTCGTAAAACAATATGATTTGACAATTCATGGAAGTGACTAAATGGCCTCGAAAAGCTAGTCGTAAAATAGTGAATATCGAGTGTTAGGAAACAAACTCAACGGTTTTGGAAAGCTTGTAGCATTATCTCAAAGTCTTAGCTTTTAAATTTTTATCATAGAGGTCTCGATCATGGGGAAAAACATAGGTGAAGTAAGGTACTTGGACTAAAAGTATTGTTTAAGTGTGGTTTTCGGCAAAGTTTGAATGACCGCATTTTATTCGTCACAACTCCGTTTGACGAATGGTTGAACATTTTGGAAAACAGGATAGGTGAACTTACTTTTACTAGAAGACATCGTTTTCTAAAAAGTATTCTATCGATGTTAAAAACGACTCTCAACATGGTCACTAGCGACAACTAGTTTGGCTATTAGGAAATATATATTAGTGTTATACTTGTGAAAATAGTTACGTCAACCTTATTTAAACGCGTGTAATTTAGTCGTTATAAGTTCGTTTTCTACGTTTTATATATCCTTAGCTTCATGTTAATGTATACTAATATATTTTTGATAAATCGACTCACTTAGATAACGCTTAAAACTCATTTTTGACCCTTAAAAATTCTGGACAGCATGCTATTTTCCGGAAAATATAGTTTTCGTCGTTAAACTTGAAAATTGCATAACTTCTTCGTTATAAATCCGTTTTAACCCGTTCAAGCGATCACGGTTTCGTTTTAAAGTATATTTTCTGAATTTCTAGGCCAAAAAATATTTTATCTCCTGTCAAATTTCCAGATTTCACAAATATGATCAGACCCTATTTTAATGTTGTCGAAAATGATTTCTCTCTGTTGTTCCCCGTTCACTATCGTTTAAAACAGTTTAAGAATAAAAAACAAGTTAATAGTGAATAATGACTAAAATTAACATAAGTAAAACACACTTATAAATTTTCAACATCATATTCTTATTAGAAATAAATCAACAAAGAATACGTTACCCAAGTACTTGCGGAATAGTACTTGGGATTGAAATAACAAAGTTTGGTGACTCCTCTCTAAGCTCAGGCTAAGTTTGAGCACAACCCTTAGAGCTCACTCAGCTATCTCAGGAACTATTTGTATTTGGAGGAGTGAAAAGATGGCTTGCGTGTGTGTGTTTTTACAATTCACAAGCGTAACCTTTTCACTCCATCTCTTATGCTATTTATACATGTATGAGTTTTAACTCTTTCCTAAGTGACAAACCGACATCATACGAAGATAAAATACTCGATGTATTTTGTCTCCGTTTACAAAGACTATTCTAGGTAAGATACAAGACTACTTTCCTAAAGTCAGTGATGACACTGAGCCTGATCTTTAGCCATTCAGGGAAAGTTGACTTTGGTTGATAAGGACTTCGTCTTATCTGATTCAAACTTATCCCGCCTTGTCCCGCCATCATTCTTCGTCTTCATATCCTTTAGTCTTCTACTTCAGTTTGTCTTCAATGTAAGTAGTTGGAGAGGAGTCTTAGGGATTCAGTGAGTTATTGTCATCACTCACGGAATCCACCATCTTCTTCTTGACTCCTCTTCACCCTTTAAGTTCCGCCTTGGCGGAGTGGAGAGACTATCTTGTTGCCTCGTCGAGTATCTCGAAGATGGCTCACCTGTTTAGCGACTATGCACTCAGTGACCTTTTAGTGTTTAATGGACAAGACACTTGGGCTATTTTCTATTCAAATCCTAGATTAAGGGGTTTGGGTATTTACTGAACCCAACAGTCTCCCCCTATTTGGATATACAAATAGCCTAAGTGTTTGATCAGTGTAAGTGAGCAAATGGCTTCTTCTTACACTGAATGTACTAATGGATACAATAGGGAACACTGAATATGTTAGATATGAAAGTGCTGAAGAATGACAAAGTACTGGAAAAAGTCAAAGAGTCAAAGTACTGCTAAAGAGGAAGTCAAAGTACTGCTGTCAAAGTCAAAGTACTGCAAGGTTAAAAGAACTGTTATATTCGTTTATAGAAAGTCTTGTAATTCTAGAATATTCTTTATTAGATTACTTGTCGTACAAGGATACAAATTGTAAATCGTTTAGGGTTATCCTTGAGTCTATAAAAGGACCCCTAGATTGATATTAGATATAAGCGACATTATTAGAGTTTTAGAGAGAAGTTCGATATTATTAGAGTTGTTAAAGAGTCTGATAACAAGCAGAGTTAGAGTTATTAATAAAATCGTTCAAAGTTAAAGTTATTCTTCTTAGCTTTGTTAAGTAAATTCCGTATACTTAATAGAGTTTGCTCAGTGTTTCTTTGTTAATAACTTAGGATTTATCCGAGGTTATTAAACCTTAACAAGCTATTTAAGTTAGTTTGGTTAGAGTACATCGATCCAAAAAGTGGTATCAGAGCTTGTGTGGAAACTCTGACTAGGAAGAAACCCTAAAACCCTACTACAACAAAACCTAAAGATGTCGACTAAAGCTGTTCCACCACCATCAATCACCTCACTAAGAATTCCAATCATCAAGAAGGGAGAATATGACCTATGGTGTATGAAGATGAGGCGCAGACATTGCCATTACGACCATGCACAAGGGAATGTAATTGTCAATGGTAATGAAGTAGTTCCAGAACCTATGGAGATTGCTGGACAACCTAAACCACCCAAACCAGTCTTACCAGCAGCTACCTTAAGGAATCAAGAGAAGGCTCTTAACATTCTCCTATCTGCTATACCTGATGGACATCTACTGAAGTTTCATGATGCTAAAGATGCAAAGCAACTCTGGGCTGCTCTCAAGACAAGATTTGGAGGGAATGAAGCTTCTAAGAAAATGCACAGAAATCTGCTGAAGCAACAGTTTGAAACTTTCACTGTTGGTGAAAGAGAAAGTCTTGATGCTGCATATGATAGATTTCAAAATCTCCACAACATGTGGAGTTATACAAGGCGAAGTATCTTTGAAGATGTTAATCTAAAGTTCTTAAGGAGTTTGCCATCTACATGGCATGTGATAGCTACAATGATCAGAGGACAACTTGGTTTGGATGTCATGGACTTTGATGATCTCTACAATCATCTGAAGGTGTATGAGCATGAGATGAATGGCCAAACCAGTTCCAAATCACATAGTATTGCTTTTCTGTCATCTGAAAAGAAGGGCAGTACTTCCACCAAAAGTACTGCTTCTCCTACTCAAAGTACTGTGGCTCAAAGTATTGTTTCATATACTACCCCCACCTATGCTCAGCAAGCCCCACCAACTACTACCATGCACGATTGTTACCAAGGTAACAACGGTATTGAAGACAAGACGTCATGGACCCAGTGACGCACTACACTTCAACTTTCCAAACCACTCAAGTTCCTCTGAAAAGGGCTTGTTTCATTGTCACGGGGAACCTAAATAATCTATCGACTGTCTCTTAGAGATTGTTGATATTGAAGAAGGAGACCCTCTCCCTAGTCTCCAATATAGGATCCAAATATGCACAAATTGAGTCTAGAGCCACGAGATCATCAATAAATCTCATTAGGACACTTTCAAAGAAGACTCTCTGTTTCACACAATGTGGAAAGAGAGATTATATCTTATGAGTCCTACGCATTATCCTTGTGGTATTGCCAGAACATCTGAGTGATATGCATACATATTCACAATGAAGATGGAAAGCCTTCTGGAGCCATCATCAAACAAGCTCCTGGTGGGTGGCATGTGAGATCTATCCAATATATCAACCATGTGATAACTGAACAGAAACAATGGGGCGATTCAATCTTTTGAATCAATCCTGGTTCAGGTTATGGATTGTCGGATACCTTTGAAAAACCGGTCGTTGTGCTTAAAAACTTTTTTCATTAGCACATCGATCGTGTACGAATCTTTCAAATTAAAAGGTGCTTATGATTGATAATTGATTTTCATTAAAACCTTCGTTGTATTGCAAAAACAATTTCTATTGAGCGATACACGATTGTTTTTCAAATCTCTTTTCATCAATCAGTGAATCTCTATTCGCTGATTCACTCACTCCGTGTTGTCTTCTTTGAGACGTTCCGGTTTGAGAACAGCTAGAGCATCTGCGAAACCCTGTCAAGGAAATTTTCGAATTTTGCCTGATCACAGCAGTATTGTACTGATCAACGGGGAACCGTGGGCCATGTACCTCAATTCATCGAATGTGATCAAAGACACTTTCGTGCGCTTTATTGCTAACTGTCTTATGCGTACACCCGACGTTGCAAATGATCGTAATGGAGCGGTCAATCCATAACCGCATGCTCACACAACATATTCATATCTAAAGAAATCATGATTGGTGCATCAATGACTCTGATATTTTCACTCCATGCTTCTGCTACGCTGCTGCCAATATCATGAATCAACGAAAGCTTCCGCTACTCTGATAAGAAGAAATCATGATCCAGAATGTGAGCATGTCGGTCCAAATGTCACAACATCACAAAGGAAGAGTCAGAGATTTAATGTGGCTGATAATCTCAAAGTTGGCTCAAAACTCATTATCACGTGGATCAGAAAAAGACCTCCACTTGGATCGTGTACGAATCTTTCAAATTAAAAGGTGCTTATGATTGATAATTGATTTTCATTAAAACCTTCATTGTATTGCAAAAACAATTTCTATTGAGCGATACACGATTGTTTTTCAAATCTCTTTTCATCAATCAGTGAATCTCTATTCGCTGATTCACTCACTCCGTGTTGTCTTTTTTGAGACGTTCCGGTTTGAGAACAGCTAGAGCAGCTGCGAAACCCTGTCAAGGAAATTCTTCGGAATTATGCCTGATCACAGGCAGTACTTGTACTGATCAATGGGGAACCGTGGGCCATGTACCTCAATTCATCGAATGTGATCAAAGACACTTTCGTGCGCTTTATTGCTAACTGTCTTATGCAGGTACACCCCGACGCTTTGCAGCTGATCGTAATGGAGCGGTCAATTTATAGCCGCATGCTCACACAACACATTCATATCTAAAGAAATCATGATTGGTGCATCAATGACTCGGATATTTTCACTCCATGCTTCTCTACAGTACGCCAATATCATGAATCAACGAAAGCTTCCGCTACTTCATAAGAAGAAATCATGATCCGTAATGTGAGCATGTCGGTCCAAATGTCACAACATCACAAAGGAAGAGTCAGAGATTTAATGGGCGATAATCTCAAAGTTGGCTCAAAACTCATTATCACGTGGATCAGAAAAAGACCTCCACTTGGATCGTGTACGAATCTTTCAAACTAAAAGGTGCTTATGATTGATAATTGATTTTCATTAAAACCTTCATTGTATTGCAAAACAATTTCTATTGAGCAATACACGATTGTTTTTCAAATCTTTTTCATCAATCAGTGAATCTCTATTCGCTGATTCACTCACTCCGTGTTGTCTTCTTTGAGACGTTCCGGTTTGAGAACAGCTAGAGCAACTGCGAAAACCTCGTCAAGGAAATTCTTCGAATTATGCCTGATCACAGGCAAGATTTGTACTGATCAATGGGGAACCGTGGGCCATGTACCTCAATTCATCGAATGTGATCAAAGACACTTTCGTGCGCTTTATTGCTAATGCCTTATGCAGTGTACACCCGACGTTGCAGTACTGATCGAATGGAGCGGTCAAACCATAGCCGCATGCTCACACAACACATTCATATCTAAAGAAATCATGATTGGTGCATCAATGACTCTGATATTTTCACTCCATGCTTCTGCTACGCTGCTGCCAATATCATGAATCAACGAAAGCTTCCGCTACTCTGATAAGAAGAAATCATGATCCAGAATGTGAGCATGTCGGTCCAAATGTCACAACATCACAAAGGAAGAGTCAGAGATTTAATGTGGCTGATAATCTCAAAGTTGGCTCAAAACTCATTATCACGTGGATCA
Organism: Chrysanthemum makinoi; assembly: GCA_910596185.1. Classification (NCBI taxonomy): domain Eukaryota; kingdom Viridiplantae; phylum Streptophyta; class Magnoliopsida; order Asterales; family Asteraceae; genus Chrysanthemum; species Chrysanthemum makinoi. The sequence goes on along the minus strand of OU343217.1, from coordinate 208,803,365 downwards.
GAAAAAGACCTCCACTTGGATTTTCCAAACATGCAATGTGAAGAATCAATGACTACGAGCTTCAGAGCATAGTAATACGTCAGGAATGCAAGAACAATTTATAATGTAATATCTGTTTGTATTCAATGTAAGTTTAATGTGTGTTTGGGGTGACCTCCCTTAGGGGGAGATTGTTAGGAATTAGAAATTCCAAGTATTAAATAGTCGGTCACCTCAAGTATATGTAATCGTTAGAAAGCTCGTAGTCGTAGTTATTTTATGTTAAGTAGTATTTAGTTAAGTAACACCGTGGAGGACGGACGGGTCTTTACCCACTGTATGCTTGATCCACAGCCCGTTGTGTGGCGTTTTATTGTAAGACTATAAATACTCTCTACCTACCAAGGTAGAGAGTTGGAGCTCATAATAAGACTTTTCTTTCTCTCACTAAAGTTCCCTAAACCTCTAACTTTCTCTCTCTAGAACTCTTTGTACGCCTACTTTGTGTTATGGTTTGATGTGTATGTGAAATCCAATATGTTACACTAGTCTATATGAAATGTCCTCAATGATTGTTCATGAATTCGCAGCTAAACCCTTAAGGTTACGCGAATTTGATACTCGTAAACCTAGTTTGCGATAAGTGATGAATAGTGAAGCATGAATAGTGATTTTCTCCGGGAATGAATAGTGTTTCGTGAATAGTATAATGATGAATAGTAACCGATGAATAGTAAATTTGAGAAATGACCGGAAATTGAAAATTGTGACAAATATCCCTTTAGTTTGTTTCCACTCTTATGATGGGCTTGGAATGTCCGGCAGTTGATTGATGTAATCTAAAGGGTCGAGATCGGTGCTACTTCCTTCTCCTTCTCTTTGTCTTTCCCTTTCATCCGATGAATCCATTGGTGGGTGAGGTCTCTTGCCATCCACCATGATCCTTGCAGTCTTTCCATCGGATAGCGGCACCATGACCTTGTTGCAAAAACTATGGTCAAAGGAATAAGGAGTAGGATCTAGAGCAAAGATGAAGTTTGCTAGACGAGTCAGGAGCATTGCATAAGGGAGTACCATCTTGTCCATGCTTTTCACACTAGCCATTCTTTTTACCATGTAATAAGCGAGGTTGAAGTGAGTGCCGGTCACAAGGCAATAAATCATGAAGCTCAAGCACGCATTGGGATGATCTTTGTTCCCTCCCAAGCAAAGCACATTCTCCCTTACCACGAATTCCCATTTCTTGTACAACGGGAACATTTCTAAAAGATCCATTTGAAATGGATCCCTATAGATCACCTTGGAGTTTCTCGTGACCCTTGATGGAGATGCTCTTTCTATGAAGATGGTATCCCTTACCGTGGTTGCTTCCGGAATGACCGTGAAGTATGCTTCATGATGATCTACCATGTCATGTAGCTCCGCCAAAGACCATTCGTTGTAATACATGCACATTCCTTGATATGCGACACAGAGTATCCCTCCAAATTCTACAAGAAAGATGGTGTACTCATGCTCATTGATGATGAAGGCTATTGAGATGGTCCCGTCTTCATTCCTAGCGATTCTCATTGTTTTGTAAAATTCAAGTACGAACACCGGACAAATTTGCTCGTTAATGTCCAAGAGGCAATCAAAGTTAATTCCTCCAAAGACTTGTCGGATGTTGATGTTTGCGAGGAATGATGGTTCAACAACACGGCCTTCATGGAAAAGCCTCTTTTCTAGCATCTTGAAAGCTTTCCTATCCTCCGGGCTTAGGCCTTCCTTACAATGGTACATTGGGATGTAGTGGGCGGTATCATGGTAATTTTGTTGGCGGTTGCTAGGCATGATTTTTCCTATACAACAAAACCACAATTTGGTGTTAATTGTGTGAATAGTAACCTAATGGGATTGATCATAATTTTGCTCAAAACATCTTCATTAAATTCAAGGAATGAGTTTAATTTGTATTAACAATGTTAATTCTTTGATTTAGATTATCTTAGAAAACAACGTGGTAACAAATTGTGACAAACCCATTTGAGCTCAACTTCTGAAGATGAAAATTGTAATCCTATGAATCAAGGAATGGAAATAACAATGTAGTGGAACTTCCACAGCGATCATTTCTTACTTATGTTGTCTTCTGTTGCACGGATCCCTTGTATGAGGGATCCGGCTAGTTCAAGCTCAGGGATCCGGCATATCAGCACTTTGACAGCTTAAGTGATCCTTGATAATTTTGGTTTGGGAGTTCTAAATTGCCTAGGATCGATGTTTATTCTCTATAACTTATGGTTTGGGGTTTTGACGGGTTATACTAGTCCTATTTGACGAGGTTCCCTTTTTATGAATAAATCATAATTCTTTGGGAAGTTTTCAAAGATTATGATAAAATCCCATTTTATCATAATGTAAGAAATTTCTCATGAATACTTATTGACATAGATGAAATTTCAATAATCCTTATGTGAGAGGTGAAGATCAAGGCTCTCGAATAGCCGAGATATCATTATCACTAGTTTGTAATTTTGTCTATAGAGATCAACGAAGAATACTATTCTTGATGATGAGTTCAATATAGATAACTACTTTGGTGATTATTAAGAGAGCGTAAAGATACTACTAAAACTTAATTAAAAAATGATCTTATTAATTTATCTGGAAAGAGAATAAAATAAAAATATTTATTTGTAGTTTATTAAAGATCATACATTTGTTAAATATTCTTTTTAAGGAAAGAAGTATTTAGAGAGAAATTATGCATGATCTTCTTAGGATGCCTAAATCCAAGTATGGAGAATTCTCAACAAGGAAAATATTAGAACGATCTATCATTGTCCAACATTATAAAATATGATGATTCTAAAACGTGACCTTTTGTTTTTAAGGAGGTTCCTTCCTTGTAGTTTTCAAACATACATAGATCGTGTTAAGATTTTAAAAGTACAATATACTCTTAAGAAACTGGGTAACAAAGCTCTGATACCAATTGTGAAAAACTAGAAGGGGGGTTGAATAGTTTTACCGATTTAATCTTCGTTTTAAATCTTTAGATCGACTTATGTCAATCTATTTAGATGTGTATGTTAGACATTGATAGATAGATATGTAAGTATGTAATGAAAACTTAAAGAGTAAGAAACACAAAACCATGACACGAGTGTTTATAGTGGTTCGGCTACAAGGACACCTTCCTTGCCCTGCTCCACTCTCCGAGTCACCTACTCAAGAGTTCGTAATCACTACACGACACCAACTCCTTATAGCGGAGAAGCCTTCACAACATCTCCTACTGTTTTTCCGGTACTAGGCTAGACACCGGGTTCTTCCACAAGGTCGAACCACACCTATCACAACGTTGCCTACACTTTATCCGGTACAACGCTAGATACCGAGTTCCATTACAAAGGAGGAACTACTACCCAACACTACACAATACCTATTCCAAAAGGAGACCCACTCCTTATTACGACATCATCAAGGATATCAATATCCTTGGATACACCCTATCTCTATTTGTACTTTGATACACCTTATCGATTGTACATCCTTGGAATTCTTCACTAATGCCTTTGACACGGACGTTCGACACCTTTCACTAATGTCTTCATCTTAACTCTTTTGGCATCCTTCACTAATGCCTTTGACAAGGACGTTAAGCACATTTCACTAATGCATTCGTCTTGACTCTTTCGACATCCTTCACTAATGTCTTCGACACAACACTTCTATGGAGGAAGAAAGAACTATCAACAAGAGAACCTCAGTAGTCTTGATGATGACGAAGCATGACAACTCATGGACTTGAGCTTGCTCGACTTCAAGAGGTGGTGATCTCGCCTTTAGGAGGAACCTAGAGAATCACAAAAAAACAAAACACAAACTACATAGAAAGATCCTTAGGATATGAGGTTAGAAGGTTTACAATACTAGGACAAAGTATGTGTGGGAGTGGCAACCCAAAATGAAGAAATGACTCACTATTTATAGAGGAAAATAGCATACTGTTCCACGGATCCCACAGATCCCTTACTTGAGAGATCTGTCCAGTGTAAACTAGGGGAACCGTGGGACGCTCCTCTTTGCCCATGGGTTTTGGGTCATAGGTCATGGGTTATGGGTCATGGGTCCTAGACTTTGGACCATGGGTATCCAAGTAGATACAATGTATCTAGTATGTGCAATGCATCTAGTCCATTGGTCATGGGTTAAATCCATGGATCATGGATAATACCCATTCATGACTTATGCATGATGTCATGCAATGGGTTATGGGTTATGCTCCATGGGTATGGGTCATGGACTTTGGGTTATACCCAACTACATTCAATGTATTTGGTCAATGGGTCAAATACTTAAACTTCTACCCATTATATTACCCATTATAACACATACCAATTATGTGTATATCTACCCAATATGTAAACACTAGTTGTTGTACATATGTATTACTAAATCATAAAATCACTATTACTTGTTTAGTGTTTTATGTGAAAACGAAAGTATGTTAGTAAATTATTGGCTCAAACCATTTACGTATTTTATTTGTTTCGTTAAAATGATTTTACGTTTGTTATCAACAAAACATTAAAAGATCGTAAAATATAAATAAACGTTTTTACGGCTTATTTGTATTAACATAAAGGTTAATAAATAATACCTAATTCACAAATTTAAATTTGTGTTTGCAGTTTTCTTGTTCTTGTGTTTTTTATATCGAAGAATCTAATACTAGCACAAAACAACCATACTCAACTGTCAACGAATTGGGCGGGTTAGTTTCGTGTTTATCGTCGAACGTGCTGAAAATGGGCCTACAAAATCCCATGTGGATAACACAGTATTCGAGCCCAAGTAAGTAGTATAACTAGACCCAACCACCGAAGTGGTTAGACACTGAATTCATGGTGGTCTTACCCGAATGTGCGTGTTTATCTTAGTGCACATTCATCTTAGTACATGTTTATCTTATCCCACGTTCATCCCACCTTAGTGCATATTCATCTTATTGCATATTCATCCCATTTTATATAAATTTGCATATTCATCCCATTTTATATAAATACTCATTCTCACACCAAAGACGGGTCTCAGACTAAACACTCGAGGTGAAACTAACATGTGTTGCTTCTCTTGTAACAGCTTGGAGCGCAAAACGAGATCTGAATGTGTTTGGAGGTTCAAACCTTCATCTTATACGGAAGGCGAGAGGGGATGAATGTGTCATAAGAAGAACACGCGCATTTTTTTTTTCTTTCTGAAGTTAGGTTTCTATATAACAAACAGAAAAGTTATCATCTCTACGAGCATCTCCGATGCTTAAGTTATAAAGACCTTTTCACTATTATAAAAAGCTATAATAATAATAATAATAATAATAATAATAAATTATTATTATTATTATTATTATTATTATTATTATTATTATTATTATTATTATTATTATTATTATTTATTTTTTTCATTGTAGTTCAAAGCTTTTTCAAAAGAGTTTTAAAACTTTAAGTGTTTGATGAAAATACCTTAAGTCTTTTTGTATAAATAGCTTTTTTTAAAGCTTTTTACATTGTAGGGCATGTTTGATAATAGCTTTTTAATAATTAAATATGCATAAAGAAAACCATAAAATAAATGCAATAATCATTTCAATGACTTTTGCCTTGATATTACCTATGCTTTTAAATAACCAAAATTTGTTCCTCAAACCAAAAAATAAAAGGAGGTGTTATTGATACCCCTTACTAAATTGTGACACCCCAACACATTTTTACCAACTTTGTTGACAGTAAAAAACATTTTCTTTTATCGTTTATTGTTATGTATTTTTTATTTTTAATACTTTTAGCTTATTAAACTTTATATTTTCTATTCCGTAATTTTAGTTGATAGTTTCATAGTAAAAATAAAATTATAAAGATAAAAAAAAGATCGAGAAAAGTGTGCCAATTTCCATTTAGAGAGTATCAATAACCAATCTCAAAAGAAAAAACAGCGTACATAGTTGTTGTGGGGGTGTCTAAAGGTGACATACTAAAATACAAGGGCATATATGAAGATCCATGATGGAAGATAATGTAGGGTTTTAAGAAATGAAACACATTCGTAAAAAGCGATCTCTTTCTTCCCAATGACCAAAAAGAATACAATTATACAAGGGCATATGTGAAGATGTTTGTATAGACAAAAACTTACACACAAGTACATCCATGAGGGAAGATATGTAGGGTTTGAAGAAATGAAACACATTCGTAAAAAGCGATCTCTTTCTTCCTAATGACCAAAAAGAATCATTTATTTGGCATCTTGCATAAATACTAGCCCTGTAGGCTGTAGCCCATATGTAAAGGGTTTTTTCTTTTTTGAACATCCATTTCTAAGGTTTGAATCTTGTATATTCCTTTGGCAATTGTCTTTTACAATAACAATGCATAATGACGTCAAAATAAATTCATGGTTTCTTTGTTTACTTTTTACAGGAGACAAAAATGGCTCCACATTTGCTTCATGGGACAATTCATGCAAGCATTTTGGAGGTCGATAGATTACATAATGGATGGGATTTTAAAGTGTGTTTCAAGGTACAAGTCTTTTTACACATTACGTGTTTCTTCAATCCACTTATATATATTGTTTATATTGGAAAAAATTATCTAAGAATATGAAAATACACATTTGCTACGAACAATTGACTTGTTAATTAGTTGAGGAAACTAAGTCGTCACGTCCAAAGGTTATCCTTTATTTATCTTAATATAGTTTTAACTAGAAATAATTGTCAACTTTTAAAATATATTACCCTTCTTAGAATACCTAGCAAAATTTTCTCATTTGACGCGAACTACAATAACCACAAACCTACATTAACTTGAAGTGGCGGATAACACGTTATATGGCCATCTTTGGTGCCCATAACGTCGTCATGTGCTTTACAGCTCCATCGGGCATCCACTTTATAGCATTATCGACATACGCATAATGGATGTTATTGTTCTCTTTTAATGTTTTTCTTTTTTTATTTATTTATTTTTTTTAATTTCAATTTTTGTGCAAAATAAATAAAACTTGTGGGTCTCGGGAACTTATAACTTGGATTATATTATGGAGGGTGTTATTTTAGTTGCGTGTCATACGAATATTACAGAGTAAAAATCGATGTGACGAGTAGATAACACACCTATAACACAAACTGCACTTAGCAGTCTAATAGTATATGCAGACCAACAACTAAATTACTTATACAACTTAAAAGTGCCTGATAGTGTTACTCACCCCGTTATCGGCAAAATTTAGGGCAAATAGTAGCGCCAACTGCACCGCCATGTGTTTTCTAGGCGCGTTATAGGCACCACGTGATTATAATAATGGGCGTTTTTGTACATGTAAAAGTGGAGTACGGTGTGTTTTCGGGTTGTATGTTATAAGAATATTAGTGAGGAGAGTGTATTTTTGGTTTTGTGTTATACGAATGTTTTAGGGTAACAACCAACCTGGCAGAGTGTATAGCACCCTTATAAACCACCACTGCTCCGTGCACTGTAAGAAGTTTTTAATTGTGTTTTTTAAAAGACATATGTTTTGTATTTTCATAAAATAAACTAGCAAGATGTTAGGAATCACAGCAATGATTAATTACCTTAAACTGACCCTGAACGCCTTCGACGAACTTAAACAATTAAATTATGCATGCATACCCAAACTGACGTAAGACAAACTACAACCAGATGCATCATATCGAATGCAAGCATATTCAACAATCAAATGAGAACCTCCTATATCCAATCGTAACACAACACGACAACACTTAAGGGCATCACCTGATAGAAAGCATGGAATGAGAGATGAAAAACTAACCATGTAAAGTCGTAAACCACGATCTTGACACTAAAACGATAACCGCTGAAAGTTCATACCAAAAGGATTCTGGCCACACAAATTAACCAGGTGGTGACATGGTGATTTGTAGGAATGTTAAAAGGATGAAAAACACCTTTTTGTAAGACAACAAACGACTTTGACCTTTGTCTACATTCGCCTATCCTTCAACCTTGTGGAAAAACGACCCTAAACCAGCCGACTACCAATCCGACCACTAGACCTTCGGAACCTTAAACTAACCAACGGCTCTGAACCAAATTTATTTATTTTTATTTATTTTTTAATTTTGTTTAGCAAATAGTGTTAGGATGAAAGATGTTATAATTCATAGAAATAGACAATTCGGAAAAACGTTAGATAAAATGAGTTTACTGCTGAGATTTTAAGTCTGATATACTAAATGAAGGTTAAGCTAAACCGGATCATTCACTACAAAAAATGTAAAGAGAAAAAGGCCATAAACCTCTATTCGCATTAATCCATTTACTGTTGTAGTTAGCGCATTATATTTGATATCCATTATAAAGAGCCCAATTGCCCAAATACAGTGTTACAGATATTTATCGTATGAAAAATGTATTGTTCATTTATTTCGTTATTTATGTTAATTTCTTTCCATGGAGCCAACATGTCAGGGAAAAGGAAGTGGGAAAAAGTTTTTAGCTCAAATCAAGAGAACGATACTTTGTAGACCTGAGGTAAATAATCCGACGCACAAAACTTAAAAACCAAAAGAATAATCGTATATCGTCTTCTAATAAAAAACATTTCAGGTCGTGGGTACAAAAGTTTATGCTACGGTTGACTTGGAAAAGGCGAGAGTTGCGAGAACCAGGATGATCGAAAATGAACCATCCAACCCTCGTTGGTACGAGTCATTTCACATATATTGTGCACACAATGTTTCAAACATTATATTTACTGTTAAGTATGACAATCCCGTGGGTGCTATTTTAATCGGTCGAGCGTACCTCCCTGTAGAGGCGATTTTTAACGAGTACGAAGTTGATCGATGGCTTGAAATACTAGACGAAGATCATAACCCGATACAAGGACGTTCGAGGATTCATGTTAAAGTGAAATATGTTAGTGTTGCTAGGGATAGTTATTGGTCACAAGGGATTAAAAGTCCTACATTTGGAGGGATACCCTACACTTTTTTTCGACAAAGGGAAGGATGTGAAGTGACATTATACCCCGATGCACATATAGTCGATGATAACATTACGTCGTACTTAGAGTCCGAAGGGTATTATGAGCCTAAAAGATGTTGGGAGGACATATTCGACGCGATTAATGATGCTAAGCATTTAATTTATATATCGGGGTGGTCAGTTTATACAAAAATTGTGTTGATTCGAGACCCACGAAGGGCTAAACCAGGGGGAGATGTGACATTAGGGGAGTTATTGAAACGAAAAGCTAATGAGAGTGTAAATGTGTTGATGCTTGTTTGGGATGATAGAACATCGGTCGAGGAATTTAAAAAAGACGGACTAATGGCGACACACGATCAAGAAACGGGAGATTATTTTCGTAATACGAAGGTTCATTGTGTTTTATGCCCTCGTGAACCCGAAAGTAAAAATAGTTATGTTCAAGGGATTCAAATTGCTACTATGTTTACTCATCATCAGAAAACGATTGTTGTAGATAGCAACAACCATGGAGATCCGTCTGGTATGAGACGGATTGTCGGGTTTGTTGGTGGTATTGATCTTTGTGACGGTCGATATGATTCTCGTGATCATTCTTTGTTTCGGACTCTGAAAGACGTTCATCATGACGATTTTCACCAGCCTAATTTCTCGGGAGCCTCGATCATGAAAGGTGGGCCAAGAGAGCCGTGGCATGACATACATTGTAAACTTGAAGGCCCAATCGCTTGGGACGTATTGTATAATTTCGAACAGAGGTGGTCTAAACAAGTTGGGCCGCAATATCTATTAACACTACCCGAGCTTGATAAGTTCATAACTCACCCCACACCAGTTGGTCCATCTGAAGAACGTGACACATGGAATGTCCAATTGTTTCGATCGATCGATGGAGGTGCAGCGTCGGGATTCCCTCTAAAGCCTGAAGAAGCGTCCATGGCAGGTTTAGTTACGGGAAAAGATAATGTGATTGATCGTAGCATTCAAGATGCATATATTAACGCCATACGACGTGCAAAAAACTTCATATACATCGAAAACCAGTACTTTATTGGGAGCTCATACAGTTGGAAAACAAGCACTGAGTTCAAAATTGAAGACATCGGGGCTCTAAATCTCATACCAAAGGAGCTCGCGCTTAAAATCGTGAGTAAGATCAAAGCAAACGAGAGATTTTCAGTGTACATAGTGATCCCAATGTGGCCCGAAGGGATTCCGGAAAGCGCATCCGTTCAGGCTATTTTAGATTGGCAAAAAAGAACAATGGAAATGATGTATAAGGACATTGCCTCTGAGATTCATGCCAAAGGTATCGAAGCCGACCCTAGAGACTACTTGACCTTCTTTTGCCTTGGGAATCGCGAGGTCAAAAAACCTGGCGAATACGAACCACCTGAAAAACCAGAGCCGGAGTCTGATTATCATAGAGCTCAACAATCACGGCGCTTCATGATTTATGTTCATGCTAAAATGATGATAGGTATGTACTCCATTACCTTTTTACTGTATGTCTCAACAACCATAATGTAAAGCATTTTGGATTGCTTATTTCAAGTGCTTATTCTCTAATAAATACAGTTACCAACTTATGTGTATAGTAAAATAGTCCCTTTGTGTTGTTAACCACATTTTTATAACGACTTGTTTGTAGTTGACGACGAGTACATAATCATCGGGTCAGCTAACATCAATCAAAGATCAATGGACGGGGCTCGGGACACTGAGATTGCAATCGGTGGCTACCAACCGAACCACATAGCAGCTCAATGGCCAGCTCGGGGTGCTATCTTTGGGTTTCGGATAGCGTTATGGTTAGAGCATCTTTATTACATATATGAATCATTTCGCCATCCAGAAAGCCTTGAGTGCATTAGGAAGGTAAATGCTATTGCAGATGAGAACTGGAAAATCTACTCTAGCACAAATTTCGTTCAAGATCTTCCTGGCCATTTGCTTCGCTATCCAGTCAACATTTCTGGTGCTGGAGATATTACAGCTCTACCAGACTTCGAGTTCTTTCCCGACACCAAGGCGCGGGTTCTAGGAACTAGATCCGTGCATCTTCCTCCTATTCTTACGACTTAAAGTCCTCATTGTAAGAACAAATATTTGGGATCTAACAAAACCATCCAAATTATCACTAATAATTTCTAACACAACATCAATATGCATGTAAATTATTTTATTGTCAATACTATGTTTCAATCACTAGTTTAATTGTTCGTTCTTGTAAATCTAGTGTTTATGCACGAAAACTCTCTTGATCCTGATTTTACATGTTTCCTTGATTAAAACATGGGTGGGTTTTGTTGACAAAGATTCGAGCTCGAATAATAGCTTAAAGAAACTAGTTTTAAGTGCTTAAACCGTCGGGATTAGCGAAGTATGCGTTGAGCCCAAGCAATTATCTTAAATAAGTCATATTCAGGTGTACGTTTACGAAACAAAAACAACTAGTATATATATATTATGGTAATCGAGTTAGGATCAAATAAGAAGAAAAATTAAAATAATAATGATAAGAAGAAACTACAACCACTCATTTCAGATGCATCTACAAAAATGGATTCATCTCCCCTTAAAATTCTCCTCCCTATTTGAAATGTGTGGCTAGAAATCCTTCTTATTCTTCTCATTTTAGTTTTTCTTCTTACTAGATCCCTTCCCATGGTAATCAGTCAGATTTTATATATATTTATATATATATAATGGGAGGGAACCTATCTATTAACCCTTTTTTTCCCGGGTTAAAAACTTGCTTGGGCTGTTTTTGGTTGGCCTTCTTTTGTTGGGCCTGTTTTTTTCCCCGACCCATTTTGCTGCTTGTTGGTACCAACTACATGAGTAGAAAACGTTTCACTTGCTTCTTTAAGAATAAATCGTTTCTCTTCAACCTTTGGTCACAGACGTAGTAGGTAGGTTTTGTAGATCTGCTTCCTTTCTTTTTTTCGAACGCTTTTTTTTTAAGATTGGTTACTGCATGTTGTTTTTGTATGGTTTGACTTTGATATTAGATGTATGTGATGCATGGCTTTATACGTTGCATTTGGTAAGCTCTTATTTGGTTTACAGTTTCTATTTGCTACTATCTTTCACCTTTGGGGTACCGTTTATGTTATGTTGTTTGCCATTCTTCATACATGGTTAGAGTCTATGTTCATTTGGGTGTTCTTTAAGCTTTTGTGTGTGGTGTAGATGTTAAGTTGTTACGTGTTGTTCGTTATTATTTTTTGTCCATTGTTTAAGCCGTTACTAACTTTTGGGTTATGCCATGATATTCGTTTCCAAACAATGATAATTTACGTTTCTAGTATCTATTCGTGCTTTCGTTTCCCATTTTCTTTTGTTCTTTGTCTATATTCTTTTTTCCAAGCATGAAAACAAAACGAAAAGCTGTAAGTAGATTACAGCCTATAAAAACCTATCAAAATGTTATTGGTGACGATGTGGGAAGTGGTCTCGAGCCTACTAGTGAAGGCGGTATTGATATTCCATATCAGTGTAATGTGAATGTTGTTGAACGTGGTTCAAACGATGTTGATACACCTGATGTTGGACCGCCATGTAAAAAGGTGTGTGCTGAAGAGTGTGAGGATGTTTCTGCTTCATGTAAGTGATTCCTAATTTTTGTCCTTTGGTTATCGGTTTTTTTATTTGCATCTTCATGTTAGGTTAAGATCGTTTTTCTTTTTCTATGATTTGTAGCAGTTGTTGGTGATACGCATACGGGTTCTATTGGCTTTGCCAATCAAGGTATACATTTGTTTTAAAATGGCTGGAATAAAATTTTTAGAATGTTTCTAATATGGATGGTTTTGCTGTTACCATATCATGCAGGTGGTGGCCAACTCAACTTGGACTTTGTTACAGGAACTATTACTCCAATCTTGAGGCAGTCCGAGACCTTGGTTGGTGCTGCACCCGTGGATATGTCCGCTGATGGGCGTTTGCCTCACAAAAGAACACACCAAGAAGTCAATGAAGGTCATTTAGAATGTTTATAAGTTCACTGTCATTTTTAGGCTGTTTATATGTGCGCTGACTTGCCGTTATGTATGGGATGTCATTTTCACAGGTGGTGCTTTATACACACCGGTTGTCCATGGTGACGGTATTCCAGTTAAATGTCTACAATCGCCTACACGGAGACGTAAGTGTTATGCCTTTTAATGAATTTCATATCAGTGTTTATTGCTTTTCTGTTTATGTATCATGCATGTTAGATAACTTATGGTGGTCATATGTATGTAGAACAGGCACGGTTCCAGATTTGTCATATGCTCGAACATTACCAGAGTCATTACACACGCCAACATCTGATTCCATGCATTTCCAAGCCGAGGGGGTATTTAATGGTGCCATGTCGATCACACGTACATGTAAGTGAGGTGTGTTCGGTTTAGTGGTTTGGGCTGATTGGCCGTGTTGTTTTTTATCCACTGACTGCAACATGTGTTCTGTACACTTTACATGAATACAGTTGCCGGTGTGGATTCGGGACAGTCCGGGGATCATGTACGTAATGTTGTTGAACCTAATGTCGTACCACCAGCAACAGATTTGTCTGCTATGACTGCCACTATGCCACGACAAGTTCATACAACAGAAGGTTTAGTGGATCTTTTTATTCTCCATTTTTCTTATCTTTTGATTACCTGTATACATAATATTTCAGATCCCAATGTTCATCAAACTGAATTATGACATGTTATTGTTACAATTTCAGGAAGAGGCACAGTTTACCGTCACAGGCCTGTGCGTAATCCTTTAAGAGGTTCGCGTGGCAGAGGCCAAGTCGCATCTCCAACCTATCCATCCAATAGCCGTGCACAAAATCCTGTCAGAGGGTCAAGTAGCAAGGGTCCATGGGCATCTACCGAGCCCCCGTTAGTAAGAGGTATTGACGACTTTTGATACTTTCAAATTCTAAATCGGCTGCTCCGTTCTCTTGAGTTACTGTGCTAACGGTTGAACCTTGGTGAAAATTATATAGGTGCACCTTCACAATATCAGCGGTTCGGTTCATGTAATTGCATTTGTAGAAGTTACCACGCAAGGTTTTGGTATGAAGAGCGACTCAGTCATTTCACACACTCTACAGGCCCACTTTATCATCGATGTTTTCTGGCGGGGAAAGTGCATTTGTCAATACCTCAAGACTATCCACAGTTTATAAAAGAGCTATTTGAAAACCCGCACTTCTTGACCAACATCTGCGGCTATAACCAAATGTTTGCGATGACATCTTTGGGGGCATTTGTAGATGAATCAGTCAACGTTGGCAGAGGGCCCTATGTTTTCAAAGTATCTGGTCGCATATATCATAGAATCGGGCGTATGTGCCCCTGTTACAGGTGAGGACCCACTGTTTCTCCAATTGTATATTTATGATACAGATCATGAGGTGGACAACCGACTCAGACACTTCGGTCGAGATGCAGAAAGAGTCTTTGATCGGGGTATTGTTGAGGGACTGATCCATTTCCTAGACCACAACAATGCATTAGTTCAATTGTTTAGGACCGCCCGTGACAAATTGCATAACTCAGACGTACTGGAATTCAGGGTATCGCTGTTTGGTATAGTTGGTTTTGCCCAACATGAGTTACCTACCGCATATTGCATAGGAGCGATTGTATTTGAATCAGGTCCGGTTACAAGTACTGAATTCGATGTGATGATTGAACTGCATACTGGTGAACCTGAGCGCATCAACAAACTTCATCCCTGTTACATGTCTTTGCAGTTTCCACTGCTGTTTGTTTACGGTGAACAAGGGTACCATACTAGCCTTAGGCTAAAGGATGTCATGGGTGAGGACTGCGATAGTGACAAGCGTTTTACAATTAACACCTACTACACTTATCTGTTACATGACCATTACAACCGTTACAATATCCTTACCATAGGGGGTCGCCTTTTCCAGCAGTATGTGGTGACTACTTATTGTGCAATAGAATAGTACCGCATGGACTTTGTAAGAAAAAACCAGGCATACATCAGAGGTGAGTATTTGAGCAGCCTATATGATGCTGTAGCAAGAGGTGATCAGGATGGTTCTGACGTAGGTTCCAGAATCATATTACCTGCATCGTTCACTTGGGGCCCGCGGTACATGTATAATCATTATCTGGATGCACTGGCTATATGTAGGGTTCATGGCAATCCCACGTTCTTCATTACATTTACATGTAACGTTAAATTGCCTGAGATTGAAGAATACATGCTGGAGTTCCCGCACCTAGCAGCATCCGATAGGCCAGATATCATCGATCGTATTTTTAAACGCAAGATCCATAGGTTAATAAAAATTTTCCGTGAAAGGCAGCCACTTGGAAGTATCAGTGCAGGTTAGTACTATGACCCAAAATTAGAAACAGTGGTTCTGACATTTTCATACCCTTCATGTGGTTCGGATTACTTATTATAATATGACACACCCCAAATTTATAATCTCCCATTCCTAACGTGCATGTTCTCCTTGCAGTATTGTATACCGTCGAGTTTCAAAAGCGTGGTCTCCCACACTGCCATCTGCTATTTTGGAACGATCCACATTCAAAAGTAACAACTCCTGCTGATGTAGACAAGTTCATATATCTGCGAAATTGCCTGATGAATATGCTGATCCCGAAGCTTTCAGAATCATTACCGAGCTCATGATGCATGGCCCGTGTGGTTCTGCATTCCCAGAGGCACCATGTATGCGCGACCGCCAGACATGTAAGAAGAATTTTTTGAAAGACTATTGTTCAAAGACATTCATTGACGACTTAGGTTATGTGGATTATCAGCGTACGGACAGACCCTTTGATGCATGACACCACAACATGCAGCTAGACAATGGTTATGTGGTTCCTTACAATCTACAATTGTGTCATAGATTCTATGTGCACATTAATGTTGAATGTTGCAGCTAGACGATGCTCATCAAATACCTATTCAAATACATTTCCAAAGGAACAGACAAAATAGTTGTGCGGGTCACCAAGAAAAGAAGGCCATTCCCAAACATACCAAGCTCATCCAATACCCCGTCCTCTTCTGTTGCTTCTTCATCAGAAATTGTAGACGAGATAAAGAACTTTGTCGATGCCAGATACATAGGCCCTCATGAGGCGTGTTGGCGTATCTTTGGTTTTAATATTCATTACCGAGAACCAGCAGTTCAAATTCTCGCAGTCCATGCCGAAAACATGCAACGTGTTACATTCAAAGTTGGGTACCGTCTCCAATCAATCCTTGAAAATCCCCATTCTCGCAGAACAACATTAACATAATGGCTAAATTTCAATTCCGGTTCCATCGTAGGTAGGCACTTAACATACCTCAAAGTCCCATCGGAATTTGTATGGTCAAAGAAGGATAGAGCTTGGTTCCCGAGATGCAACCTTAACAAACCAACCATCGGAAGATTGACGTATGTGCATCCAAGCTCCGGTGATGTTTTTTATCAACGTCTGTTGTTATGTCATCAAATAGGATGCACCTCATTTGCTGACATACAGACAGTGTACGGCCACATATACCCAACGAATAGGGACGCCGCAGAAGCAATGGGCCTTTTAGAAGATGACGGTGAATGGTCGATAGCATTAGAAAAGGCTGCAATAAGTGCATCTGCATCAGAAATGCGTTCACTGTTCGTTCAAATCTTCATTTTCTGTGACGTAACTGATCCACTATCATTATGGGAATGTTTCTGGAAACAGATGTCTGAAGATATACCAAGAACATTGTCAGCGTTGTTTGGGATACATTTGTTACATGTCAATGACCCTGAATTGAAAGCTGGTGTCCTTTATGAGCTCCAATCAGATCTATTATACCATGGAAAGTCGTTGGAAGAGTTTGGGTTGCCGTTACCGTCACAGTAACTGTTAAACATATTAAACAACAAGGCCATTATGGAAGAAAAGTGTTACAATCGTGAAGAATTGGCAAGGGAAAAGGATGTTTTGGTTGTCTCTTATCTTAATTGTAATTGGCTTAGGAGTGCATTAGGCCATCGTTGTGTTTTTAATGCTTGAGTAATCTTTGTTGAACCTTAGTTTATAGTTACTAGTGGAATTGTAGGCTAAACATCCGAAGATTGAAACCAAAGGAATAAATAACTTATCTCGATGTAAAATAGGGTATGAGAACCCTAAAATACTGTCCAAACCGGACTAAAATCGTTTTAGGTTTTTACTCCACAAGTCTACCTCTTTAAAAACTGAAAAATCGAATTCTATATATAATTTTACAACTGCGACGGCGTCACCTTATAGCCGGGACGCCGTCAGATCGCCGCCATTAGGGTTTCATCTTGGCCAAGTCATCATTGGGACGGCGTCACGTTGTGGTTGTGACGCCATCAGTCTTCAACAGTGACGTCGTCTGAGTCTGGATCTAGGCCGTCTGAGAAGAAAAGTCTTCGTGACGCCCTTACTCTTTAAAGCCTGACGCCGTCAGGTGTAAAATAGCAAATTCGCTCCTGTGTCGTCACAAAATAAGGACGGCTTCGCCCTCTATTTGGGACGCCGTCTGGTGTAATTCCATCAGCTTGAGTGTCTTGATCTTGACTTAGCCATTTTCGTCGCATATTCCCTCCTTTTCGTCCAAAAATGCATCATTCCAGCATTTTGCTTCCAAGAGACCTAAAAAGTGAAAAGGAACGAAATTAAACAGTAACGGATATAAAAGTGGGCGATTAAGGGATTAAATGACCCCTTAAAAGTCTATGTTTTAAATCCTTATCAAATATCCCTACACTTGGTATTTGCTTGTCCTCAAGCAAATGTGTTTTTGGCCAATCAATTTATAAGTTAGGGGGCATAAAGCAATGGTTTAACATAATTCATAACAACTATAAGCCCCGCAATAGTCATAACAAGAACGGAAATTATATACTAGCACCTCACAAGTGGTGTTTGGATACTCTCATCTCTCGGGTGTATATGAAATATAGCAAATGGAAATGGAAGATAAACACTCATTAACCAGTCATAGTACATAGATTACCATAGGCTTGAGACTAGATCAAACCTCCACCACTTTGGCGTAAGCACCTAGAAACAACTATCTAAGAGGTCTTTTAAAGGGTTGTAACGTTAGGCTTACTGTAGGGAAACAAAGGGGTTGGTTGGATAGGCGATTTAGTGGTGGCAAGTCAAAAATTTTTATGTTACAAGCATGAGAAGAATGGTGTTGCTAAGCCAAGACTCGACTCTCTAAACTCTAGATAAATTTGAAACAAACATACATAAATATAAAGATAGATGTAGGATGGTAGCCCGTATGGTTTTTAACACTCTCTTTTCTTTTCTTTTTTCTTTTTTTTCAATTTTTTTTTCATACACTTTTACTCTACCATCATCTATACGATAACATCAAAATATAAGGGATTTATAGGCACATCCCTACACTTGATTTTTTATTATTCTAACACTAATTTGACCCGAATTGAAAAGATCAAAACAGTTGGAGTACAGTATTACGTAAATAAAGGGAATTTGAATTTAACGTTCTTTCCCCATCACTCCATAAAATTTAACTTTACCCATGAGTCCCAATCATCCCAAAACTGTATACAAAAGATATGACTCGACTTAGCAACCATGCAAGTAA
The DNA here is from genome assembly GCA_910596185.1 of Chrysanthemum makinoi. Classification (NCBI taxonomy): domain Eukaryota; kingdom Viridiplantae; phylum Streptophyta; class Magnoliopsida; order Asterales; family Asteraceae; genus Chrysanthemum; species Chrysanthemum makinoi. The sequence continues at coordinate 208,784,757 of OU343217.1, read as the reverse complement.
CTAGATAATTGAACTAAGGGTTTAGTATGATAACAATAATGCACTAAAAGTGAGTGCATACAAGGTAGGGTAAGGCGATTTGGGTGTACATATGGGGGTGGATTGTAAACAATGCTCTTCATTGATATTCCGAAAAACCAAAACATCACGAGAACCGCGAAAAGGATAGGCTCTGAGGGGTTAACTAGGGGTATCGTGTACTAAAGATGAGTACAACGCAAGGGTGTGGGGGAATTACCAACCGATGTAGTAATTATAATACGGTTATCAAACAAGGGTTATCCTAATGCCTCTTATCATTTAGTTATTCCTGACTACACAAGTGTAGTCTCACTAGCGATCTCGGGATGCATCACAAAACAAGTTCTAGAATCTATTATACTACCAGTACACACTCGAAGCATTAAAGATGAATGCTTTAATTCCTATAGATATAGGGGCGAACCTCACATTTTTGGGGTGGAATTTGAGTGGTAAAGGGTTTTGTGCTAGTCATATAACTTCCTATCCATGAGACGCTTTATTAAGACTAAAGACCCACTCGTACAAGTCATGAAAATTTTTAAATTTGGTGCTAAATTTACCCTAACCGATATTTCTCATAGCTTATTACACAAATGAAATAGGACAAGACAAATAATCAAGGATAAGCATAGTTTCAAAGTTCCCGTTTTATTCTCCCTCCCTACACTTAAACTGAACATTGTCCCCAATGTTCCCCGAAAGTATCAAAGTTATGATAACGGAAGGTAATTTAAAAGAGAAAGAAACTAGTACTTCCCTGATTAGCTCGGTAGGATCCGTGTGAAGTAGTGGTTAAATTCTTTCCATGAAGAATGTATGCGTGAAAAGCTCCATCCAATCTTATGTTTCTTCTTCTTGATAAATAAAACCTGCACACTTTAAGAAAATAGACGAAACCTTCATGTAAAATCTGCGATAAAACTACATATGACTCAACTACACTAGGATATAATGCTTGTGGAATGGATGTTTGCATATTTTTTGAAAAATTAAGACCTGAGAATTTCCAAAAATTTATAAGTAGCACAGAAAATGAGAGAAAGTTAGATAAGCTGTTTCTGCTCCTCTGAGGTCGTCAGGTTGCAATCCTGATGCCGTCAGGTTATCCTGACATAAACTGGTCTGCTGCATTTTTCTGGAAAAATTACACCTTTAAAATCTGGAAAAGTTTCTGCAAAACATCCATCATGACTCGATACAAGCATTTGACTCTAACAAACACACATATATATCATTTTCAATAGTCGTAATTCTCATGTTCACGTTTTTTTTAAAACGTGTGTAATCCTCCCTACACTTATCCTTTTTATAAAATACCTTTATATGTAATTAAGACGAGGTTAAATACAAAATAAAGCATTTTCACAAATTCAAACATGAGAATAAACAATCAATGAAAAGATATATGACACACAAACAGGCAAACAATTAAGCATGGGTTGCCTCCCACGAAACGCTTTTCTTTATTTATGAGTCTTGTAGCTAGACTCGAAGTCATGCCCCTACGTGACTTCATTACCGTCACCTTCTTCCAAAACAATATCTTCATCGTTGACTATTTCATTATTGTCCAACTGGTAATGTTTCACACATTGTCCATTCACGGTAAATTCCCTTCCATCATGGTCTAATAGCACCACGGATCCGTTGCTCATTTTTCTTTTTACTGAATAGGGCCCGTACCATCTCAATTTGAGTTTTCCCAGAAATAGTCTCAACCTTGAATTATACAAGAGTAACTTATCTCCTTCTACAAACTCCTTAGGATTCTTTATCCGTTGATCATGCCATTTCTTAGCCCTTTCTTTATAAGTGACTGAGGATTCATAGGCTTCAAGTCTTAGTTCATCCAGCTCTTGAAGCTGCAAGAACCTATTTGACCCTGCCTTAGAATAATCCATATTACACGCCTTAAGTGCCCAGTATGCCTTTTGCTCAAGTTCAATAGGGAGGTGGCAGGCTTTCCCATATACCAAGCGAAAAGGGGTTGTTCCGATTGGTGTTTTATAAGCCGTTCTGAATGCCCAGAGTGCTTCATCCAGTTTGAATGCCCAGAGTGCTTCATCCAGTTTGAATGCCCAATCTTTTCTGTTCTGGTGGACCATTTTTTCAAGTATCTGCTTTAATGCTCTATTTGTGTTCTCTACTTGCCCATTAGTTTGGGGGTGATATGCCGTAGAGAACCTATGCGGAACACCATACTTCTTCATTATCTTCTCCATTTGAGCATTGCAAAAGTGGGTTCCTCTATCACTGATCAATGCCTTGGGAATCTCGAATCGTGCGAAGAGCTTTTTAAGAAAATGAATGGCCACCCTTGCATCGTTAGTCCTAAGGGCTTGTGCCTCCACCCATTTGGACACATAATCAATGGCAACTAGAATGTATTCATTTCCTCCGGATGATGGAAAAGGTCCCATGAAATCGATACCCCAAACATCAAATATTTCGGATACTTGGATATAGTTCTGAGGTGCTTCATCCCTCCTCGAGATGTTTCCCGATCGTTGGCATGCATCGCACGTTTGAACTAACCTCTTAACGTCGCGGAAGATAGTAGGCCAATAGAATCCGACATCGAAAACTTTTCGTTCCGTGAAATTTATACTGTGATGCCCCCCAGATGGCCCTGCGTGACACTCTCTCATAATCCGATCAATCTCCCTTCCAGCAACACAACGTCGAATGATCTGATCGAGACATATACGGAATAAGTAGGGCTCGTCCCAAAAATAGTATTTTAGCGCGGTGAAGAATTTCTTTTTATCTTGCTTAGTCATGTAATTTGGTAAGAACCTGATGGATAGATAGTTAGCATAATCCGCATACCATGGCTCAATATCCTTAATGGCCATTAGTCGTTCCTCAGGAAAAGAGTCACGAATTTCGTTATGGTCTAATTCCTCTAAGTCTGGGTTTTCCAATCGTGATAGATGATCAGCAGCAACATTTTCAGCTCCCTTTTTATCTCGAATTTCAATGTCGAATTCTTGAAGTAATAGAATCCACCTAATAAGTCGGGGTTTTGCATCGTATCGTAAGGCGGAGTGATCGGTGAAGACGACAGTTTTGGAAAGGACGAGATATTGCCTGAATTTATCGAAGGCAAAAACCACAGCCAAAAGCTCTTTCTCGATGGTTGTATAATTCTCTTGCGCCACATTCATGGTTTTGCTAGCATAGTAAATTGGTTGAAAATGTTTCTCCTTTCTTTGGCCTAGCACGGCACCTACAAAGATATTACTAGCATCGCACATGATCTCGAATGGTTGGGACCAATCAGGAGTAACCATTATAGGAGCTTGAGTGAGATCTTTCTTCAAGCGATTGAATGCTTCCTTACATTCTTCCGAAAAGTCAAAAGGAGCATCCTTGGTCGGGAAATTTTTGAGAAGTCCTTAATAAACCTTCTATAAAAACCCGCATAACCAAGAAAGCTTCGAATGGCTTTAATGGTAGTAGGATAGGGAAGTTTAGATATCGCTTCAATTTTAGCCCTATCAACCTCTAGTCCATTTCCGGAGACTTTATGTCCCAAGACAATTCCTTCTCTTACCATGAAATGGCATTTTTCCCAATTCAGGACTAAATTGGTTTCTTCACACCATTTCAGCATCTTCCCAAGGTTGGATAAGCAAAGGTCGAAGGAGTTTCCAAATACCGAAAAATCATCCATGAAGACTTCCATGATATCTTCAATCAACTCATGGAATATGGCCATCATACATCGTTGAAAGGTAGCGGGGGCGTTGCATAACCCGAAGGGCATTCGCTTGTATGCAAAAGTCCCGTAGGGGCATGTGAACGTAGTTTTTTCTTGATCTTCAGGAGCAATGGGGATTTGGAAGTATCCCGAGAAACCGTCAAGAAAATAATAGTACTCATGCCCGGCTAACCTTTCGAGCATTTGATCGATGAATGGTAAAGGAAAATGATCTTTTCGTGTGGCATCATTTAATTTCCTATAGTCGAAACAAACACGCCAGCCAGTGACCGTTCTCTGTGGCACTAAATCGCCTTTCTCATGCTTCACAATAGTCATTCCTCCCTCTTTTGGAACCACTTGGACTGGGCTGACCCAAGGGCTGTCCGAAATGGGGTAGATTAGGCCGGCATCGAGAAGCTTGATGACCTCCTTCTTTACTACCTCCTTGATATTAGGGTCAACTCTCCTCTGGGGTTGAACGGTGGGTTTGTAATCCTCCTCCATAAGAATTTTATGAGTGCAAAAAGTAGAATCAATTCCCTTAATGTCAGCAACACTTCATGCAATCACTCCTTTGTATTCTCTTAGAACTTCTAAGAGTTTCCCTTTCTGTTCAGTGGCCAGTGAGGAGCTTATGATAACAGGGAGTTGATCCTCTCCATGAAGGAAGGCGTATTCTAAATGGCTCGGGAGATCTTTCAATTCTAAGGTAGGAGGTTCCTTGATCGATGGTTTTAGCTTGTTTTCCGGCTTTTGAAGTTCAAGAGGTTCAATTTCTTCCCTACCCGGATAAAAGGAAACAGCTCCAACCATCTCAGTCTCTTCGTCATCGTATATCATGTTGTTGTCATCATTCATGAATTCGTTTACTAGATATTCATCAATACAGCTATCTATATCATCAAAAAACTCATCAACTTCTTCAACAAGATAAATAGGATGGTCGTAAGAGGAGGGACGACTCATAGAATCCTTGATGTCAAAGGTTAAGCTCTCGGATCCCACTCGTAAAGTGAGTTTACAATCATGAACATCGATGATGGCACGAGCTGTAGCCAAGAATGGTCTTCCAAGGATTATCGGGACTGAGTTATCTTCCTCCATTTCTAAAATCATGAAATCAACCGGAAACTTGAACTCCCCTACCCTCACAAGAATATTTTCACAAAATCCAATGAGATATTTGATTGATCGATCAGCTAACTGAATACTCATTCTGGTTGGTTTCAGCCCTGAATATCCGAGTTTGAGGAATAAGGAATGCGGCATCAAGTTAATGCTTGCCCCAAGATTTGCCAAGGCATTTTTCATAGAGAGCGCCCCTATAGAGCAAGGGATGGTGAAGCTACCCGGATCTTCTTTCTTCTTGGGTAGGCTTTTTTAGATGATAGCCGAACATTCTTCTCCTAATGATATCAACCCTTCAAGCTTCTTCCGATTCAAGAGCAACCTCTTGAAGTATTCGCTATTTTAGGGATATGATAAAATACATCGAGAAGTGGTATGTTGACGACGACCCTTTTTAAGTAAGACAACAGCCTCTCATTGTCTTCTTCAGCATTTTGATTCTTTAAACGCGAGGGATAAGGAATCCGTGTGAGAGTCGAACGTTGGACGGGAGCTGATGCTTGTGGAGGAGGGTCGTGAGGGGTCGGAGGGGGTTCAAGTACTTCTTCCTTATCCAATTCAGGCTCCTTAGTGGTGGGATTTTGAACAGGGTATGGTGGATCCCTGGTAGTGGTCCCTGATCGAGTAGTAATGGCACAAGTTGGATCATGCTGGGTTGGACCAGGTTCACTTATTCTTTTGTGGAGTTCGGTGAACTAGCTTTCTAATTCAGCTTGTTGCTCTTGAATAAATCCTTCGAGACCCTTTAAAAGCATTCCCATTTCTATGGCGAATTGCTCGAGCTCTTTTTCAAAGGCATCGCGGATGGTATATTCGGAACCCTCTTCTCCCTCATTCTTCCATTTTAGATTACCCCAAGGAGTGTACTCATTGTTTTGATAGAACACGAGGAGGGAAGGGTCATCATAGATGTCATGGCCGGAAAGGAAGGCGTGCACTTGGCGTGTGTTATCGTCACACTCATCGCTCTCGTGTGACCCTCCACAAATGTCGCATATAAGGTATGGGTTAAACAACCTCTTAGGTTCTTGTGACTTTGTGAGGTATGCAAGCTTCTCTTGCGCCCTCTTCATCCGATCTTCGAGAGATAATAGGCTATTATTCGAGGTAGCAGAGATACTCATCACAGTCATTTGCTAGTTCCAAGTATTGTCTTGGTCCTGGACATACTCCTCAATGCGGTCCCATCCTTCTTCTGCACTGAGATTGGAGAGTTTTCGGCCAGTTGAGAAGTCAATCCCTTTTTTATCGTCGCGGGAGACATTGTCGTAAAATATTTGGACAAGCAACAAAAGGTTAATACCATGGTGTGGTGCTTGTTGAATGAGGTCCTTGAAACGAGTCCAGGATTTAACGATAGATTCTCCATCAGTTTGATGGAAGTGAAGGATTTCTCTACTGATGGTTGCAGTTCTCCTAGGAGGAAAGAAATTTTTGGTAAACTTGGTGGTGAGTTGTTCCCAAGTGAAGATGGACCTTGGAGGTAGCTTATCGAGCCACTCTTTGGCCTTTCCTTGAAGAGAAAATGGGAAAAACCGGAGTCTAGATGTCTCCTTAGATGCTCCGTCAGCATAGATAGTATCCACAATTTTTAAAAATTGTTTGATGTGATGAATTGGGTTTTCGATGTGGGATCTGTGAAATTGACATGCATTCTGGATAAGCCAAATTTCGGTGGCATGCAACACCTCATTGATCTATTCAGAAGGGTAGACAATGGCGCTGGTAAATCCAGATGAGGTGGGAGAAGAGTACTCCCTAAGGACTTTTTCCTTTGGTTTATTGATGGGTCCACTGACAGGAATAGCGGGGGAATGTGTCATTGTTACGGCTTCATCAAAATCGATGGTGGTGACTTGGGGGAATGTGTGGACTCTTCGTCAGTTACGGCTTCATCAAAATCGATGGTGGTGCCTTGAGGTTCCGACTCATGGAGAGCTCTTCTTCGCTTATACAGCTCTCTCTCGGATTTTGGTGGAACTACGGGTCCTAAGTTGTCTAAGGGAGTTGGCGGGGGGAAATGGCTGGTTTGGTGGTGGGTTATCACTTTCCATGACGAAAAGTGATGGGATTACTAACAAAGTCACGAAGAAGGGGGATAGACTACAAGGAAGCTAAAATTGAGAAAAAATCTTAGTTAATAGGAATCAAGCAAGGTAACCTAAACGAGATAGAATTCAAACAAGCTATTCTATTCCCCGGCAGCGGCGCCAAAAACTTGATGCGCGTACAAGGCGCGTTCGGGGTCAAAGAAAACTTCATTTTCGTCGAGCAAGTTTTTCAACACCCCAGGCAGTGAACCTAATTGTTGTAGTGTAGTATTGGGTAAGCCTCGAGTATTGATATCGTTCTCTAGGGGAATAGGAATGCTAGTGAGAAATTACTATGCTAAGGTTTGAGGTTGAGGAAGATTATTTTTTTACCTTTTTATATTTTTTTTAGAAACTAAAGGTAAAATCTCGGGGTTTGGATTTGGGGGTTGGTACTTCTACCAATTACTCTACTATGAAATTATCTAAACTAAGGGGTAGTCTATGTCTTTTTGAAGTGTACTCGTATGATGATTAAAGATGTGTTTACCTAGATACTATTACTCCCTAGTTATCTTTTATTGGTGGTTGAATTGTTACGTCCTTATTCTTAACGCGTTGTGTTTTCTAAGGTCGTAGGGTGTGCTTTTATCCCTAACTCTTTGAGACTACCATAAGGTTAATGACTACGAAATCTTTAGGATTCATAAACTTAACACTAAGGTTACCTTCAGATGTTTAGCCTAGAATTCCACTAGTAACTATAAACTAAGGTTCAACAAAGATTACTCAAGCATTAAAAACACAACGATGGCCTAATGCACTCCTAAGCCAATTACAATTAAGATAAGAGACAACCAATCAATATTTAATAATTAGGTTTCATAGATCTAAGAAAACACACAAGTAAATTAGCCGGACATGTTAAACATGCAAGCATACACACATTCAATTGAAGACATAATGAAATCAAGGGAATAAATAACTTATCTCGATGTAAAATAGGGTATGAGAACCCTAAAATACTGTCCAAACCGGACTACAATCATTTTAGGTTTTTACTCCACAAGTCTACCTCTTTAAAAACAGAAAAATCGAATTCTATATATAGTTTTACAACTGCGACGGCGTTACCTTATAGCTGGGACGCCGTCAGATCGCCGCCATTAGGGTTTCGTCTTGGCCAAGTCATCATTGGGATGGCGTCACGTTGTGGTTGTGAAGACGTCAGTCTTCAGCAGTGACGTCGTCTGAGTCTGGATCTAGGCCGTCTGAGAAGAAAAGTCTTCGTGACGCCCTTACTCTTCAAAGCCTGACGCCGTCAGGTGTAAAATAGCAAAATCGCTTCTGTGTCGTCACAAAATATGGACGGCTTCGCCCTCTGTTTGGGACACCGTCAGGTGTAATTCCAGCAGCTTGAGTGTCTTGATCTTGACTTAGCCGTTTTCTTCGCATATTCCCTCCTTTTCGTCCAAAAATGCATCATTCCATCATTTTGCTTCCAAGAGACCTAAAAAGTGATAAGGAACGTAGTTAAGCAGTAACGGATATAAAAGTGGGCGATTAAGGGATTAAATGACCAGTTAAAAGTGTATGTTTTAAATCCTTATCACAAACATTACCGGTGAAGAAAGGCGCGACTAAGGATGAGATAATAGCCTCATCGCTGTCAGAATCATACCTATGGCAACATTTCAAAGTTTTCATCCTAGAACAAAATATGAGGTAACAAAGGCCAGGAATGAGTGAAACAGAAAAGTCAAAAGGCAAAGATTTTTCTAAATGGTTACTCAGTATAGGAAACGGGAATGTTGGAGTACCAGATCCGGTTGACACTACAAATACATCGTGGGTACAAATCCCAGAAAGGTTCTGTTTACCTAACAATGAAAATGGGAAAAGGCAGCTGATTGAATTCATATACAAGAACGAAACATTACAACACCCTACCGTGGAAAACCTCCAAGAGAAAGCCATAGTATGTCCAAAGAACAAAACAACGGATCTCATAAATTCTCAAGTACTAGAGAAAATTTCCAGAACAAACACATTCTTACATAAGTGTTGATCAGGCGGTACCTACCAATACCGATTGCGGCTCAACTGAGCTCCTGTACCCTTCAGAATATTTGAACAACCTAAATCCAACAGGTTTGCCCCCACAACGGTTAGAGCTTAAGATAGGTACACCCGTTATGTTATTACGCAATCTCAACCCCGCTGGAGGCCTGTGTAATGGTACACGGATGATCGTCACTCAATTACTTACAAGGGTCATAAAGGTGAAAATCATCACCGGTACAAGAAAATCTCAGAAAGTTTTCTTACCACGCATCATCTTGACCATCAAAGATGAAAAACTTCCATTCGTTTTCAGACGCAAACAGTTCCCGGTGAAAGTATGTTATGCCATGACAATCAACAAGAGCCAAGGACATTCGTTGAAAAAGATAGGCGTGTACCTACCTGAACCAATAGTTGGCCACGGACAACTATATGTGGCATTGTCAAGATCCAACTCACCAGAAGGTCTGAAGATGATTGTGGCGAACGATGAAAGTGTCACACCCCCAAATTACCTGTTTTGCAGCGGAATGGAATTCCTGGGGGATGGACCAAAGCACCACAATCATTGTTATACGAACGACCATTGTCGTTTGAAAAGCACATAGTTTGATATAATAAAACATTCAGAGTTTACAAAATGTAGGTCCCAAATGAAATTAGACATTTGCGGAATTAAGTTTGTTACAATCCAAACGATGTTTTAAAGTATAAAACCCAAGGATCGTCGTCAGCGACACTATGATATGTCCACATGCATGCCATGAAGTGAATGCCTTAGATACCTAAAAATACATTGCTAAAAGTGTCAACACAATGGTTGAGTGAGTTCATAGAGTTTATGTAAATGTTTTATACGACCAACGCAAGTTAAAATGACAAATATGTCACAAAATGGTACAATTGCTTAAGCACATGACACCGAAGCTAGACTGTTCTAATGTTCGCCCAAACAGTGATTGCCAAACAACTTAATGATGATTAAAAATGAAATGCATCCGTTGACCGGGACCACCAACACGGATGGAGGAGTCACCCTCATAGATCTATCCATCACCTCGCTTTTCCGAAATTAACGGTTCATGATTATGAAATGGGGACATTCAATTGGCAATGAGATAACTTAAGCAATGTAAATGAATTTGAATATACTTGGGCCCGTAATAAAATGATGTGCAATGTATTCTCCCCCGTAGGTTTGAAATAATGTATAAACTTGAATAAATCGGGGCTATGAAAACTCACCTGGTGCAATGTTTATGATGATATAATGGCAAAAGTGGATACACTGAAATGAGGCGCAACCTCTAACCGTGACCTATTATGAATGATATGTTCTATAATAAGTTATGATGTAATGTTATGCATTCAATTCGTATGATATCTATACCACTTGTGAATTTTTGAAAATAACACTTATCATCGAAAAATAATCTTATACGTCCGAAACTTATAAATTACTTTATAAGTATTTTCGTTGAAATGATATCCTACGATAATCATTTAGTGATTTATCAAGAATTTATAGCTTTTCGTCGCAAAATAATATACTTTGACAATTCATGAAAGTGACTAGATGGCCTCGAAAAGCTAGTCGTAAAATAGTGAATATCGAGTGTTAGGAAACAAACTCAATGATTTTGGAAAGCTTGTAGCATTATCTAAAAGTCTTAGCTTTTAAATTTTCATCATAGAGGTCTCGATCATGGAGAAAACATAGGTAAAGTAGGTTTTGTACCAAAATTATTGTTTAAGGTAGTTTTCGCAGTTTGAGGGACCGTATTTTATTCGTTACAACTCCGTTTGACGAACGGTTGGACATTTTGGAAAATAGGCTCGATGAACTTACTTTTACTAAAAGACATCGTTTTCTAAAAAGTACTCTATCGATGTTAAAAACGACCCTCAACATGGTCATTCGCGGCCGTAATTTTGGCTAATAGAAAAATATATAAGTTATACTTGTAATAAAAGTTACGACAACTTGTTTAAAATATGAACAACTTAGTCGTTATAAGTCCGTTTTATATGTCCGTAGCTTCGTGTTAAAGTATACTAATATATTTTTGACAAATCGTCTCATTTAGATAATGCTTAAGACTCATTTTTAACTCGTAAAAATTTGGACAACATGCTGAATTTTCCGGAAAAATAGTTTTCGTCGTTAAACTTGAAAATAGCATAACTTCTTCGTTATAACTCCGTTTTAACCCGTTCAAGCGGCCACGTTTTCGTTTTAAAGTATATTTTCTGAATATCTAGCCCAAAAATTTTTACCAACTGTCGAAATTTCCAGAATTCACAGAAATGATCAGACCCTTATATATAGTTGTCGAAATGGATTTTTCTCGCGTAAAACTTATTCTAACCACTTCAAACCAACGCAAAGCTATTCTAAACCTACCATACACCTTCTTAGGGTGTCATGGGTTCCTAGACATCATCAAAATGATATGTTTCAAGGGATAATTATAGGATGATATATATACATTTATAGTACTTAAAAACAATTAAAGTGGTATAGATAATCATATAACTTGCATGTTTTACTCAAGCATGATAAAATGAACATAATATGAATATGAAAGATGAAAATGATCATGAAATGCTTACTAGTTAAGTGATGAGGTTTAAAGAACAAGGGTTTATCCTAATTACCCTAGGTTTTTATTTCAAAACCTTGATTAAGAGTATGCTAGAGTTGTGTAAATGACTTGACTTGAAAAAAATATGAACTTCTTGCTTGGTCTCACCCTTGGCCGGTTCTATGAAGGAAATGAGAGAGTATATTTTGATCTTTCACCTTGAGATATTATTATGTATGTGTAGCTTGTAGTATAATATTATATCATGTAAGTATAATTGTATATCTAAGATATTTAGTACTCCAAATGTAGTGTGAGTCACCTTTATGTGTCGACAAGGGCAAGACAAAAGAGAATTTGGTGTATTTTATATAGTTAAGTGTATAAATGTATTAGTATAAGTGTAATTATTTAAGGATAATTGGTAACTTGTGTACATATTTAAGCATTTAGGGTAGCGTTAGCTAAAAATAAATTTTAACGGAACAAAATAAAATATATTGAAGTCATGAAAATTATAAAAATACATTTCTTACAAAGATTGAGTGAGATAATAATTATCGTGTAGTATTTACGAAAACCGTCGTAATTATATAAATATAACAATTTATATACAAAATAAATTTAAAACACCGGGTAAACTCATAATATTATTTTTATAATCTTAATATGAGTATATAAATATATCGGGAAAATTTTTGGAAGTGTCGGATCAAATGTTCAAAATAAGTGATTACGCGATAGCGTTTATTTAATAGGAAAATAAACGTTTAATGAACAAATGCAAATGCATGCATGAACCGATATGAAATGATGTTATTGATGATATGTAGACTAAATCTAGTCTATATGAAATGACCTTGATGATATTCCATGAATACGCAGCTTAACCTCCGTTACGCGTATTTGATACTCGAAACCTATTTACGAAAAAATGATGAATAGTAACTCATGAATAGTGATTTTCTCCGGGAATGAATAGTGTTTAGTGAATAGTAAAATTTTGAAATACCCTTTCAAAATATCAAATCGACTTCGAAAACGATTAATAGTAAAATGATGAATAGTAACCAGTGAATAGTAAATTCCCGAGATAAATAGTAAATTTTGAAAATGACCTGAAATTGCGAGTTGTCACAGAAAGTCAACACAACAACGTCACCAAAAACATTGTATACAAGGATTTCTTAGACAAAATAAGGACATGCCAGGTTCAACGTAGCGTAGATTATAACATTATTATGAAACTAACTTCAAAATATGAATACTTGTCCCACTGCATATACCCATTCATTACTTTTAGAATGAACGTGCATATAGACATACTTATTATACGTCCCTTCCGGGTCATCATACGAATGTTGTTTGTGCACAATCTAAATTACATTGATATATCTGTATTTACATACAGTAAAAAATAATTTATTTCAGTACTTTACAACCCTATATGCATATTGTCAGTGAATACATTTACGAACATTTGTATAGACCTAAATTTAATAGGATAAGGTAATATACGCATAACCATTACTTAACTGCACTAACAATTTTGTGCATGTCGAGATATATGGTTGATAAAGATACTCAAACACTCACCATGGAAAAGTGCAAAGAAACAGAAACTGGTGATGTTCCTCAACACCAAACGCTGGTAGGCACTGGCAAAACTGTTGTGGACGAGCCTCAGCCATAGGTAGCAACGCCTACCCCACCATTGAGCCAACAGCCAATAGAAGAAACAATTGAAACGGTTACTTCCACTGCATAACAACAGTAAAAGGACAAAGGCAAAACCATAATTGTAGAGCAAGAACTGATAGATCTGATGAACCTGACACCCGCTAACCTTACGAAGCCGTTGAATGTAAAGGTGTACAGAAAATGGATGTCGAGGAACATACCTGATCCTAACCCGACCGGCCTATGTTACATGTTACTCGACAAAAAGGTATGTCTAATACCCTTATGTCCCATCACAGTGTCTGCATTACCACAGTCATTGGAAGCAAATACTCACTTATCATATGCCAATCGATTTAAATAGGGCGGCGTGATACAAGCCAACGTGCAATTGTGGGAGATGAAACTCTTCGACACAAAACTTGAAATAAACACCTGCTTCCGTATCGAAGACTATGCGTGTAAGAAAACTGAACGTTGGAAGCAAACTCTAAATAATAATTTAACACTGTTGTTAGGAAAATACAAAAAAGTAACAGAAATTGAAGATGACGGCTTCCCAGGCCACTATTTCAGCTTCGTCCCATACAACGAAGTTGCCAGCCGAGCAGTATTGACATGTAACGAGAACCAATAAGTGCTAATAGTAACTTTGTGTATCGAATTGTACTAACATCATTAAACATATTACATAGGGGTTATCCGTAACGTCAGTGACATAAGGGAATTTGGAGACACAACAACCAACCGGATATCAAGAAGGAACATCACGATCCAAAACCTAAGGTATGTTAAATACATTTGTAGCAAAAAGACATTAATAATTCGATGGTAACAATCTACAACAATTCCATTTACAGTTGCAACAATATCACATTCACCCTTTGGAATGAGGCCGCACATGGGTTTCATGTCAATTTGCTCTCAGGAATAGAGCAACCAGTTATTATTGCGGTCATTTCATGTTGGCCTAAACGTTTTGCAGGTATAAAACCACAAACATATAACGAGTAGACAAAACTGTTTTACCCTTATCATTTAACAACCGGTATCTTAACAAGTGGCCTTCAACTATCCGAAACACCGGCACCCAGTTACTACCTGAATCCCCCACTTCCAGAAGCTAAACAGATCAGACAAATGTAAGTGATATATACCTAAAATACCTTCTATCCAAGGTTTACTATCAACGGTGATTTGAACAATAACACCATTATGCTACAGGGCTCCCGAACTGCTCGGCCCAACCCCAACACTGCAATTACCAGCAACAGAAGGTAAGGTAGCCGAAAGAGGAACACGGCAACCTATCCTGACCCTCAGCAGTTTAATGGAACTGAACCCTGAAGCACACACGGTACCCACTACTTCCATTTATACAAACGTTCAAAAAGTATATACGAACATTAACATACATGGAAACTAATAGAAACAGTACATGTTTGATTTCATCACAGCAAGAACAGTTCACAATTGAGGCTGTGATAACATGGATAGACAAAAGGAGGGGATGGTAATTTAATAGGTGTCGCACATGCCACACAAAGATCAGTGATGGAATGCCGCACTTACATTGCTAACAATATGGAGGTGTTCCCGCGCCAAATTACAAGTATACAACTCTCATATTTTTATCACCCTAATAGGAACTGTAACATACATATGAAATTACGTACGTACAGAAGATTATGTCAGCTGAAAAATACTAGGGAATTTTCCTAAACGCATTGCAAATTACTGTCTACACATTTAATGGTTGATCGCTAATCAACAACATTTACCGAGTTTCATATCAATCACAATCAGCAATTAAAATAATTGAAACCATAGAACTATGTCAAACTATGCAATATTTACCATAATAATATCATATAAGACACAAAAAAAACATTGAAGTATAATATTGGCTGGGTTACTTTAGTATAGCTATGCCTTTTTCTATTCCAAATAATTTAGGTAAAAATTCTACCCCAAAGGTATAAACATAATGGTATCAATATATCTCAGTCTTCAAACATGTATGCATTTACAAAAGACTTAAGTTTCAAACATTATTCGGTTCACATTTGAACTAAGGCTATACATTCACAAAAACCATACGTTCGAAACAGCCATTTACATCTATGGATCTATGCATTTTCTGATTTATGCATGTTCTGTTTGTATTTAAACTAAGTTCAAGTTTGTAATTTTTTTTTTTAATTTTTTTGGGAGTGATTTTGCAGCTACTATTTTAAAGCAACACTAACTAATGAAACTACAAGCATAGTTGTCACCTGCTTCAGCCCTGCTGCATATTCAATGTTGCCACCATGTAGCGAGCTCCTTAGCTACATCCCTGATCCAGACCCATACGACTTACCAGCAATTATCAGAGACCTGCAACAAACAAGGCACCAATTCAAGTTACACTTCGCGCCAAGAAGCCGTAGAGGAAATGCTAGGTTCATCCTTGATAGTGCCACCGAAATAACACCTGTAGAAGCGCAGGAACCACCACTCATCATGGAGGCACCACAAAACACTCAACAACCTCCGGACGAAGGCAGCTCATCATCAGTTGCTATCAGTGAACCTGCCACAGAACTACCTATTGGAATCATCACTCCCCACCAGCGACAGTTGAACCTGTAGAAAAAGAAAAAACGACTCTTGCAAGCCCTTCAGCAGAGGTTCGTAGGCAACTTTTTCCAGATGAAGAAACTGGACCGAGTGAACCGGAAGCTAAAAAGGACAAAAAGGAATGATATCTTCCAAGGGCAGGCAACAAGTGGTTACTTAATCTAGGATATGTAAATTAACTACTAGAAACTAGAACTGTCTATGTACTGTAAAACGCGGACTATGTAGCTAGGTAAGCAGGAAAGCTGTACAACCGCATGCTAAACGTTGATAACTAACGCATGCAATTTTCCCTCAATATAAACAGCTATTATATAAAACCGATCTTAATGTGCAGCCACAGTGCATCGACCATCATACAGTAGTGTCAACGAATAATGAACCATAATACAAATATGATGTCGACATAAATCCTACATCAATGCACAACAAAAATAAACAACCATCCATATTTGAAATGGCACATACACTAACCAAAACAAATGCAATCTTATTAACCATTCCAAATGTGAAACAAAACTTTATTACAACAATGTGACCATCCCATTCACTGAAAAACATCT
>OU343217.1:208757614-208768255 GCA_910596185.1 Chrysanthemum makinoi | reverse complement strand
GTGAGGGATCCAACCTTTGAAGTTCCGGCATCCCGTTTGATTAGCGATAGGAAGAGTATCTCCTCATCACCAGACCTTCCTATCCTTGCATTCATTGGAGAAGTGACCCATGTGATGACATTTAAAGCACTTGACCTTCTTTTTGTCAAACCTTGGATCTCTTCTGGAAACCAAACTTCCTCCTAGCCTTACGCTCAAATCTCTTGATGTCCATAGAGAGCATGGCCACTTGCCACTTGACTTCATCTCTTCCATATCCTGTAGATCACATTTCGAAATCCTCATGTAGGATTCAGCTGGCGAGGGTCATAATCGACAAGAAGGATTGAACCATCTTCCATTATACCACTTGTTTTGGGTGAGAACTTGATGGAGTGGTAGTGTAAGATGATGATTAGTAAGTTGGACTTGGAGCATGTATCATCTTTGGGGTGGAGGCCCTAACAAATGTTGTGTGACTAGCGTTGGATGATGAACGGAAGGAATTGCTAACATCATGCTCAAGAGCTTTAAGCTTGTTTATACAGACTCATAAAGGTAATCATATCAAGCCGCCCTTTAGTTTGAAGGCAATGCTTACTTGTAACCGAGTTGAGGTAAAGATCGCAAAACTTGGAATTGCAATCATCATTATCGGCTTTGCCTTAAGTGATTCAAACTGACTTAAAATCTTGTGAAACCGGTCATAGCCCTTGTGAATTCCTTCCTCTTGAGATTTGAAATTCTTAGTAGCGTCTCGGCGCTCGATTTTCTCATTATACCGGAGCTCTGTTCCCTCCAAACTTGGCCTTGATTTCCAACCATATATCCTTAGCATCCTACATGAAGTGAAAATCACTCAAGTGATCCTCGAATAGCGAAGAAGAATTGTTTTAACTTTGGTTTCTCACGAACCGCCCATGTAATTCCAGATTTGGGAGAACATAAATAAGATTACCATCGAGGATCGTGGTAGTTCTCTTAAACTGTTCCCACTTCCTTACAATTTCCATAGATTCCAATCAATGTTGGAGATCCAGTTTTGCATCTTCATTGCCCATAATCATTACTCCTCCTTCTTGATGGGTGGTGTTTTGGTTGTTAGTGACTTCGATATCATCTTCTGATCGGGCATGGCTTGAATGTTGTTTGGTTGTATGGGTGTTAAGAAAAATTTTATTCTTAGTATCGTCTGAGACTCGAGGCTCGATACCACTTGTTGAAACGTTAGACCTTGATAGATCTTGATCACTCGTAGATCGTTAGTATTGCTTATGTAATCACAAACAAACTAATAGAAAATCTCTACAAGTTGTATTCTTTAGCAGAAATCAAACACAAGTACAAACACATATAACTAAGAACTTCGTTGATCCTCTATGGATCTTTATATTGATACTAAAACTTTGTTTTTTCAACTCGTACATAATTCATACTATTGTGTTCCTTTTATAGACAAGGAACCCTAACTTGTTTCCTAAGAAATGTATAAACTAAATAAGATATACATAATCACTTCCTAATAAAGCTCATGCATATACTAACTAACTATAGAATACTGCAGATAACTATCTGCGGCAACCATCTACTGATTCTCTCACTACTTGATAGAAACTCTTCTTCACGAGAATCATTACTCTTAGTGAGAATCCATTCAGCATTATCTTCAGCAGAATCTCTACTTTGCATAATTCTCAACAAACACGCAAGCATACACACATACAATCGAAGACATAATGAAATAAATGAAGTAAAACAATTATCTTCATGTAAAATAGGGTATGAGAACCCTAAGATACTGTCCAAACTGGACCAAAGTCGTTCTAGGTTTTTACTCCACAAGTCTACATCCTTAAAATTATGAAAATTCAATTTCTATATATAATTTTACAACTGCGATGATGTCACCTTATAGTTGGGGCGCCGTCGGATCTCATCATTAGGGTTTTCGTCTTGGCGAGTAATAGTTGGGACAGCATCGCGTTGTGGTTGTGGCGTAGTGGTGTTAACTTTCGATGTCGTCGATTCTGATCTAGGTAAGTGAGATGAAAAGTATTAGCGGCGCCTTCTATTCGCTTGTGCGATGCAGTGCAATTTAAAGAAGTCTCTTGAACCGTCACAAATCTAATTAAGCATAGAGGGACGGTCGTCCTTTAATTGTGATGCCGTCGGCTTCAATTCCGTCAAGAGTGTCTTTATTCTTGACTTAGCCATTTTATTCATATATTCATCCTTTAGTCAAAAATGCATCATTCGGCATTTTGCTTTCAAAGACCTAAAGGTGAAAAGGAACGAAATTAAGCAGTAACGGATATAAAAGTGGGCGATTAAGGGCTTAGATGACCCCTTAAAAGTGAACGTTTTAAATCCTTATCAAGGTTACAAAGGCCAGGAATGAGTGAAACAGAAAAGTCAGAAGTCAAAGAGTTTTCCAAATGGTTACTCAGTATAGGCGACGGGAATGTTGGAGTACCAGATCCGGTTGATACCATAAATACATCGTGGGTACAAATCCCAGAAAGGTTCTGTTTACCTAACAATGAAAATGGGAAAAGGCAGCTGATTGAATTCATATACAAGAACGAAACATTACAACACCCTACCGCAAGAAAACCTCCAAGAGAAAGCCATAGTATGTCCAAAGAACGAAACAACGGATCTCATAAATTCTCAACTACAGAAAATTTCCGGAACAACACATTCTTACATAAGTGTTGATCATGCGGTACCTACCAATAACGATTGGGGCTCAACTGAGCTCTTGTACCCTTCAGAATATTTGAATAGCCTAAACCCAACAGGTTTGCCTCCACACCGGTTAGAGCTTAAGATAGGTACACCCGTTATGTTATTACGCAATCTCAGCCCCGCCGGAGGCCTGTGTAATGGTACACGGATGATCCTCACTCAATTACTTACAAGAAAATCTCATAAAGTTTTCTTACCACGCATCATCTTGACCATCAAAGATGGAAAACTTCCATTTGTTTTCAGACGTAAACAGTTCCTGGTCAAAGTATGCTATGCCATGACAATCAACAAGAGCCAAGGACAGTCGTTGAAAAAAATAGACGTGTACCTATCTGAACCAATATTTGTCAACGGACAACTATACGTGGCATTGTCAAGATCCACCTATTTGGAAGGTCTGAAGATGATCGTGGCGAACGATGAAAGTCAACATGACAACGTCACCAAAAACATTGTAGACAAGGATTTCTTAGACAAAATAAGGACATGTCAGGTTCAACGTAGCGTAGATTATAACATTGTTAGGAAACTAACTTCCAAATATGAATACTTGTCCCTCTACATATACCCATTCGTTACTTTTAGAACGAACGTGCATATAGACATACTTATTATACGTCCCTTTCGGGTCATCATACGAATGTTGTTTGTGCACAATCTAAATTACATTGATATATCTGTATTTGCATACAGTAAAAAATAATTTATTTCAGTACTTTACGATACTATATGCATATTGTCAGTGAATACATTTACGAACATTTGTATAGACCTAAAGTTACTAGAATAAGGTAATATACGCATAACCATTACTTAACTGCACTAACAATTTTGTGCATGTCGAGATATATGGTTGATAAAGATACTCAAACACTCACCATGGAAAAGTGCAAAGCGGCCGGTGATGTTCCCAACAAACCGCGGTAAGCTGGCGGCAAAATTATTGTGGGCCGAGCCTCGATATGAGTAACGCCTACCCCTCCATTGAGCCAACAGTCAATAGAAGAAACAATTGAAACGGTTACTTCCACTACATAACAACAGTAAAAGGACAAAGGCAAAATCCATAATGGTAGAGCAAGAATTGACACATCTGATAAACCTAATACCCGCTGACCTTGCAAAGCCATTAAACGTAAAGGTGTACCGACCGGCCTATGTTACATGTTACTCGACAAAAAGGTATGTCTAATACCCTTACATCCCATCACGATATCGCATTGCGTCTGACGGCGCTTACCTGTGTTAGTCAAAGGAACTTCCTTTTCATCGAGCAAGTTTTTCAACACCCTAGGCAGTGAACCTAATCGTTGTAGTGTAGTATTAGGGTAAGCCACGAGAATTGATATCGTTCTCTAGGGGAATAGGAATGCTAGTGAGAGGTTACTATGTTAAGGTTGGGGTTGAGGAAAATTAATTTTTATCGTTTATATTTTTTAGGAAATGGAAAGTCTGCGAATCGGGGTTTGGATTTGGGGTTGGTATTTCTACCGATGCTTCTACTATCTAATTATCTAATTAACTAAGGTGAGGGTAGTCTATGTCTAATATTGTGTGTGCTCGTGGTGGTTTAAAGATGTGTTTACTTAGGTTTTATTACTCCTTAATTATCTCCTATTGATGGTTGAATTGTCACGTCCTTATCCTTAATGGTTGTGTGTCAAAGATTAAGTAGGGTATGATTTTTCCCTACTCTTTGAAACTACCAAAGGTTATCACCTACAAAGTCTCTAGGATTTATAAACTTTAAAGGTACTCTTGGGATGGTTTAGCGACAACAACTCTAGGTGCTATAAATTAAGGTTCACAAAGATTAATCAAGCATTAACTACAACGGATGACCTCAGCATTACTAGATCATTAACAATTAAGATAAGAGACAACCAATCAATATTCAATAACTAAGTTTCATATATCTAAGCAAACACACAAATAAATTAGCGGACATAAGGAGAACATGCAAGCATACACACAAATGGTGAAGACATAATTAAATTAATGAAGTAAAACACTTATCTTGATGTAATTTAGGGTTTGGAACCCTAAATCTTGTGAAGACAGCCTTGGTTAGAGTTTAGGTTTTTAATCCAAAGACTACACTCAAAATTAAAAATTAGGATTCTATATATAAGATTACATTAGCGGCCAGCGTCACCTTGTAATTTGTGGCCGAGTGGTCATTCGTCAATAGATTTTCTTCTTGGCGTTAGTCTTACGAAAGCCTCACCTTATGCTTGTGGCAAGTCCCTGATTAATAAGCGCCGATGCATTAAATCTAGGCGATCAAAGGTTGCGATGACCTCTTTATTTTAAAGGCTGACGATGCAGTAACAGCAATTTGGCTACTGAGCCATCACAAAAGAAATTGTCACGGCGTGCATGATAACACCTGGCGCCGTCCCCTTCGGTTCAGCGGTTTGAGTGGCTCGATTCTTGACTTTGGCCATTTTTCTTCATTATATTAGCCTTTTAAATGCGAGATAAGTGTCATTCCAGCATTTTGCCTTCAAGATACCTAAAAGTGAAAAGGAACGATATTAAGTAATAACGGATACAAAAGTGATCAAATAAGGGCTTAAACGACCCTGTTGATCCCAGTTGAGCAAACGATCTAATATAGAAACTGACTTAAACAAAGTGTTAGGAATTAGAAATTCCAGGTATTAAAGAGTCGGTCACCTCAAGAACATGTAATCGTTAGAGCTTCGTGAGTCATAGTACTTTTATGTTAAGTAGTATTTAGTTTTGTAACACGTGGAGGACGGACCAGTCTTTACCACTATATATGCACGATCCACACCCGTTGTGGCGTTTTATGTAAGACTATAAATACTCTCTACTTCCCAAGGTAGAGAGTTGGAGCTCATAATAATTTTTCTTTCTCTGCTATGTTCCTAAACCTCTAACTTTCTCTCTCAAAACCTCCTTGTCGCCTCCTTGTGATTATGGTTTAGTGTGTTTGTGAAATTCAATATCCTACAATTGGTATCAAGAGCCATGGTTAGATCATATCTTGCACATCTTTGGATTTCTAGTGGTTTTTAGGTGGTTTTAGAGTTTGAAAAAATTTTAGTGGTTTTGCATCATTTGGTTGATTTCTTGTGTTAAAGCTTGGATTTTGTTAGTACTCTTTTGTTTAGAATCATCACAAGTGTTTAGGTTTTCATTTGGTAAGCTTGAATCATCTTGGTTGGGTTGTTTTTGATTGAAAAGTGATGTTTGTGAAGTTTTCTTGCTAGTGACTTGACCTACGTATTACTTTTCTTGCTAGCGACTTGCTTTACATTTTTGTAGTGAGTTGCGGTTTGTGGAAGTAGCGACTTAGACTTAGCGACTAACAGTACAAGTAGTGGATTCTCCACTACGGTGTTAGCGGCTTAGTGTTAGCGACTTGGTAAGCAGCGAGTTGCTATTTAGCGACTTGATTCTTTAGCGACTTGTATCTTAATTCTTTGCCAAAATTTCTTGCTTGACAGAATGGCGAGTTGCTATTTAGCGACTTGTCTTTTGTTTTGCGACTTGGGACTTTAGCAACTTGGTGGAATAGCGAATTAGTAGTTAGCGACTTGGTGCATAATTTTCTAGCAACTTGGGTGATTTTTCACGGTTTCTCTTGATTTAGTAAAATCCGGTGAAAGAATCTATTTCTCGGTTTAATCATAGAGTTATAAAATCCCGTTTAATTTGTCATCATGTCTACCAACGTTCCTACAATCATCTCCATGTTCTTGAGGATGTTCAAGCGGTGGTTGAATACTTCGTCCACCCATGCTTGACCCGACTACGACTCTTGGGCTCAACGAATCAGTTATCTTGTCTTGGAAAGGAAAATGGAGTCAACATTCTCAAATCCATTGATGAAGGACCATATCGGGGTGAGACAACTAGAGACTAATTGATCTGATGAAGATGGAACAATGATCTATGGAATTGACCGACCAAAGACATATGATGAGCTTGATGATAGGAGAAAAGAGATTCGATCGTCTCAGGTCTTCTAACGTTCTTCAAGGTCTTCCAAAAGATATCTACAAGCGATCAATCACAACACGAAGCCAAGGCGTGTGGGATAATGTCAAGATGCTTCTCTCCGGTTGAATTAACTATGGAAGACAGAGAATCACAACTCTATGATGAATTTGAACACTTCAAGATGAAACCGGATGAGAGTGTCTATGAGTACTATGTGAGATTCCATAAGCTTGTTAATGATATGAGGAACATCAGAATGACTATGCCTAACATTAATTTGAACTCAAAATTTGAACAACATGAATCGAATGGCACAAGTTTGTCACTTCTGTGAAGCTCACTAAAGGATTGAAGAATACAAACTATGAGCAACTGTATGCCTTCCTTCTCCAAAATGAGAGACATGCTATGTTTGAAAAAATGATTCTTAATCAGTTCAAAACCAACCAAGGTGAAACAAGCTCATCAAATGATTCAACTGCATTTTACTCAAACATGGGAATCACAACCAAAGCATCACAAGTCATACCCATGGGTAATGGTAATCACAAACTCATTCCACGTCCTATGATCAAACAAAATTTGATTAGTCAAAACATGAACTCTCTTCCACACACCAACAACAATCTCGGAACGCTTCCAACCCACATAATCAAGCCACTTGTGAGATGGGAAGGTTATGTAGTGCAGCCAGTTAAAGAAACGGCAATGTGGGCTCAAGAGAGGTGGAGCGGTAGAGGTTATGTTGCAAATCGGAATAGAGAAGGAATGGAAATCAGGGTCAAGAAAAGCCAATAAAATGTTACAATTGTGGAGGTGAAGGACACATTGCAAGGAACTACACATCACCAGCGTCCTCGAATCTTGATTACTTGAGAGATAAGATGTTGCTTGTCAAGCTCGGGATAATGGTGCTGCTTTGGATGAAGAGGTTGTTGTTTCTTCTTGAGGGCAATGCCAAGACCTATGATGCGGATGTGGATGAGCGACCAATTCGGAGATAGGTCACAATCATCGAACCTTTCAAGTCGTTGATTGTGATGCATCACGACTCGATGTGGATGATGGACCCTCGCACACAATTTTATGGCTAGCATTTCTCCAATGGTTCTCCTCGGTCTCATCTTCACCACAGGCTGGTCCATCCAAAGACAAACTCATTAGAAGTACTAAAACTATATGATGATCTTGATGTACAAAAGATGCATGACAAAGTACAATCAAATGAAACTATTGAATCAAATATTGAAAACATGGGTAATATCAATGTTGTCCCATATGATCAATATGTGAAACAAAGTGAAAGTGAAGTTGTACCAAGTGATGCATCTTCTGCGATCAACAATGACTATGTTTTTATGAATACTTGCATGTGCCCCTGATGATCTTTGTTATCTCATCTTAATGCCTATAAAGAAGCGTGTTGCTATTTATGAACAAGCGTGCAATTTGAGTTGACCACGTGGCGAGGAAATGGATGACCAAATGCTTACAACTATTAGAAAAAGTAGGTTTAGAGAAGAAGTATTAAAACAAGAGTTACACTCCTTACAAGAAAAACTTTCAAAAACTGCTAAGCAAAAACAAGAACTTCAAGAAAAATGCTTAAGCAAGAATTCAGTGCTAAGGAATCAAAACTTTTGAATGATTTTTCTAATCTAAAACCTTGAAAAACAAGCTTGAAAATAAGTTGTACGTACAAGGAAACACCATTAGATTTGCTCATGATCACTAAGCATAGAGTCCTAGCGATAAGCATAGCATTTCCCCTTGTTGAGGAACCAAATCGAGTCATTAAAAGGGTAGAAATGCTCATAAGGTTCTTTATGATGCAAGGAAATCCTTAAACCTAGCAAACCTAGTTGCTTGAGTGCCTGAGGAGGAAGATAAGAAATCGAAGAAATCACTAGGGAAAAGTTAAACAAGAAACTAGTTGATCCAAAATGTAAAGAAAAGAAAGTAATCATCACACCCCATGATTACAAAAGGGAAAATTGGATTGCTTAACAAGTTTAAGCCTCGGACATTGTTAACTCCCGACAAGTGTTACGGAAAATGGACTTAGATAAGCAGAAAGTCTGAAAATATTGTTGAAACCAACCCCCTTAGAAAAATGCCTAGAAGCGTGTATCCTCTAATACACCAATGCATCTAGTTCCTAGAACAATTGCCACTTAAAGCAAGACCTTAATCAGTCAATATGTTATTTTTCAACTATTTGTTGATTTTGAGAAAACTAGTAAGAAAAGGATCACACAGGTATAGCGGAAGGGAGAAAGAGGTTTTGAGCAAACTAAAGAATGTTATTTAACTGAAGTCATCCCTGTCTTTAAACAACTAAAGATCATGGGGAATGGTCAGTTAAGAAGTTGAGTTAAATTCCATTAAATGATTGTTGAAAGGAAGAACTTATCCTTAAAGATATGTTGAATATTCCTTTTCAGTCCATCTTCTTCCAATTTCATGCTCCACTTCATGTCATGTCAGAGCTTGAAAAAATCTAATTCAAACTTTGATTGGATGATTTGGTTAAACATTTTGTCTAAACTAGAAGTTGACATTTTAATTTACAACTAAAATATCAACATCTTAAAGAAAATGTCAAAACTTCAAATATCAAGACATCCTCGGATGCTCGAGTTTGATGCGTTTTTCAAATTAACAGCGTGATGACGATTCAAGCTCATTGCAACACGATCGGAAAGTTGAAAGCCCAAATCTCTCAATTAAAGGGTCAAAAGAACAATATGATAGGCTCCCAAATGCCTCCTCCTTTAGATTCTCCGAATTCTCAAACTTTTCATCTTCAAAACTTAGTTGATGCCTTACAAAAGGAAGAAAGTTTCTAGAAGAAAATGAAAAGGTTAAGCGACATTTTAAGAGTTATATGATTCAAAAAGTCACCCGTGACAAAAACAACGAAAAATAACGTCTTTACAAATTGAAATCTGAGAAGTCGAAATGAAACTACCACTTGTTTTCAATAAGAATGTTGTCTCAAAGTCACCCTTAGATTGCAAATACTTGTGACGATTAAATATATTCCTCCTCATCTTAGGAATAATGAACATGCTTTTCATGACTCTTGTGCTCCCTAAGGATAGTCTAGAATGTCTCCGTGAGATTGTTGAAGAGGATTTCATTAACAAACCTCTTGATAGTGAAATTAGGTTTGCTTGCCTCGAGGCCAAACGATCTCAAGAGTTGCTAGAATGTGTAATTGCAACATGTCCAAATCCTTAGGTGAAAAAAGGCAAAGCTATGAAGCCTTGTTCTATGCCTAGTGCCAAGCGAGGATCCGTTCTATGCCCATTCTTAAGAAAGTAAACACTAATGTGTTCCTTTAAGTAGTTGATTCGGAGATATGTTAGTGCTAAGAAGGTGAACTTTAGTGTGTCTCTAAATAGCTCAAATCACGATCTTAGAAAGTATACATTAATGTGCCTTCTAGTAGTTCGGATCCTTGCATCAAGTTGAGGAATGCAAAAATTAGATCAACAACTAATGTTCCCATTCCTCTGAAGTGTCGGTGACTTTAAAGCGGCGGTCAAAGTCTCAAGACAATACAAGGAATGATAGGACCTGCAAGCTAAGAATGTGCATTGGAAGAGAGTAGAAGACCAATCTAGGAACTTGAAGCTTGTGTTGAATAAAACAAATCGTGTTGATTCTAGTATTAGCCTTAAGCGTACATAATTAATTAGTCGATACTATTGCAAACCTTGTAATGATGTTTGCTTGAATTACTGTTATAATCATGAATGTGGTGTAAATGCTTTGTCTATCTTTGTCCCAAATGCCATTAAAATTGTTAAGGCTAATAATGGGTGCAAAAGAAGACAAAAAGGCAAAAAGCGAAAGATTGTTAGAAAATAGTGGAAGCCCTTGGGAAGAACATTTATAAAGATAGGTTATTATTGGATACCTTTTGTCATAGAA
>OU343217.1:208707417-208757514 GCA_910596185.1 Chrysanthemum makinoi | reverse complement strand
GGGAATTAAAAAAGATTGTATGGACAATGTGCACGAGTTGACTATACAACCAAATGGTAACAATATATGGAGTGTCCTTAGGAGAATTTGTTTTAAAATGTGGTATTTATATGGCAGGAGAAACAATAGAGTATTTAGGATACTAAAAGTGATTGGGTGATCAAGTACAAATTAATCAGTTAAACTGTTAGATTGAGATTAATGAGTATTCATGTCAAAAAACGTACCCAAGCAAAGAGTAAGAGATGTGGAGAAGAAGTGGCTTGTAAAGTTGAATTATATGAACTGAGGATGATTGTAGTATGGAATCCAATGGAATAGAGTGCTGTTTGGTATTGAGATCTGAAGTTCAGTGTTTGCTGCACAGGTTGTATGGTTATTTGCATTCTTGAATGTAGTCAGTTGGGATCTTGTTCTTCATGAATGATCTGTACCTTTTAAAGATCATTGTTTTTCAGGCCATAACAGTGAGAAGTACCTTGTATATTGGAGTCTAATCTGGTATGACTGTACCTTACTAGTTCTTGTAGTTATGCTAGTTTGGACTAGGGAGGAAACTAGTATCTATTTTGGATGAAAAGGAGGTCTAAGTTGGATATAAGATGTACCATAAAGTAGGGCTTCTCATTGTGGAGGGTATATGGCCTAGGAGGGGAGTGTAAGTAGTATGGAATTAAGAGTGGTGAAAGATGACACTTTATGGTCCATACTTTACATTCCCACATGAGGTTTGGTCCCACTGAAGGAGTGTGTTCCTAGTTATATGAAGCCATTCATGAGATGGAAATGTAGTATAACTGGCAGAGCCCTTCAGTGGAGTGGTTATGGGTGCCTAGTGAAGCCATTAACTCTACCTATTGTGGTTACTGTGGGTGTTGGTTGAGTAATAATGGTAGGAAGGTAAGATGGAAATGTAGCTAGATGGTATATGTGCAGTTATTAAGGTGAATTGGTGTTGTATGCAGTAATGGCTAAATGCTCTGGTCTTAATGTGTTGGGCAAAAGTACTGGTTTATCAGATATAGTGGTAGTATTGTTATGGATATATAGTATGTAGTTGTATGTTCAGTTTGTATGAGATTTGGGGTCTGTCCAAAATCTCTTGTGTCTATTCTTATGATGTACATATGTTTGGGAAGTTTAATATAAATTCATCTTTTGCACCAAAAAAAAAAATGCAATTATAAGTAATACTCCCTCCGTCTTAAAAATTTTTGTCCTCTATTGACTTTTTTAGTCTTTTTTCTTCAACTTTGACCATAATTATTTTTGTTTATGTTATATAATATTTGATGAAAAATATATTAATGTATTGAGTTTTAAATATATTTTCATTGGTATAGTTTTTATCAAGTATTATATAACATAAATAAATATATTAATTATCAAAGTTGAACAAGAAAAACTGGTCAAAGTCAAAGTGGATAATAAAAATAGGACGAAAGAAAATAATAATAAAGGGTGGTCAATTTTAAAATGTTGATAATAGAGTTTGTTAGAGAGGTGATCGAGAGACGTGTTGTCTTGAGAGGATGAATTCATGCCCATGTAAAACAAAAATATCATGCTATAACATCTATAAAAGTGCATTCGGGTGAGCGTACGACCCGAACGGATCGGACTGACCGAGACCGGACTGGACCGGATCGACCACATTCGATCTGGTTCGCGGTCTCGGCTTTTGGGCTAATCCGGTCTCGTCTGGTCCGGATTAAAACCGACGAATTTGAGCTAATTTGGCCTTGTTGGACCGAAGGACCGAGACCGAACCGACCACATTCGGTCCGGTCTCGGTCTAAGATTTTTGCCGAAATCGAGTCTCGATCCGGTCCGATCTTAGCCGGTCCGGTCCGTTTTTTGAACCGTGCACGCCGCATAACACAAACATTCTGCTATTAACTCACATAGAGTAAACAATTAATTATCCGGCTCACGAATTTTTATTATTTGATTTATCTGAAAATATATCAGTCAAATTATTTAGATGATAAAAGCAAATAATTGACTAGTTAATGCAAATAATTGACTAGTTAATGTTATTTTTAAGAGAAAGTTCAATCAAGACTTATATTAACCTGCATACTTAAAAACAATTCTTAGCCACTCATTTTATATAAGAAAAAAATGAAAGTATAAGTTGATATTTTCAATTAAATCCCCATTCAACCCTCATTTTTCTTAAAAATACATATCTCAAGAATTTTAAATCATTAACTTATATAAATTACACCACCGTAATAAGTATTTAATTATCTTTTAATAAATAGACATTTTTATATATTTTTGACAATTTATTATTATTATTATTATGGAGGGGGGAGGGTTGTTTTATTCAGTACAATATTTTGTTATATCACATGTGATATAACCTAATTTATAAGTTCGAACACTCATCATGCTATCGTAAGATGGGCATAAATTATACATGTAAAACTTCAAATGATTTATTATTTTTGGCATTGAAAAATACACATCCTTAACTCTCTAAGTTTCAATCATATATCACACATAATTTTTAAACCTCTAAATCAATACAGTTTATTCATTAAAGTTGGAGAAAATAGAAGAATTTTATTTTTTTAAATTCAAATTCGTTTTATGTATCACATGTGATATGAAACTAATATGTAAGTTCGAACACTCAACATGCTCTTGTAAAATGAGTATAAGTATTGTATAGAACTCAAAAGGATTCATCATTTTTTTTTCATTGAAAAATATCAATCCTTAGCTTTCCAACCATATATCGCACTAATATTTGAACCTCTAAATCAATACGTTTTATTCATAGAAGTTAGTGAAAATTGAAATAAAATTGATATATTACATGTGATATAACACTAATATGTAAGGACGGACACTGAACATGTTTTCGTAAAATGAGCATAAGTATTTGTATACAACCCCAAAAGATTCACCTTTATCTGCACACAAAAAATACTTGTGTCCATTATACGACAATACGTTCTGTCTGTGAATCTAGAAATTAGTCTTAATCACATCTGATATATCAAACAAACTTGAATATCAAAAAGAGAATTTCATATATTTTTTTTCAACTTCTATGAAAAAACTGTAATGATTTGAAAGTTCAAAAATTATCTCTGATGTATGGTTGGAAATCTAAAGATTTATATTTTTAAATGCAGAAAAACGGTAAATCATTTAGAGTTCTATACAAATACTTATGACAATTTTATAACAACATGTTGAGTGTTCGAACTTATAAATTAGTGCTATATCACATGTAATATATCATACAAACTCATGTATCGAGAAAATAACTCCAAAAAAACTAAAAATATATATATTTTTTGCTTAAAATATAAGAAAATGACCCTCTATTAAATAAATAAATTTTTGTTTTAATCGTGTAATTTGTTTTACTTAATAATTAACGGTTTTAAAGATTTATTATTTTTAAAAATGAATAGTGAAAGTTAGTTTTATTATGAAAAAGAGAGTGAGAGGGGTGAATGTAATCAATTAGGTGTTTTATTTTAGTTAAAAATAAATGACTGTGATTGATTTTTATAATATCTAAAGTATCTCGCCTCTGTTTTTTAAAAATATATATCTTGTAGCGTTAAATTGATTATTATTTTGAAACGAGTGACCATTAAATTACTACTAGTGTAAAGAGATAATTATTTAAAAAAATATATAATTTGCATTTTTGTTGGGTTTTTGGTTCCTTGAATCATGAATTACTTTAGGTACTGGAACCACGGACAGGTTTGATATAACCACGGACAGAAGTATGAAACCGCTGATAAAGACAAACCACTAGTAGTAATGTGTAACCACGGATGATATATTGTAACCACCGCTAGTGTTTTGTATAGTCGGTTTAGTTTATTGTATTAGATAAATATGGTAAAGATATTTATCTTGTAGGTTACGTATTGTATTATGTAAAGGACTCCTTAGTCTATAAAAGGAGGTCCTAGGTTAGATTAGATATACATAAGTTTTATATCTAAAGGTCGATACACTTCAAGGTTGCAAAACCCTAATATTGTAAGAGTATTCGTATTAATAAATAATATTGAGGTGTTGAATGATAACTGTTCTTCTTCTTAAGGTTAAGTGTTAAATTCCGCATAATACTTAATAAGTTGTTATTCCAAGTCAGTTTCTATATTAGATCGTTTGCTCAACTGGGATCAACAAGTGGTATCGGAGCTTGTGATCTAGAAACTGTAATCAAGAAGAGGTTAAGTTAAGTTTTGTTCAAGGAAGATAAGATGTCTGACGAAACTCACATGGTGATCGCCAGGTACCCATGCTCAAGCATGGTGAGTATCAAATCGGAGAATGCAATGAGGCAATACATTCGTATGATTGATTATGCTCTATGGGATGTCGTTGAAAAGGGAGACACTCTTCCTAAGAAGGGTGAGGATGGCAAAGAAATTACCATTGTTAGTGAAATTGATAAGGCTAAGAGAAAGCTGGAGATCAAGGCTCACAGTATTCTCTCCATGGGAATACCCAATGACTATGCTTTGGACTTTGAACAATACGAGTCTGCTAAAGAATTACTGGATGCTCTTGAGACAAGGTTTGCTGGCAATGAAGCTACTAAGAAGTCCAGGATGAATATGCTCAAGCATCAATTTGAAACCTTCACGCTTCCTGGAGAAAAGATTGATGGCATACAATAGACTTCAAAACTTATCAGCCAATGAAGTCTGAGATTATAAGGTTCTTCAAGAAGATATTAATTTGAAGTTCATTAGAGTCTATCATCTCGAATGGGTTATTCATACAATTGTGTGGAGGAATAAGGAGGACTTTCATAAGATGACTCTGGATAATCTCTTCAACAACTTGAAGGTTTATGAGTCTGAGAATAACTTTGCTAATGCGTCTTCTGCTAATCAAAACATTGCTTTTGTATCCACTAATCACAAGAGCCAAAGATGTATCCATCTGCCTATGGTATAACCACGCTATTGCAAACAATACCACTGTTAGTGATAATGTCGTGATGGTGCAATTTGTGCTTTTCTCTGGCGATTTAACTACTAGTGTTACTGTGTTGAATCAAGATCTGGATCAAATTGATCCCGATGATCTGGAAGAGATTAATCTTCAATGGCAAATGGCAATGTTAACTCTCCAAGCAAGGAAGTTTCTGAGGAGGACTGGAAGACAAGTTAAGTATGATGGTCAAAGGAGAGCAGGTTTCGACAAAAGCAAGATGGAGTGCTTTAACTGCAAGAAGAAGGGTCACTTTGCAAGAGAATGTCGAGCTCCTAAGAGGATTGAAGTGTTAAGGATCAAAGAAATCTGCTTCTTCTTCAGCATTGGTGGCTCAAGATGGTCTTGGTGATTATGATTGAGTGATCGATTGAAGAAGGACCCAATGCAGCTTCTTGCTAGTGAAGCTTCAAAAGAGCATAACTTTGCTCTTATGGCTTATTCTTCATCTTCTGGTTCGGATTATGAGGTATCTAATGAGTCTACTTGTTCTTTTAAATCATGTCATGATAACTTAGAATCTCAAAAAGCTATCACTGAGAGTATGAGAAGTAGAAAGACTAACTATGGATAACTTAGGTTATAGAGTTGGTCTAGAGAGTGTAGAAGAGAAGCTTAAATACTGTATTAAATGTGAGTTTGAGTATGTAGATAAGATCAATATATTAGGTGGTGAAATTGATCATAAAAATAGAGAGATTAAAATGCTTAAAGAGAAACTTGAACTAGCAGAGAGTGCCAAACAAAAGGCCCTAGATGAAAAAGAAAAACATATTGTAAGGGTACCTAAAACACAATTTTCTTCTGATCTGGTTCATAAATCTATAGAGAGTCATCTAATGCAAAAGGGTTCTGGGATAGGTTACAACAATATGCCACCACCCACTCTTATGCAACATGCACCACCTGCTAAAGAACTGTCATTTAGTAGTGAATTCAGTTTAACAAACCTGTTGAAGGAATAAGTAAGACAGAGACACCTAAGATAAGTTCTGATACGTCATCTGATGCTCCCATCATTGAAGATAGGGAATCAGATTCTGAGGATGATAGTAAAGTATCAACACAGCCTAAAAAGTTAGAATCTATTAAGAAAGTTGATACTAGACAAGCTAACCTTGTACCTAGATTTGGAGCTCAAATAACTAAGAAAGTAGTAGAATACAAGGAAGTACCTAGGAACAAATGAAAAGATATATACCTAGGGGCAATCAGAGAAACTTTAATGGTCTAATATCTAATAGGTTAGGTAATGAGTTTCAATGTGTCAAGAAAGGTTGTTATAATTGTGGTAGTTTTGAGCACTTACAGAGAAATTGTTATAAAACAGACCACAAGTGTGGAATCATTGGAGGAGGGTAAATCACCAAAACTTTTCAAAGAAAACAAACCCTCATCCTAACAAAAACATGATTCCTAGAGCAGTGTTAATGAGGAATGGGAATACAAAATCAATTGTCATTGCTTCTCCCAAATGGGTTCCAACCATCGCTAAGCAAAGTGTAAACATGGCTAAGCAAAATCAAACCACTGATAAGCCAAAAATCACCACAGATAACAAAGAAGTTTTTAAAATTCCAAAGGTGATAACTGATACAGTGGTTGGAAATCATTTTATTCGTTAAGGCCTCAACTAGTTGGCAATGGAAACCTAAGACCAAGGTTTTACATCATGTCAATCGCATCAATGGACCTAACCAAATTTGATTATATTGATGCACAGGCGACCCAAGTCAGATTGGCTTGGGTCCACAAAAGGAACTAAATTGTTTAATTTCATGTGCAGGGCAATCTACAAGATGAGCTAAAAGACAAAGGAGTTTTGATAGTGGTTGCCTGGGCACATGACTGGGGATGGGAGCAACCTGGAGGATTTTGAAGCTTTTGATGGAGGATATGTGGCATTTGGCAATGATCCAAAGGAAGGAAAGATACTTGGAAGAGGCACAATCGAACAGGAATTTGGACTTTGACAAAGTCTACTTGGTACAGGGACTTAAGTACAATTTATTCAGTGTTTCTCAAATGTGTGATAAGAAAAACTGGGTACTTTTGGTGAAACTGAGTGTGTGGTGTTGTCTCCTGAGTTTAAGATGCCCGATGAGAAGTTTATACAACTTAGGTACCTAGGAAAAATATATATTGTTTTCATCTTAAAGATGTAATTCCTAATAGGTCCTTAACTTGTTTGTTTGCTAAAGCATCTGTGGATGAGTCTAAGTTATGGCATCGAAGATTAGGTCACCTCAATTACAAAACAATCAATAAACTGGTTAAAGGGAACTTAGTGAGAGGGTTACCTTCTAAGGTTTTGAGTGTAAGGAACCTGTGTGGCTTGTCAAAAGGAAAACAACATAGAGCTCTTCAAGTCCAAAACTGTCACCACCATTTCACAACCACTGTTTATGCTTCATATGGACTTATTTGGACCTACTTTGTCAAGAGTTTGAACCATAAGCAGTATTGCCTAGTTATCAACAGGATAGTAGATTTTATTGGGTTTACTTTTTGGTCAAGCAAGAGTGAAACTAGTGAAGTTCTCAAGAGTTTCATTATTAAGATAGAAAATCTAGTAAATCATGTAAAGATAATCGATGTGATAATGGAACTGAAGTTAAGAATGCCGTGATGAATCAGTTTTGTGTAGATAAAGGTATCGAAAGTTGATCGGTTGTACAGGTCCGATTGGATCTTTGATGTATCTCACTGCATCTAGGCCATATAATGTTCTCAGTGATGTGGTGTGCAAGATTTCAAGTCACACCTAATTCATCACACATGAATGCTGTTAAGAGAAATTTTAGGTATCTTAAGGGTCATCCTAAATTGGGCCTTTGGTACTCAAAGGATTCTCCTTTTGACTTGGTGGCCTACACAGATAATGACTATGCTGGTGCTAGTTTGGATAGAAGTCTACAATCGAGGTTGTCAGTTTTGGAAGCAGACTTATTTCATGGCAAAGGTAAAAGCAAACTATTGTGGCAAATTCTACAACTGAAGCTGAATATGTGGCCAAGCTAGTTTGCTGTGGTCAAGTTATATGGATTCAGAATCAATTGCTGGACTTTGGGTACAATTTTATGCATACTAAGATTTACATTGATAATAACAGTACAATATGCATCATTAAAACTCCTGTTTTACATTCTAGAACTAAACATATTGAGATAAGACATCATTTTATTAGAGATTGTAATGAGAAAGGGTTGATTCAAATGGTAAAAATCCATACGATTTCAATGTTGTTGATCTTCTCACCAAAAGCTTTTGGTGTGGGAGGTTTCAGATCTTGTTGTTGTATTGGAATGATTATTCGCTAAATTCTCAAATTGTTTTGTACCAGTTTGTATATGTATTGAACTGTTATTATGTAATCTTAGTTTTGCTATTTTTGTTTCTAACCAATGATAGTTTGTTTCTAACCATGATGGTTTGGTCAACCAATGCTAGTTGTCCTGTTTTCACTAACCATTTTGCAGATACAAGAAAGATCATTATAGAAGTAAAAGAAGTATGAAGCAAATTGTTCATTCATTCATTCGATAAATCAGCCATTACATTACAGAGTACAATCATCATCAAATGCAACTACAAGAAAAGAGCTATACATGATCTACTAATCCTAATCTAGTTCATATCATCTATTCCAACATCTAACAGTCTGTTGATATGCATGATCGCTAACATCTTTCACACTAGATGCTGGATATGCGTTTGTGAAGTCTTGCATAACCACCCATTCCTTCTATCTCGATGGTTGGAGATGCATGACTACTATGACGAGGATGCTAAGTGATCAAATGGAAAGTATGGATTGATGAAAACGTTGATGATGACGATGACCACAGTAGATGAAGCACGAAGGACATAGTCATATCATACTGTGATCTGGTTTCACCCAAAAGCATCATTCCATTTTCCTTTTCCCTTCCCCACGAAGAGTAGAAGCACGCACAAACCGGTGCTGGTAGACCAAGAACCACCTCTCTCGTTGTTGGGAGTGGTGGGTTTGCTCGTGGTCTTGTTTGGGTTGGGATGATGAAGGTTGGGGTTTGAAGTTTTCTTCTTAAAGAGTCATCAGAGTCCTCCGGTGCATCACTTGATCCACCACACTATAATCTTCTGATGATGGAAGAAATAGGGATTTTCTTGGTCTTGTTTCTTGTGGAGGGAGATAAAACTGCCATGGGTTAGTGTCTTCTTCTGATGATGATGAGGATGAGGAGGTTGTTAGATCAACAACTTCTGGTTTATTCCAACTAGGGTTCCATATGGTGACTGGAGTTGATTGTGGATTTTGGAGTACTTAGGGTTTTGATGATAATTGGTGTGTGCGTTATATGAGTTTTGGGTTCTTTTATAAGCAGAGTAATGGGCTTTGGAAGTAAAAGAGGCAAAGGTTAAATGTGGTTAAGGAGTTAATGAGCTTCTTGGGTATTGGACTAATATTAATCCAAAAAGTTAACCATATTGACTTATATGTTCTAATCACGGATAGGTCATTTGGATCCTCTGATGGCTTTTTCTAACCATCGACAACAACCTCTTCTCTGTGTTTGTTTTCTCTGTTTTATCTTGCGTATGAAGGATCCGTACATAAGAGCTGATGTGTTAGCTGCTTGTGTTGTTAATTTAAAAAAATTGTGTAATACTTCATATTTTTGTAAGATCTATTTCATCATACCACAGATTTACTTTCTATACCTCTTGGAATTTTGGTTGAAGTGCTACTTTCTATCCACGGATGGTTTGTTTCTAAACACGGATAGCTGTTCTCAAGAACGGATAGCATTTCGTTTGAATTGGATACTACAGGGGCTGCTTGGTAACTTTTGCAAAAGTATTATTTCCCAAATCACGGATGGATCATTTCTTTGATCTTCAAACCACTTC
This sequence comes from Chrysanthemum makinoi, assembly GCA_910596185.1. Lineage (NCBI taxonomy): Eukaryota > Viridiplantae > Streptophyta > Magnoliopsida > Asterales > Asteraceae > Chrysanthemum > Chrysanthemum makinoi. The sequence continues at coordinate 208,747,635 of OU343217.1, read as the reverse complement.
TATTGGCGCTCTCACTAACCCTAATCACTTATCTTTGCATAATTCACAAAACCCATATCATCACCTTCATTTATCACAATGGCTGAAAAGTATTCCACTTCACATAACCTTGTTGCTATTCTCACAAAGAATGATAGATCTGAAGGGTTTCATCAAATGATTGATTTCCTTGTTCACAATCCTATTCACTATGCCTTAACTGTTACACCAACCATTTTTAAAGCCTACATACATCTTCTGGAGAATGCTAAGCTTGAAAAGGATGGAATAGAAGTGTTAGCGCTCAAGTTGTGATGAGAAGGCTATTTCTGTTTCTGAGGAGATCATTAGGGATGTTTTTAAAGCTTGATGATGATGGTGTTGATAATCTTTCGATGTTGAGATTGTTGCTAGTTTGGAAAGGTTAGGTTATACCCACAGAGGTGATAAGGTACAATATTTTAAGAGTTTCTTTTCAAAACAATGGAAGTTTCTTATTCACACCTTATAGATGTGTATGAGTAATAAGACCACCGGATTTAATGACTTTCCTTCCAAAATTGCTACTGCTATTATTTGTTTGTCTGATGGAAGAAAGTTTAATTGGTCTAGGATGATCTATGAGGGGCTAGTTCAAAACATTAGAAAAAAGGGTAAATACTATTTGTATCCTAGGTTTGTTCAATTGATTGTGGAAAGTCAAATAGAGGAGCCTGTTGAGCATACTCAGGAGTATGAAGTAAATCATATGCTTTCTAAGGTTTTTGCACATATGAGGAATCAGCCACACAATGTAAACATTATAGATGTTCCTTTATTTCCTCATATGATTCCTTTGTCCACTGATCATGAGTTTGATGAGGATTCTACTCCAACTGAAACCATCTGCGATGCAACTCTAATCCCTGATAGAATACCTGTAATCGCTGACGTGTATCTCAACCCCATTTCTAGTCACCTCAAACCACTTATACAACCATTGTTTTCACTAGGAGATTGAAGGGCACTGAGCTACCTCGGCTAGTGCTGTGTGTTGCTCATGAGGTCAGGTGGTGAAGGTGACATGATGATAAGGGCTTCCACTACTGACATGCTTAGATGTCAGGATAGTGGAAAAATAAATAAGACCCAACCTTTGGCAACTCCTAATGTGGAGAGTTCCTTGGAACTTAACACGGGTGGAGGAATCCCTAGCCACTTGGCTCATACAGGTGCATAGATGTTCAGCTCTTCGATGCTATGTTTTCTATATCCAAGGATTCACCTCTCGGAGCATTCACACACCGAAGTGATGAGGATAGGTTGGAACCGAACATGAATTGACGGATTCTTAGTTTGTACACTATGACTTTTCCAATGAACCACTCTCTCGACCGCTTCACACATGTCGAAGTGGGGAGGATATTCTTGAACGCTTAAATGAATTGACGGCTAAATGTACCAAGATGGAGGAGACGATCTCGAATCTCAAGGAATTGGCAGGGTTTCATGAAAAGGATATTAGGCGCTGAAGCACAGTGGTTTGGTTTTGGAAAAGATAAAAAAGGCCTGGCTTGCTGCTTTAAGGAAGCTACGGAAAAGAAGGTGGACTCTCCAGCTCTGAACTGGAGGATGTATCCAAACAGGGGAGGAGTGAAGGCAAGAATTCAAGGGAGGATGTTAATGTATCTATGGAAGAAGATGTTGATAGTGGAGATCAAACATTTTGGTATCTGATAAAGATGGGAATGAGGCAGTTCTTGAAAATGTGAAGAAAGTTGTAGAGGATGTAGTACGAACACAAACACGATGGTATGTCTGAAACCACGGTTAGTACACTTCTAACCACCGATGTCGCAATGACATGGCAACTATAACCACTACAACTATACCTACTACAATCATACCACTGCTATTATAACCACTTCCACTATTGTCACAACTCTCTCTGTATCACCACCTAAGTCTAAAGAAGTTGAGAAAGAAGTTGCTAGTACATTGATAAATCTAAGCAAAACTTCATATATTTCTACACCTGTGATATTCTGTTCAATCTATGCAACTAAACCCAAAACCAGAGGAAAAACTTTAGTTATTGGTGAACCTCTGAAGAAGAAGGTGGTTCAATCTGATGTTGGAAAAGGTAAAGGGTTGCGTACAGAGTTGAAGTTTAAATCGAGCAAAGAAGCTTATGATGCAGAGTTTGTAAAGAATATGGTTGTTGAAGAACAAGAAGCTTTAGAGAAAAGAAAGCAGAAAGAAGACGAAGCTAGTCAGAGAATGTTAGCTATATGGTATGAATCACAAAACTTTCTTCAAGCTTCTCAACAAATACATGATGAATATACTGCACAAGAATGGAATTTGTTGGATGATAAGGAAAAGCTAGGCTTTTGGGATGGGCAAGAAAGGTTGGTAATGAAAGAAGCAAGTTATAAGAAAGAAACCTCAATGGCAATGTGATGAGGAATGTATTAATGAAAATTATTAAGAATTGTGCATTCACATTTCAAAATCTTAGTAAATGTTCATTTGAAAGAATTATTGAGATTTATGAAAGATGTATGAAGATTAATCATGATGATTACTGTCCAATGAATTCTGAGAAGGAAGAAGAGTGGATTAAGAAGCATGATGAGTGGATGCAAAGTAAAAGAAAGAGAAAATCTGAGATTCAAGAGACATCTGATTCTAAAAGATTGAAAGAAGTTGCAGATGTTAATCAAATTGTTTCTTATGAGTTTAAGCTTAATGATGGAAGTGAAGGAGTTTGAAAAATTCAAAGACTCAACAATGAAGTTTATGAGTATAATAAATTTTCACAAATGCTTCAGTATTTTGAAAGGGATGATTTGATGGATCTTTGGAGACTTTACAAGAATAAGTTTAGTGAAGTACATCCAACTGATTATCATGAGAGACTGGTCTATTATAATTTGAAGATTTTATTTGAACCAACTCATGATGAACCTGAATGGAAAGGACTTTACAATGGTACTGTAACAAGATGATTTTTATATCAAACTTGTGGAGTTCATGTTTTAACTGTTTCTGGAAAAGTTATTCACGTGCTTGTAGAAGGTGAATATCCTCAGTTGAATAAGTATCCATAAATTATTGTTCAGATGTTGAAACCTGGTATTATCAAGATGTTGTTACCCTATGATGGTCAAGCCTATGATTTGTTGAAGAAATATGAGACAATTCTTAAATCTCATAAGTGTTTGGCTACATCCTCCATTTCAGATGTTTTGAGCTTAAAGGAAACTTGAGAATTTTGTTGGAATGTATCAAGTTTAGGGGAGGATTGTTGGGTTTTGGTTCCTTGAATCATGAATTACTTTAAGTACTGGAACCACGGACATGTTTGATATAACCACGGACAGAAGTATGAAACCGCTGATAAAGACAACCACGGCTAGTAGTAATGTGTAACCACGGATGATATATTGTAACCACTGCTAGTGTTTTGTATAGTCGGTTTAGTTTATTGTATTAGATAAATATGGTAAAGATATTTATCTTGTAGGTTACGTTTTGTATTATGTAAAGGACTCCTTAGTCTATAAAAGGAGGTCCTAGGTTAGGTTAGATATACATAAGTTTTATATCTAAAGGTCGATACACTTCAAGGTTGCAAAACCCTAATACTGTAAGAGTATTCGTATTAATAAATAATATTGAGGTGTTGAATGTTAACTGTTCTTCTTCTTAAGGTTAAGTGTTAAATTCCGCATAATACTTAATAAGTTGTTATTCCAAGTCAGTTTCTATATTAGATCGTTTGCTCAACTGGGATCAACAATTTTTTTTAATTATATATAGCTATTTCTTTTTTGGGTATCATAAGACAAAAGTTTGGAATTCGATTTTTTTTCTCACATACAATGGTCATATAATCCTTTGGTGTTAATAATATGGTAAAAATTAAATACAAATGATTACAAATACACACAAAAATTAAAATTCAAAACTTTAATATTATATTAAAATAACACTCCAGCATGTTAAAAGTTGGTTAAATTTCAGATATCTCTTAGGCTAAGAATAATGGTGACCAAGGGCGACTTTGATTTTGCATGTGACATCAACTTTCTCTCTACGACGACCTTCAGACGACCAAGTTGTCACAGGAGTAACCTTCTTAACTCTTTTATTTTTTTTCTTTTTTTTTAAATTTAATTTTTTAAACAACAAATTTAAACTTCATTAATAATAAAACTTAAACATTACAATACTTGGAACAATAATAAAAACATTACAAAGACAACTAAAAACGTAAACTAATAATCTAAGTTATACATTTGCTTGATTGATGCCTTCATATCCATAAGTTCACATTGTTGTCATGGGGGCAAATTTGGGTCGATTGCTGAATTGTAGAAAATTATGTCTTGGTCCCGTTTCGTTTTTTCCATCAATTCACTTTGCCGCCGTTGGAGCTGACTTTTCTGTATTTCCAACTCATCTTGTCGTCGACTTCTTGCCTCTTCTATCTCCATCTCTTGTTTCCTCAAGTTTATGTAGTCCTCTGTGATCTCATTCTTTTTTTTTCCGATTTTGTCGACTTGAAGTTGAAGTACTTCTCGGCTAACGAACTAACAAATGATATAGGTGGCTCATGAGAGGAGGCAGTTGATTTCTTCTTGGATTGGTCACGGCCCTTTGGTCTTGATTCTAGAGTCTCTTCCTCCTCAGAATCATCCACGTTGTGCAAATTCAAACCACCTTTTATTGAACCCGAGGTGGTTTCCGAAGTCTTTGATTTATTTCGACCCCTTTTGTTATTGTAGAAAGAAAGCATCTCAATATCCTTCCAAGCAGCATGATCCTTCAAAACTTTCCAACACTCCTCCAATGTAAACTCATGATGGTGAATCAATTGGTATTTTTTACAAGCTTTTTGGTACATATCGAGGTCATTCTCACCATTTTCGTGATTCTGCTCGATATTCTCCATAATTGCACAAAATGCACCAGCCCTACAACGAACCATATTCTTCCATTTGGTCATAATCGAGTTGTACGTTCTGTCGATCGATCCAGATTCATTTTTAAAGTACGTTATCACCTCCTCCCCAAACCCCGACCTGTTGATAGTGTTTCCTCTCTCGGAATTTTCTGACACATGAGTCCAGGCTTTACACAACGCTGTCTCTTCTGCCTTTGTCCATGGTTTGGGCTTTGGCTCGTTGGTTGCAACATTATTGCCCTTAGCCTTTGCAGCACGTCTTGAGGGCTTATTTGGTTTGATGGGTGACATCTTTTCGGCATCGTCATCGTTTTCAACCGGAATGGAGCCTTGAAACGAACCGTGGTGCGAACCGTGACTGAACCTTGCCCCATCGAAATATTTTGACTTGAATAAGGTGAAGTCGGATAGTCTTGCATTAAATGCTCCATTTCCATATCAAGATTAATACGCTCAAGCGGGGAAAACGCTTGATTCGGTTGGGAAGACGTCGAGAAATCCATGGTAGGATGATACGACGAACCAATTGGTGATTGGTGAAAATCGCGATACAGTGGGGAGAATGGACGATTATGGTAAAACGGGTTTTGATTTTGTGGTGGTTCTGGTAGTTTTGTTTGACATTCAAAACCGGGTGAAAGAAAGCGAATGCGTTGATTTGGTGGTGGTATTACACTGATTAATCGAAAATTCGGATCCGGTGATAAATTCAAATTTGGGATATTTTGTGATAGTCGGGATCGTGGGGTTTTTGATGTGTGAGTTTTTTTGCTTGACATGATTATTATTAATTTAAGTTGTTTCAAATTGTTTGCGCTCATAATTTATAAAAAAAAAAAAACTAATGTTCGGATTTTTGGAAAGAAGAAATTTTTGGATTTTTGTGAGTTTAATACTTGGGAAAAAAAAACCGACCAAGAGTCGAGTTTTTTCCCTCGGCGGCCGAGCACGACCTTCTAGCCACAATGGGTCGACCTATCACACTCGAAGCCATTGTTCAGAGCCTTATAAATTACCGTATCACTTTTACACAAATATCAAATTAAAAGTAACGTTTGTAAAAGTTTGTAAAGGGTACAAGAAAACCTTGCGAGACATACCATACTCTAAAACCTTAAAAAAAAAAAAAAAACAATTATGTCTTCCACCACGATATCACCACCATCACCACCACCATATCCATATCCATCCACAGTTAACATCAGCAACTTCATATCAGTCAAACTCACAGGACACAACAACTACCATATATGGAAAACACAATTCCTATGTCTCATACAAGGACACGACATGTCTGGTTTCATAGACAACACATTTCCACCACCTTTACAAGAACCCGAAGAAAACATGCGCTCATGGAAAAGATCTGATGCACTTTTACGTGGCTGGATACTATCTTCATTAACTGTAGACATCTTAACCAAAACCATAACCTTAAACACCGCTAAAGATGTCTGGCACTTTCTTGAAGATTCTTATAGTACTTTAACTTTAGAATCTGCACATGCTAGATCAGTATCACTGTCTGAGTCAGAAGATGTGTCTATTTTGAATGATGATGATCATTGGAAATTTGACAGTGGACATGTGATGATGAAGAGGTTTACTACGCCACATTCGAGGTCTTTGCCTGTGCCGTTAAGAGGCGTGTCGCAGCAGATTGATTTAAAAGGTGATTCGGTTACTTCGGGGGTGGATGGAAGGATGAGTGGGAGGTCTATCAAGCTGTTGAGAGGGTTGGAGGAGAGTTATTCTTTGGAGTTGGATGAGATCTCTGATTTCTTACATGGTATATATATTTGTTGCGAAACTTTTGTTTTTTCGAGTTATGGTAATTTGAATTGATGGATTGAGTTAAAAATTTATGTGATATATGGTTAGTTGATGAGGATATGGATCTATAATTTGTGCATTTGAAATGTTTAAATGGCTTTTGAGTGAAGGAGATGATTAGCTTATTGTAAACAACTTATTTCGTCCCCCTGATAAACTTTTAGTTCTGGATCAATTAAGAACTATCAGATTGAAATAAGGGATTTCAATCTGCTGACTGAAAAAAAAGTTATTTCACCCTTAGATAAGCATAAGTGCTATTCGTTATTTAAACGCTCAATGATGCGTGTCTATTGTTAAGAAACACATTAACAGATACGCAGTTTTAGAGGGGGTACATAATTGCTTATTCCAACTACTTATCTGCTTAATTATTAGTGATATAAGCTCTTTAGATAAAGATGTTTGAAGTATTTATTTTAATATTGAATAGATATAATAATAGTTACCAAACACCCCTGAAATCTGCAACTAGTGTATCGGTTTTGTTTTATCAAGTGGCTGATCTCTGTTTAGATAATCAACGTGTCCACTTTGGTCCATTAGATTCCCTGATTAGTGTTCAACTTTAGTATGACAGAGTTTAGGGAAAAAATTGTGACATGTGCAGGACGAAATACTAATGTTTTGGTTTTTATTATGTTCCATGTGGCTCCTAATTCTGTTTTGTCCAAATTTAAAGTAGCTTTTGTTTGATATGAGTGTATGACGAATATTGACTCATTCATAAAAAAAATTGGTTTCACTTGTTTTATGAAGATTATCCAAGTTTTGTTACTTACATATATGGTTGTAACATATCTTGAACAATTGTTTGACAGAACCATCTATGAACACAAGTACATACCTGCCACTATATAAAGCTGCTCTTAGAGGTCATTGGGACGATGCACAATATATTATAGATCAAGATGAAGAAGCAGCCACAGCAAATATCAACAAATACGGCTTTACTGCTCTTCACATTGCAGTTGGGACTGGAAAGCAAGGCATTACATTTGTCGAGAAATTAGTGGAAACGCTTTCACCAAAAGCACTATTGAAAATGCTAACTTTATCGGAAAAATACACACCTCTTCATATTGCAGCTGTTGTTGGCAACACCGCAGCTGTGAAGATCTTGGTGAATAAAAACCAAAAATTGCTGTATGCTGAGGATGTCGACGGGCTATTGCCAATCCATAGAGCTCTTATAAATTCTCATAGAGATACATTTTTGTATTTATTGAGTGTCACGAAAGGCGACCAATATCCTAACACATTCACCAGCAACATGGGCGTTACGCTTCTTTCTAATGTTATTTTTGCAGGGTATTTTGGTGAGCTATACTTCTATACTTGTTACGGTTATAAGCATTAGTAGAAAACTAACATGAATAACATGTTAAATTTTTTTCTGTATTTTTGTTTTGACAGATATAGCACTCGATTTATGCATTCGATATCCTGAATTGGCTACAACGATACCGTCTGATAATGCTGATACCCCTTTGATGGCTATAGCAAGAAAAGCAGACGCCTTTGAGAGTGGATGCCGCCTCAATTTCTTTGATAGCTTGATCTATAAACGTAAGGTTCTATTTTGGTTTTGTTGTACTCCGTATATGATACAAGGAAAAACGTTGATGTGTTTCTTAACAATGGGTTGATTTGGGTGATGTTTTATCTGTAACGATTAAAATAAAAAATTACATGAAAGGAAATGGGTTGAAATTCTCTCAAAAGTGTAATTTAGTGCATCAATCCTCTTAAATCATGTTATCTAAGAACTTAGATTCTTCTTGAAGAAGTAACACAAATTTTTTTCTTGAAGTAACATAATCTTGGTAATCATAGGACCCACCACAGATTAATGAGATTATCACTAGAAGTATAATTTTGGACAAAAAGTTCATTTGAGCCAACCCAACCTGTTTCGACCCGTATACAAAATTTACCCATTTTGACCCGTTATCCAATCTGCCCTTTTTGCCGGCCACCTCTAGATGCTATTGTTGGTCCCATGTGAGCATTAGTAGGTTACAAAAGGGATAAATATGGTGTAAGTGAATATCATCTGTGATATTAACAAACTACATTCTGCTATATTCACAAAAGATTTTTTATGTTTATCAAAATATGTCATCTTATATCGAAATGACACATTGATATCTTTTCACTTCAAGTGAATCAGAACCACATAATGACATTTGACAAATTTTAAAAGGTCAAAGTGAATACATCTTTTACGTTTTGTTCCATGTAACAGACGTTCCGTTGAAGTGGGAGAATCTCGACTCGAACAAGGAGCATGGGAAGATGAACTTCTTCAGTTCAGGTTTGCTACATACTTTTCTACAAATGATATTGCTCATTTTCACCATCTGTTTTATGTGTCTGATTTGATCACACATCAAAGTGAGTAAATTGTTATCCTTTTCTGACAAAATAAAAGTTTCTATATGGTGTAGTTCTTCAAGGGACCGGTTCGGTTATCTGGAAAGTTCTGGGTAAGATTGGTGAGTATCAGTTATTTGTTCTGGTCCAATATTCAACTTTAAAATTGTCAAAAAACTTATTCTTGAATCATTATTTGAATTCAGTGCCACATATTACACACATTCAGAAGCTAAAGCTAGTCCATCATCAAGCTGTTGCACTCGTGAAATTGCTATGCCAGGAAATCAGCGACCTGAATCTCCAATCAAACAGTATACATTATGCTAATCCCATTATCGAGGCGGCAAGCAATGGTGCATATGAGGTTATTCAGGAGATTGTTGATACATTTCCGCAAGCAATTTGGTATAGTGATAAAAATGGTCATTACATGATCCAATTGGCCATACTTCATAGATGTGAAAGAGTGTATAATCTGACATATCAAATGAGTGACCATAAACATTTCCACAAGACTCTTAAAGACTCTCACAATAATAATCTATTGCATCTCGCGGGAAAGTTGGCACCTTTACACAAACTTAATCTTGTTTCTGGAGCAGCATTACAAATGCAGCGGGCACTGCAATGGTTCAAGGTATTGTATTTTATTTTCCCATAATATGATCATGGTGACTTATTAGCACTACTTTACATCTCATAAAAATTGCAATGTTTTGTATATGGTAAAATTTTCATGCCTATAATTGGCAAAATGGGTTGCTGGGGTGGGTTGGGTTATGGGTCAAAATGGGTTCTGGTAAAAAAGGGGGTAATTTTTTCGGTACCGCTCATGTTGGGTTACCCGTAAGGACCTAACACATTTTATCCGAACGCATAGTTTTTTTTTTGTATACTCCCTAAATAATTAGTTCACCAAACATGATCACAAAAATATATTATGTCACTATGTAATTTAAGTTTTTTAGTACAATGATTTGAGAGGAAGTTTAGGCATCCTCCACAAAAATATATTATGTCACTAAAATTACACTTTGGACAAGCAAATGTCACCAACTTGCTTGAACCACTCTCTATGAATGTGTCTAATGATCATATTTAGCATCACTAGTGTCAATTTTATTTTGTTGGTTCAGGAAGTTGAGGCATTCGTGCATCCAAAATACAGAACCGAAAAGAATGCATTTGAGCAGACACCCGAGATGCTATTCAGCAAAGAACACAAAAAACTCGTGAGAGATGGTGAAGAATGGATGAAAAAGACTGCTGATTCATACACAGTAACAGCAGGACTTATTACCACAATAGTTTTTGCAGCAGCCATTACAGTACCAGGTGGTAACAGTGGCGATACAGGCCACCCGATATATGCAAAAGAGTTATCCTTCCTGATATTTGCTGTAGCAGATGCAATCTCACTCTTCACATCCACAACCTCATTGTTACTATTCCTATCGATCCTCACTGCTCGTTACGCAGAAGAAGATTTTCTCTTCACATTACCATCAAGACTAATAATGGGCCTCTCGATGTTGTTTCTATCCACATGCTCGATGATGATAGCTTTTGGTGCATCCTTGTATCTTCTGTTTGGTCAAGGGAAAGATTGGATACTGATCCCGATAGCTGCATTGTCGTGTTTGCCGATTACTTGTTTCGTCACTTTACAATATCCACTTCTTGTAGAACTAATTTCGTGTACTTATGGTCGAGGACTTTTCGGTAAGCAAAGCAATCGACCATTTTATTGAATGTTTTGTATCGTTAATTGAAGATAACAAACCAGATATTAAGAACTTTGATTTTTGTTGTGCAATATTTGTTGTTTGCAACATCATTTGAAAAGGCACTAAAGCAAGTCTGTAACATTTTCTTATGAATGTTCACATCTTCTATGCTTATGAACTTTATAAACAATTGACGATATAAACTTCTACTTCGGGTAAGGTGTGACTATCTATACAGTCTACTCCTCCTTGATTTGGCAGGATTGACTATAGTTGGTGATGTTGTTGTTCCCGTCGTCATTGTTGTATAAAGATATATTGTAGTTCTCATATCTTTGACTTAAAAATGAAACAATGTATAAAGGAGTTTATAAGCAAACACAAAATTTTACTTTTCAATGTAAATCTTTATTGATTTTTTAAAAGAATTACAAAGTGTTTCATGGAAATAACACTTAATTGAATGACAATAAAATAGCTCTTTGATCAAGCAAACTTAAACAAAGTATAAGTTTGCAAGTGAACTCTTTAGGTCGCTGATAGGATCAAGGACTAATTGTGAGTTCAAAAAAAGTAAATGCATTTCTTAAATGACTACAATAAATATGAAGTGGTGAGCATTTACTGCGACCAACATTCTCTTTATATAAGAGAGTACAAGGGTATCACGTGTAGGGTAGTTGAGGACGTGTTAAGCATTTAGTGAATAAGTATATCTTTCATTAAATGTTTCAATTCTTTAAACCCAACAACATTACTTTAGTGAACAATATTGCCAACTGTTCACTACACTTACAACTTGTATTTGATTTGACTTTATTTAAAATGCACTTATCCCTTTTTTGCATTCTTGAAAAGTCACACCTAAATATCTTAAGAGATATTTTGAGCTATCCTATGTTGGATTAATTAGAGAGCTAATAGGTTCATCAAGGTATTGTCAACCCCTGATGAACATTCTTCCTTCAACTTCAGTTCCTTCTACATACTAGTTGACTCCTTATCAACTAGCGAGTATGTCTTCAAGTAATCTTCGTCTTCCTTAACCATGTCTCTGACTTGAAATTCGTTGAGGTTGCTTGCTGACATCAATATCAACAAGTCTTCGTGACTTAGATTAATTTATGTTTAAATCTTGATCAGAGACCATTGGGCATTGAATTGGCACAACAATATCCTCCTATTTGAATATAAATTAAACTAAGTTAAATTATTATAAGTGAGCACACAACTTCTTCTTATCAATAATTTGCAGAGACATAAATAAACAAAAGTGATATTTTATTATGGATTACATAGACATATTACATCAATCCTATGCTTCTAAATCTTTAAGTTTCCTTCTTGCCTCCTCTGTATCATCCCTGGTCTCAATTGCATAATGCTGTTTCACCGATAGTTCCTTATCTATTTGAGAATCCAACTTGATATCTTGATAGAGTCTGACTAGCTGATTGTGGATGCCAAGTGGAAATCACTTTCTCTCTGAAAGCACCATTAGTAATTGGACAACTTGATATTTGAAGTGGTTCAAGGGTGTTGGGATGTTAAGCTTGGCAACAATGTTCCAAACCCAAGTGAACTTCTGAGAGATATTGGACAGTAGCTGAAGAGTATCCTTAAGTTTCAGATGCTTGGTAATTTCATGTAGTTCAACACATTCAGAGAACCCAAGATTGTTCAGAGTGAAGTTACTATAAGTTACAAAATTCCTAACTTCATTATTTATTGTTAAGGTCATTGTTGCTTGCTTGTTTCTCTCAACCTTTTAGGATATAGCAATGATGGGTTAAGGGTTTGCTCTGAAGGATATGATTCTATTGTATTCAAATATGATCTTTTCCATTTCATGGAATTATATGCTTCTATCATTCTTCTTTTCTCAATGACTTATGAAAGCTTAATTTTATCCAGAGCCTCTGCATCAACTTTCTCTCTATACACCTTCAAGTCGCAATCTTTTCGCCCGTAGTTACTAGTGAACTTCTTCAACAAAGTTGTTAATACAAATATCGTCATTAAACGTTATTTATATTTTTGATCTTTGCCTAAGTTTTGTTAACGACAAAAGTAAATTTAATTTATAAAAGCTTAAAGCTTGTCAAGTTTATTAGATATTAAAACAAGCTTTCTTAAACAATATATTCATCATTCAAGCATTTACATTTATGATTAGTAACATCTTGATATGACTCTAATCATTATGTATGATAATAGTTTGTAGAATGTGACACTACTTAAGCATTTGCATATTTCTATTAATAGTAATACAACATTTGACATCATGTATTACATCATGGAGATCATTGGAAGATTCCATTAGATATTTTGTGAAGATTTGTACTCTTCATCTCTTGCACAATCTTACTTAGATAGAGTTGACTTTAGACAAGATTTGATATCTTGACTGTCCGATCGGTACCATTTGGTACACGGGCGAACCCTTTAAGGGGTCCGCGTCCGTGGACGCCTCGTCCAATGGCTATAAATAGCAAAGCCAAGCCAAGTAGTTTCTCATCCCTTTCTAACATACTCTCATACATATCTTCTCTCTAACCCTTCTAACTCGCCATATCATATTAGTGATCTCTTTTGTAGCAAAGAAGATCAAGTCATATTCAAGCTTCAACGGGAAGTTGGAAGTCTTGTTTGTTTAGTGTTGTATGATCTAGTGTTGATTCATACTTCATTGTTGTATCAAACCATCATAATCTTGTGAGTGTGAGTGGTTAGTATTTTAGTCCTCAAAATACATTGTGTGTGGGAGTTGTACCCGTGGAAAGAACTCGACATCTAGCTTAGTGTCGGAAATAGTGTAAGCGAAGTGTAAAGGTTTTCTCCGCCGGTGAAAGGAGCTTGTTGACTAGTGAAGTTAAACTCTCGAGTGTGAGACTCGGGGAGTGGAGTAGGGCAAGGAAAAAGAGTCCTTGTAGGCCGAACCACTATAAACAACTTGTTGTGGTTTGATCATTTCTTTCCTTATTTACTCATTACATATTGCTTGCATATTTCATTAACATACTAAAGATCAATATCAATTGATCTTTCAATAAGTTTCAAAACAAAGTTTTAATCGGTAAACTATTCAACCCCCTTCTAGTTTTCTACAATTGGTACCGAGCCTCTTGCTCAAGAATTTCTATAATAACTTGTATTTTATAAACTTGAAACGATCCATGGATTCTGAAAACTTTAAAGAAGGGCAATCTATGCAAAGACCACCACTCTTTGAAACCAATGGATTTATCTATGGAAAACCGTTTGAAACATATGTAAAATCAAAAGATATAGATCTTTGGTTTATTATTGTTAAAGGAGATTTTAGTTCTACAACAAAGGATATTTCCGTTGATGAACAAAAGAAATTAGTTGCTAAAAATAATGAAGCTAAAATGATGCTTTATAATGCTTTACCTAGAAAAGAATATGAAAGAATTTTTATGTGTGAAACCGCCAAAGATATTTGGGAATCTTTAATTGTTACACATCAAGGTAATTCACAAGTCAAGGATAACAAAATTGATCTTCTTGTTCAACAATATGAACAATTTGTTATCCCTGAAGATGAAACCATTGATTGTGGCTTTGCTCGCTTTTAACACTATCATTTCATCACTTAAAGCACTTGATGAATCTTTTCGTAGTAAGAACTTTGTCAGGATATTTCTTAGAGCACTCCATCCCAAATGGAGAGCTAAAGTGACCGCTATTGAAGAATCAAAAAGATCTCAATAATGTCACCAGACGAGCTAATTGGCAACCTCAAAGTTCACGAAATGGTAATGGAGAAAGATTCGAGATCATCAAAGGAAGAAAGGAGAAGATCAAACTGCTGTTTTAAGGGCAAGCGGAATCAAGCGATGATGGTGAATCTTGTTCGATAGTGAAGATGAGGAGATGCTAAGGGCCGCTAGAGATTTCAAGAAGTTCTTTAGAAGAAGAGGAAAGTTTGTAAGACAACCCTAGAAGAAAAAGAAGCCATTCCGTAAAGATCGGGATGATAAGAAGATTAAAGGTGAAAGAAAGTGTTTTAGATGTGGTGATGCAAGTCATCTCATAGAGAATGTCCCAAGCCACCTAAAACAAAACTCAACGAGCTTTTGTGTTGGTGCTTGGAGTGATAGTAAACATGAGGAAACAAGCGTGCGAAAGAGACGCCTAATGGCACATGAGTCAAATGAGGTATGTTTGAAAGTTGGATTGGAACCCCGATGAATGGATAAAAGATAGTGGATGCTCACCTACACATGACGGGCAACATAAATCTCTTCTCATCATACCAAGAGTATGACGGAGGTAATGTCACTTTCGGTAGCAATCTCAAAAGCAAAATCATTGGCAAAGGTACGATTGCTCATAACTCTCTAACTATTGAAAATGTTGCTCATGTGGATAGGTTAGGATTTAATCTACTTAGTATTAGCCAACTATGTGATAAAAAGTATAAAGTACTATTTGATGAAAATGGTAGTAAAATACTAAAAGATGGTATCACCATAGCTAAAGGAGTTAGGAAAATAACATATACGTCATGAAAATAGATAAAACATATAATGACAAACTTTGCCTAACAACATTAGACGATAGCTCATCTCTTTGGCATAGACGCTTAGGTCACGCTAATATGAGACTTATACAAAACCTATCTTCAAAAGAGTTGGTTAGGAATTTACCAAAACTAAAATATGACCAACACTTTTGCGACGCTTGCAAAATTGGTAAACAAACACATAGTAGTCACAAATCTAAAAATATGGTGTCCACATCTAAGTGTCTAGAATTATTACATATGGACTTGTTTGGACCATCCGCTATAAGAAGCTATGGAGGCAACTTATACACTTTGGTCATAGTAGATGATTACTCAAGGTTTACTTGGACATTATTTTTGAAAACCAAAAATGAAGCTTTTGATAAATTTGAAATACTTAGCAAGAAAATTCAAAATCTTCTAGGTGTCAAAATTGTGTCGATCCAAACGGATCATGGTCGTGAATTTGACAACGAAACTCAATTTGGAAACTTTTGTGATACAAATGGTATAACACATAACTTTTCGGCTCCACGAACACCTCAATCAAATGGAGTAGTAGAACGTAAAAATAGAACAATTCAAGAAATGAGTAGAACAATGCTTAATGAACAAAACATTCCTCAAAAGTTTTGGTGTAACGCCGTTGACACTTCTACATATATTTTAAATAGAGTCCTAATACGCCCTTTCCTAAACAAAACACCATATGAACTTTATAAAGGTAAAAAGCCAACATTAGGATATTTTAAAGTCTTTGGTTGTAAATGCTTTATTCTTAAT
This sequence comes from Chrysanthemum makinoi, assembly GCA_910596185.1. Taxonomy (NCBI): domain Eukaryota; kingdom Viridiplantae; phylum Streptophyta; class Magnoliopsida; order Asterales; family Asteraceae; genus Chrysanthemum; species Chrysanthemum makinoi. Next base: position 208,731,452 of record OU343217.1, on the reverse strand, counting down.
ACTAAGGATTATCTCACCAAGTTTGACCCAAAGTCTTATGAAGGTGTATTTCTTGGTTACTCTCAAACTAGTAAAGCTTACATTGTCCTAAATAAAGAAACAATGATAGTCGAGGAATCGTTGAACATAACATTTGACGAAAGTCCACCTCCCTCTAAGACATCACCTTTGGTAGATGATGACTTAGTTGAAAGTCAAATAATAGAAAGTCAAATTAATAATAACAAGGAAGATGAACCATTAAATAAGGAAATTGTCAACATCAAAGAATCTAAAAGTCATCCATTAGAAAAGGTCATAGGAAAACTTAATCAAAGAACCTTAAGATCACAAGCTCAAAATCAAAGTAATCATTTTTGTTTTGTATCCACCATTGAACCAAAACCCATAAATGAAGCAATAAAAGATGAATCATGGGTAATTGCCATGCAAGAAGAATTAAACCAATTGGTTAGAAATGATGTTTGGAAACTAGTTCCAAAACCCAAAGATCAAACTATAATTGGAACAAAATGGGTCTTTCAAAACAAAATGGACGAAAATGGTGTAGTATCTAGAAACAAAGCTAGGCTTGTTGCACAAGGTTATAATCAACAAGAAGGAATTGACTATGATGAAACTTATGCACCGGTAGCTAGACTTGAATCTATTAGAATATTACTTGCTTATGCATGTGCTTATGATTTTAAATTATTTCAAATGGATGTTAAAAGTGCTTTCCTTAATGGGTTTATTAACGAAGAAGTGTATGTTGCTCAACCTCCGGTTTTACCGACTTTGAGAAACCACATCATGTCTTCAAACTCAAGAAAGCATTATATGCCTTAAACAAGCACCGAAAGCTTGGTACGACCGTCTTAAGACTTTTCTTATTGATAACAAATATACTATGGGATTAGTAGATAATACTCTTTTTACTAAGAAAAGGGAATCACAAATTATTATTGTTCAAATATACGTTGATGACATTATATTCGGATCAACTTGTCAAGAACTATGTAATGATTTCTCTAAAATCATGCATGACGAGTTTGAAATGAGTATGATGGGTGAGTTAAACTTCTTTCTAGGACTTCAAATTAAACAACTAGAAGATGGTATTTTCTTTAATCAATCTAAATATATAAAAGACATGCTTAAGAAATTTGGTCTTGAAGATTCCAAACCAACTAAAACACCCATGTCCTCGGACACTAAACTCATCAAGGACGAAGAAGGTGAATCCGTAGATAACACTAAATATAGAGGAATGATTGGTAGCCTACTCTATCTTTACGGCTAGTAGACCCGACATTATGTTTAGTGTTTGTCTATGTGCTCGCTTTCAAGAAAACCCAAAGGCATCACACTTAGAAGCATTAAAAAGGATTTTTAGATATATTAGGGGAACAACGTGTTTAGGATTATGGTATCCCAAAGGAACGGGTATAGAAACCATAGTGTATGCCGACTCGAATCATGCCGGTGATTATGTCGATAGAAAAAGTACAAGTGGTATTTGCACTTTTGTTGGACATTGTCTCACCTCATGGTTTGCAAAGAAGCAAACGGCTTTAGCCATCTCTACCACTCAGGCTTTATACGCCTCAAATGAAAAGCATGTCAACCAGCTCTTTGGATGAAGCAAGCTCTCGTAGACTACGGAATTCATCTCAACGACATTGTGATACTTTGCGACAACAAAGGAGCCATCGATCTCAAAGAAGAATCCCGCTCAACATGCTCGCACAAAGCACATTGAAATCCGTCATCACTTTCTTCGCGACAATGTTCAAAAAGGAAACATTTCAATCGAGAAAGTATCCTCCCAAGACAACATTGCCGACATCTTCTTACTAAACCTCTTAAACGAGAACCCTTTAATCTTCTTAGACTTGGTTTAGGGTTAATGGAACCAAGCATGTAGGATAAACATAGCCTAAAACATTAGAATAGTCAAACCAAAAAAATTTTGTCTTGTTTCGCATCAGAAAGCCAAGCACGCAATCCACAACACGGACGGAACTAAAAATTTGGTGCCGCCTCGGTCCGTGGTGTCCATGTATAAAACAAATTTTATACATAACATCTTCTTCCTCACAACTCACTTTACCAAAACTTGTAAAACTTAAACCAAGCTCATTATTGTCATCTTCCCACTCACTAATCACTGAAGATAACATCATTGAATAACCATGGTAGCCGCAAGATTCTATGATCACAAAGACACTCTTAACTACATTCCCAAACACCACAAAACCAAAGGACTCACCAAGGAACAAATAGAAATATTTAGGGGTCTAGAATCAAGGTATTTCCACGAGGGTAGAACCATTCACCCATCCTTCCTTGAGCATACCAATCTTCGTGAAGAACTAGCCGCCATTCAATTCGATTGTCTTCTTGACATTGATGAACCAATTTGTCCTAGGTTTGTGTTAGAATTCTATGCTAGTGTGACCGGTTTTAGTGATGAAGATGATGATGAGTTTTGTCTTAGCTTTAGAATCAACCAAAATGACTACACCATCACCTTAAGTGAATTTGCTAGAGTACTAGGAATTCCCAACCGAGGAACTTGTGTCTACACGGATAAGTGGTCACTCACCCCCCTTGATGCAATCAATGACCGCTCTCTTCCCTACATAACCCGTTTAGCCGATAAGGATGTCATCCGTGAACACCTTTTAACCCAAAAACGGATACAACCCGAGTAACCCGAAAGGGAAAAGAGGTAGACCGAGATCCATATGGAATGGAGCTCAATGAACTTAAGCACGAATTTAAGAAATGGGAGGAGTTACTTAGAGCAAACGTCATTAGCACCATAGGAAATAGGGATCACATAAACGCTTGTCTTTTGTCACATGCTTTACAACTTGTCCACTCGACAACCATTCAACTTAGCCTACTACATAGCTAGGAGAATGATTGATATTCCAACTCAAGGATCCGTTGCTCTTCCATACGGAATGCTTCTCACCCGTCTCTATAGAAACTTCGCTCCAATTCCACCAACCCCAAAAGGGATGCACCTTCACTATGAACTCATCCCTCACATCTTTGTACCTTTGAGTGATGCTCGAGTTGCTAAGACTAAAGGCAAGAGAGCTAAACCTCCAACTCCTTCATCATCATCATCAAATAGCTCCGAGGATGGTCTTCCAAGCTCTCATCTTCCACCTCATGAGTATTACGAATCTCTTCCCGAGATTGAGAATGAATCAGCAGAATTCAAGCAAACTAAGGGAATGTTCAAGTGCCTTGGTAGGATGATGAACAAGATTTACAAGAAATTGGACAAATAAGGGTACTTTAAGGAGTGTTTGGAACAATGCTTTATCATTAATGTTTGATACTATTTAGTTGTTTTATTATGTAGGATGATAATATAACTTAAAACAATGGTGTATGCTAACAAATCTCATGCAGGGGGATAGCACAAGTATGCTATCATATTTTACCCATTTTCACTATATTGTGAAAATCAATAAGCCTTGCTCAAAATCTATGCTCCACTATGTTTACATATGTGTTATTTACTTTTCCTAACTAGAAATGTTTAGTATAACAGTTTTGAGAAAAATTTCGTGTTTCAAAATTTCACAGTTTTAAGAAACATTCTCATCCAAATTTCAAGACTCCACGGATCAGACGGCACCATAATCTTGGTACCGTCCCTTATGTAATTTGGTACCGCCATATCTGCATATAGGACCGCACGGCACCCTTTTTGGGTTCCGTCCGTGTATGATTTTGGTGCCGTGGATCCTCCAGGTAATTTTCTCAATTTCGACTCTTTCGTGATTCCAAATTATCTTCCATCACTTATAAATCAACCTTAACTAGTTTATACTGTTATTAGAACTAGTATTATTCACTAAGGGATATAAGAAATCCATTTCCCACCAAAATTCAAAAATTTGAAAAATCCACCCAAGGAGCCCTTTGCATAAAGGAAGGAACCAAATTTTTGGTACCTTCAAATCCGTGGGTAATCTAAATATTAGGAAATTCCACTCACTAGAACACATTTATTGCATATCTTTTCTTCTTCACTCCATCTTCTTTGTATGGATTGACTTGGGTGATATGACTAGCATTCAACCCACTTCCAAATCATTAGGAACCTCATCTCTTCAATGGTTCAACATCAAATCAAACCTTTTCTCAACAATTTTTTACCTCTATAAATTGAAAGGCTTTACCATGATCATCCTCACACCTTCTTCATTCTCATTACTATCTAGCAAATCAAAACCCAAGTTAAAATGACTAAATCATCACCAAAACCTTGCAAGAAAACCGCTAGAATGAGCGTAAGGCCTTGTTGTTTTGTCAATCTTAGCTCATCATCCGAATCTTCACCACTCACAATCTCATCTCCCATTAGAGATGATACACACCTTACCTTAGCTACACCTACTTCATCACACATTGTGATCACCACTCCACCACCAATAAAAACACCTACTTCACCTCCACCGCCACCCATCCAAACATCCAAAACACCCTCACCACCTTCACCAAGGTCTCCCACTCTCACTCCCATGGAGTTATTTTCAACTCCACCAACATCACCAAATCCTTTCCTAGAGGACTTGGAAGACTTGCCTCCTAGGCCAAGTCATCCACCACCATTGCCATCCTTTGGCACCATTGAGCGAATCGCCTCATGAATCACCCTCGGTCATCCATTGACCCAAACGCCCCATTAGGGCCAAGACCTCTCCTTTCCCACCCCATTCACAAGGACATTCATGGTCCTTTATACGGGGATCATCCACTTCCATCATCAATGTCCCCTCATATTGAGGACATTCCGGAGAGCATGTGGGATGACAATCCCACTAGAGAGGAGATTCAAGCCGAACTCCACAACCTCCACCAATTCAAAGGCATGGTGGATTCTCACTTAAGTGAGACAATGCAAATGCAAAGTGCTTTGCTTGCATCCATCATGACCACTCCAAACATCCCCAACACCACCAACACATCCACCATTCCACCACCACAACCTCCCTAAACTTTCTACCCTCCAAGGCATGGTTGCTCACTTGTGAGCAAACGTCAAACCGTGGATCGGACCAGGATTATGGTCCATGACTTCCACGAAGAAATGAGGTTCATCCTCAACCACATTCTTGAGCGCCTCAACGCTCTTTCCCATCCACCATCACTTTAGGATGGTTTTTGAATAGTCTTTCTTTTATTTGCTCCTTTAGGATAATTTTCATTTTCTTGTACTAGAAACACATCATTGTGTTCTCTTTTCATGATCTTTACTCATGAAAAATTTTAACTAATGAATGTTGTTTCTTATATTGTTGGTGTCATTACATAGTGTTTGGAAATGCTTGTGAATGATCATTATTACTAACAATTTTTTTTGCTTTATTTTCACAATCCATGTATCTTCCCACAAAAGCACCCAATTTAGGGGGAGCTTTGAACAAGGGGAGATAATAGCTCGGCTCATTACATTCCGATAGCCTCTTCTTTTGTTGAGACAAAAGGGGAGAAAATATAGAACTTGAAATTATTTATATTTGACTTTTCTGAAAAGTCAAACTGCATACTTTGACTTTCTGAAAAAGTCAACATCATGCATCAACTAGTGAATTCTTTGACTTTCATAAAAGTCAAATTTCATACCCTTGCATTATCATTTTCTTTTCAAGCTCTAAAACTAATATTTTTATAACTCTTGTACAAACTTTGTTTCTTTTATAAAAATAAAATTTATATTTTGTCCTCAACAAAAGGGGGAGATTGTTAATACAAATATCGCCATTAAACGTTATTTATATTTTTGATCTTTGCCTAAGTTTTGTTAACGACAAAAGTAAATTTAATTTATAAAAGCTTAAAGCTTGTCAAGTTTATTAGATATTAAAACAAGCTTTCTTAAACAATATATTCATCATTCAAGCATTTACATTTATGATTAGTAACATCTTGATATGACTCTAATCATTATGTATGATAATAGTTTGTGAATGTTATTACCAACACTACTTAAGCATCTGCATATTTCTATTAATAGTAATACAACATTTGACATCATGTATTACATCATGGAGATCATTGGAGGATTCCATTAGATATTTTGTGAAGATTTGTACTCTTCATATCTTGCACAATCTTACTTAGATAGAGTTGACTTTAGACAAGATTTGATATCTTGACTGCCGACCGGCGTTCATTTTGGTACACTGCGGAACCCTTTTAAGGTCCGGGTCCGCTGGACTCCTCGTCCAATTTGGCTATAAATAGCAATGCCAAGCCAAGTAGTTTTCATCCCTTTCTAACATACTCTCATACATATCTTCTCTCTAACCCTTCTAACTCAGTTTCATATCATATTAGTGATCTCTTTTGTAGCAAAGAAGATCAAGTCATATTCAAGCTTCAACGAAGTTGGAAGTCTTTTTATTTAGTGTTGTATGATCTAGTGTTGATTCATACTTCATTGTTGTATCAAACCATCATAATCTTGTGAGTGTGAGTGGTTAGTATTTTAGTCCTCAAAATACATTGTGTGTGGGAGTAGTTGTACCCTTGGAAAGAACTCGACATCTAGCTTAGTGTCGGAAATAGTGTAAGAAAAGTGTAAAGGTTTTCTCCGCCGGTGAAAGGAGCTTGTTGACTAGTGAAGTTAAACTCGCGAGTGTGAGACTCGGGAGTGGAGTGGCAAGGAAAAAGAGTCCTTGTAGAACCACTATAAACAACTTGTTGTGGTTTGATCATTTCTTTCCTTATTTACTCATTACATATTGCTTGCATATTTCATTAACATACTCAAGATCAATATCAATTGATCTTTCAATAAGTTTCAAAACAAAGTTTTAATCGGTAAACTATTCAACCCCCCTTCTAGTTTTCTACAAAAGTGATAGACTGGTACTCCATTTTCTATATAGACAGGCACTTGTGGAGGTTTTTAGGCAGATCCACTCTGATCCATGAAAGGAATTAATTCCTTTATTGAAGATTCCTCTGAGAAAATTCCTTTACCTTTGTTAATGATGGACTTCTATTCAAGGTATGATGCTTTGTCTCTTGGTTGTCATTAGAGTGATATGGGCCAAAAATTTGTTCAATAAACATTTCAAAGGCATGCTCAGGGTGGATAGAGCTGATGGGAGTAGACATAGGGATGTTGACTTTGATCTTTTTAAGTTCAGGTTCATACTCTAGTTGTGCCACATAAACCAAGGCCATTTGATGCTCCCCTACAGTTGATGGAGAGGGTTTGACTTCTTTAGAGGAAGCATTAGTGAGAATGAGATACGCTCCATGTTTGTTGCATAGATAATTTTCCTCTGCTTCTCCTCCTCAGTAGGAACACTGGAAGGGGTTGCTGCTGAAGCATAGATGAAGTTCCCGTAAAGTTCTTAACAGATCCCTCAAGATGTCATTTGTAATGTTGACCCTTGAATCAATACCTGTGAGGGAAGCGGGAACCCTGAGTAATGCATCAGGGATTAAGATTGTCTAATTGATGCACTCCTTATACATGCTTATATGCTTGTGAAGGAGGGTGTTGGTGGTTTCGATCTTGGATGAAGTATCTGCCCATCATTGATCAACATAGTATTAAACAGAGACTCAAAGGCCAGTTTCTGATCTGCTTGATAGGTTTGAATATTCTTGATGTAAAACCCTCAATCCGTAATCATAAAATTTGCATCAAATTAAAATTTTTATTCTAAGTATATTAATTAAATTAAACTTATGTTATGTGAACTAATTAAAATCCTAAGTAAGATAACTATGTAATATATAAATTCCTAAATTAAATAAAGACCCTACACTACCTAAAATAATTACTACACTATATTTGCTACACTACTTAAATTTTGTACACTACTAATAAAAAATATAAGGAACCAATTTTCCTCCCCTCCTCATTTAAACATTTTTTTTTTTTTATAGAGGCCCAACCCATTTGAAAAATAAATAAGCGAACTAGTCAACCACACTTCCTTGTGCACACAATCCCCCTCTTCACAAATAAATCGGCTCCATCTCCTCCATTATAACCGAATACACACACAACCCTAAATAAACATTACGACATCCAAAACTCTCCCAAAATAAAATTCATATAAACCCTAAGATTGTATTGGTTTTTGGCTAGAGGAATCAAGAAAGAGTATTCAATGGTTATTGGTGTGATCTCGTGGGTGTCCTTCATCTCTTGTTTTCGGTTCTATTTTGGTATCCTTAAACCCTCTTTGTTTCTTGATTTTAATTCGACAAATATGCATAATATATATATGAAATCGAATAGTAATTGTGCATAATATAATTATATGTGTTAACAGGGTTGTTGTAAAGTATTAAAACCTAAGTTAAAACCCGTGTTTTCGAATTAAGAGATGGGGAAGAAATTAGATTCGGTTAGGGTTTTGTTTGGTTAGGTGTTCGGTATTTGGAAAGTTTGTCTCTAAAATAACGTGTAGTGTTTTTATTTTTCCCTGTAAAATCTATAAGGAATTAGAGGTTCTCCTTCATTGTGCTTAATTTATATAAGATTTATGTGAACTCTGTGATTTTTGATGGATTTTTATGAAGTGTCTAAAAGGGTAAACAGATTCTGTACTTTTAGGGTGTTTTAGCGGTCAAAACGCGGACACGTCCGAGTAAATGATTTTGAAACCATATCTACTATTGGAAAAAAATGGAGAAAATTCATGGCTCAACTTAACAAATGGGGGTATTACATATATTTAATTTGGAATTTTTGGAGACTTATAACCGGGATAGAAAATTACAAACTTTCTGGTCTAAATCGGTTAATTAAAACATGAGACATATAAAGAGTATAACTTGTGATTACATGTGATTAAATGATTGATTGGTTTGTGTGATTACATGCTATGTGTTATGAGTTATATGAACATGATTAGTGATTTAAGTGATGAGATTATGCATGTTTAAATAGCTTTCAATGTGATTATTAATAGTTGTTATTCTATGATTTTATGTAAGGATTACATGCTTGCTTTGCTTTATAAATGTCTTATTAACGTGTGATATGATAAAGGTGAATTATTGTGATGTTTAAGGTATTGTGTAGATGAAATGGAATATGCTTATTGCCATGTTCGTATGAAACTAGATGGATTAGGAGTTTAATATGCATGAATGGATGTGTAAATTGATAGTTATGATTTCATGAAATACTTGTTATGCCTTGTCTTGCTAATGTGTTATTGATGGACATGAATGTATGCATGAATAAAGGGATTAAAACACATGTAATTATGGTCTTGACATGTTTATATGAAAAGGAGTTAAATGATTATAAAGGTGATATGAAATTAGGGCTTGTAACTACTTAATTACAAGTGTTTATGATGTTATGATGCTTTGAATGATCTTGTCTATGTTTCTATGAGTGAATTGATATGGCTAACATGTCTTGATGATATTATGACCTAAACATTAAATGCATGAAGTATGGGAATGAATGGGTAAGTAGAATGGTGAATTTGGGTATGTCAACTAGTCGCGCATGCTTTGTTGTCCAGATTTTAGGTCACATTGATAGGAGTGTATTTTGATTATTCCTAAGTGTTTTAAAACTGTTCTTGAGCTAAATGCAAGTATTTTCTGTTCACTTTCTGAATATGTAGGGTATGTGCTTATTTGAGGCCTGGAGGTATGATTTTTGATTTTTGCAAGATAATTTTTTGAACCTGATAATCTACAACTGAATTTAAGTCGGGGTATTTGGTTTTTCATTTTCAAACAATTAAGAGTTTAGACCTATTCTTCTCCAATTATTATGTTTAGGATATGTGAGACCTTTTTGATTTTTTGTGGAATTTCTTGAAATGCTTTGATAGGGTCTTTAAGTCCAAACTTTTGGAGTATACCTCTTGTGCACTATCTGAACAGGTCTGGAAAGATGAATTTTAAAACCATACTTAAGCTTTGAAATAAAATCTGCAAAAATTTGTAAACTTATCTAACATATGTGGGAATACTTGAGAATTTTCTCAGTATTATTTGAGTTCTTTTGATGGGCCATCAAATTCGTATAAAACAAGTCCAGATTTGAAGTTTGAAAGATAACAGATACTATAAGTATAATAATAAGTAAAATACTTATAAAGTCAAGAAAAGCTTATAAATTAAAAAATTTTGTGATATATGATTATATTCTCCTGTAGATATTGTGAAGAAATAGAAGTGAATGTCTTGTGTGCTTACCTCTCTTGCACACAATTTGAGGTACAGATATTTAGTCATTTCAGTAATGACGTTTCTTTCTCTCATGACTCTTGTTCTTATTCGATATTTGATTCGTATTCGCTTTGCTTTGATTTGATATGATTGCCATGATATGGTTCGGCATTTGATATAATATGATATGACTCTCTATGATATGATCCAACTCTTTGATTATTTAATTTGTCGTGCTTTGATCTGATTCATTTGATTTGATTCCTACTTAGATGTTCATTTCCTGTCTGCTCTGCCCGGGCTATATTTGTAACTAGTCATGGAGGTACCATGACCATGTCACTGATGCACCAGTGGCATGACACTACCTGTGGCGGTGTGATTAGTCCACGACGTTCCCTATTATGTATGCATGCTTGGCCACTTATGATGATTATTATATGAATACGTATGTACAGTCTCGAACTGGCATATGCATATTTGATTTGATTTGCAGAGAGCGTATGGATGCATCCTATGTACTTTGTTTTGATTTGGTGATGTGGTGAGTGTGTATGTATACACCCTCACATTTGGTACATTGGAGCTAGCTACTCCATATACAAGTTACAATTTGAAGGATTATGACATGTGATTTGATATGTGGCTATTGGACTGTCTCCTTTAGTATTTGAGCTCATGTGCAGTATTCTGATTATGTGACAATGTGATTTCTGACATTCTTATTCATTTGTTTGTTATGCCATACTTTATTCAGTTATTCATTTGATTACACATTCACTCGGTATCCTTATGTGATTCATCCGACTACCATACTATACTCCAGTTCATTTGATTTACTACACTCTCACTCCATTTCGGTTGGCTGTTGAGCTTATAGTTCAGACTACCATGCCATCTGTTTACCATGCTATCATGTGACTATTTGATTCATCTATTTACCATGCTATCATGTGATTATTTGATTCATCTGTTTACCATGCTATTATATGATTAATTTATTCATCCGTTTACTATGCTATTATGTGACTAATTGATTCATTCGTTTTCCATGCTATTATGTGATTAATTGATTCATTCGTTTACCATGTTATACCTTTGTTCAGTTATTTCTGTTGGCTATGATTCTCATTCAGTATTTCTATCTGCTATTTGTGACTACCATGCTTGTACTTCTGTTTGGTATTTTCCTTTGCTTATGATATTGGTTCGGCATAGTAATTGATGATTACCTGACTTGTTGACTGATGAGTGTCTAAATACTCATCATTTTTGTACCTTTTAGTCTGCAAAAACATCTGAAAACACTCAGAAATGCATCAAAATGATAAAAATATCACAAATAAGTGTTTTATGTGTTTCAAATGCAAAATACCAAAATCGATGAAAACGCATCAAGTTTGCATAATTGGCAGTTTTAGTCCCCCAAGTTTCAAAAGTTGTCAAATCTAGTCCCTGGTAAATCAAAATAAAGAAAAATATCATTAAAGGTCCTTGGGATTCACAAGTTGTAAGAAATTGTCCTTCAAAGTTTAAAATTGCAAAATGACAACTTTGGTCCCTAAACTTTGAAAAATGTCATAAATAGTCCTTGGATATTTAAAAATGGAAAATTATCAAATATTATCCTTGTACTATTCATAAATGGCAGGATAGGTCCTTGTGTTAACTTTGGAAAAGTTGCATGTTCAGTCCCTCAAGTTTGGTGGAATTGCTAAATTAGTCCTTGTGTTATTAAGCTACCAAACGGACCCTTTTATTAATCTAATCCCAAACACAAATCCAACCCAATCCACCAAAACCACTGGCCCACTTGCAACCCAAGCCCAATGACTTGAACCTTGACCCGAGCCACCAAATAACCAATTGAACCCTGCCATTATCCCATTTTGAACTCACCCCTATTATTAATAATTCGGTCAAACCAAGTCAAACCCACCTTATACCGCCTTCCACTGTTCATCTCCTTCACCAGCACTGTAAACCCAAAACCAGTAGTTTCTCCACCACCTCCACCTCATCACAGCTGTCTAAGCCACTCATACTCACCCCTTTCCACCTATACACTTGCCCACAATGTAGTTAATGCATCCCCACCATGAAACCACTGTTACACTCAAAACTTCGGTTTTGTGCCAAATCCTCCTAGCTCCATACCTACTATCTAAATTGTCCCCTACACCTCCACAAACATCCACAATTCTTTAATTGCCTCAAAACCACTTGTCCTGCTCAAATAGACTTGGCGCCAAATGGACAAATATATGATGAATTCAATGGATCCAATGGGATTTAAAGTGGGAAAGTTTCGAAGCATGGGGAGTCTCAAAAAGCTATAAAAAGAAAAGAAGAAGCGAGGAGTAAGATATCTAGAGTAAATTAGTTTAAGCTTTGTCGTTTTAATTAATTTTAAATTCCCAGTGTAATTTCAAGCTTTAAAGTACATTGTTTAACTAATTTCAGTGTATGTAAATCTCTTTCAGTCCTCAATTTCAAGTCTTAATCTCATTTTCAAGTTTATGCATTTTTAAGCTTAAAATCTCAATATGTATTAATGTTGTTGTTAGTTGTTGCTTTGGACTTACAAGCTAACATAAGCTCCTAGATAGCTTAATAAAGCTATTAGAAACCTTAAAAATCAGTTCTAGATATAAAAAAAAAAAAATACCAAAAATACTAAAAAAATGATGGAAAATCAAAAATCCATGGAGAAGATAAACAAGAAGTGGAGCAGGTTGATATTGGATTGCCTTTGTTTAGAGCTTCTTGGGAAGCTTTAGGTTGGTCCTTTGCTGGCAGCTATCACTGGAATCCAATTTGTAAGCCTTTTGATCCATTTTGGCATTTCACTCGTAAGACATTCAATAGATTAAATCTTTGTGTTTTTATGTTTCTTAGTTATAGTTAAGTATAATTAAACATTAAAAAATGTTGCTTGTTCTCTTTAATTTGTAGTTAGTAAAAATTTTAGTTTAAACAGTTCTTATAGTATAATTATCATACTTGAGTTTTATGTTGTTACTGTTGTTGTTTAATGCTAATTTAGTCTCATTATATGATAATTTAAGGTTTTTAATCAATGGCATGTTATTAATCTGTGAAACCCTTTGAAAAGTTTCAAAACAAATTTTTAAGGTGTTGGATTCATTGTGTTACATGTGTTAGAGGCTATCTGTATATTGCTTGTTGTTGTTTTATATCTCATTAGTATTTAGTATCTCGCTTAAAGAATAAAATCCAGTGCTCACTTGTCAAAAGTCAAGATAGCTTCTAATCTTAATTTGCCACCACTGTTAAGATTTTAGATTGCAAATCTCATCACAAGAGTTGATAACTTGATATTATAGCTTAATTTCATCTTATTATATCATATTCAGTCCATAGAATCAATCCTAAGTTCATATAAGTCAACTTAGTTCATTTTATTAAAAAGTCAAAATATCACTTAGACAGTTTTTGAATAAAATGGATAATTTTATATAGGATTTAATATTAAGTTTCATACTTTGTGCTTTTGGGATATCAAAATATAGTTGCTCACCTTCATCATAGCATTTTTAATAATTTTTGATTAGCTTATTAAACTGCTTATATCTTATCTTCTTTTGAACACCTTTTCTCGAAAAGTGCTCGCGACAGCTTTGCAAGTCTTTTCATAAGCTCATCAAGATCTCATTAGCTAGCTTAAACTTGTGTACCTTAGCTTTTGAGAAGCTTACCTAGTGCCTCAAAGTTCCAAGTTTAGTTTTTCCATTTCTAGCTTATCTAATAAGCCTACTAGTGGTTTTTTGTTTTGTCCATTTTAACTAGTACAATGATTAGTCAGTGTTTTCAAGCTTTTTCATAAGCTCATTATAAGCTCACTAGTGAACTCCATCTGGAGAGCTTTAGCTTTTGGAAAGCTTAATTGATAAACTTGTTAGTCCAGGTTTATTTTTCATTTTCTAGCTTATCTAAGTGCTTAAAATAAGTTAGAAAGTACCTAGAAAACCAAATAGTGTCCTGTTAAAGTTTAGCTTGTGCTTATTTTGAGATTGTTTAGTGCATATTTATAGTTATTGTGCTTATTCATTTGTAATTTTAGCTTATTATTAGTTGCTTAGCTTATTTGCATTTTAATCGCTTTTATTCATTAGCTTATTAGTCACTTAGCTAAACCTTGTGCTTATTTCAATTTTTGCCCAATTAAGTATCTTAAGCTTATTATGTGCTTATTGGTGATTTTCATAAAAAGTTTTAGTTTTATAAATTGCTTATTTCATTGTACTTAATCGGTTTCAAAAGAAAAATCCAAAAGAAAATAAAAATAAAAAGCTGCTGGGATTCGAACTCGCCACCCACCTCACACACACACACGCTACCAGTTGCCCTTGGGTCTTTGACTGGTTATACCTTGCAACATTTAATACATAACCCTTGTTTTCTATTTTAGCTTATACGAGTTAAATAACTTATTTACAGCTTATTAAAACAAGCTTTCACACCTTTTGTATTTTTCTTAGCTTTGTATTGTTATAAAGTATTTTATAAAAAGGTTTCAGAATTTTCTGAATAGTTTTAGTATTTTTAATCATTTAATTAGTTTAAAATAGTATTTAATTCATAATAAAAATATAAAAGTAAAAAAATATAAATCTTTTTTCTAAAATTTTATTTTGTCATATAGTAAGTAAGAAAATTGTTTTTACACTCGTAGGACTTTTATTTTACAAATTTTACGCTTTTTCTTACGCGACTCGTAATTTTTATATATATAACGACGCTTCATTCTAGGTCACGCTTAGACAATTTAGGTTTACGCTTTAATTAAAATAGTTTATATAAGTTATTTTGTTTTATAAATCAAGAAAAACCAACTTTAAAAATAGTGATAGCGTTTATTTAATATAATTTAGTTTTTTAAATTTTCTTTAATTTACATTTAAACACCTGTAATTTACAAACTTTCTCTTTAGGTGTAATTACCACTCAAAATCTTTACTGATCACTATCCTTAGTGATTATTCGACATCTGAAAGTGTTGAACACCATTAATCCTCCGTGGGACTTAACGACCCGGGAATCCACTATATTCCAAGGGAAATTGCATTGGTTTTAGACTGTTTTAATTTTATTACGGTTGACCATTCACAAGTGGTTGACTTGTGTGATAAACTTGACGGTTCAAAGACCGATCAATTTTTGCCGTTGCCGGGAGGCTTTCGTGTTTTAAGCATTCTCATACCCGTACTTGCACATATACCACCTTTTGTAAACAGTTTTTTGTAAAGTTATAAAAAAGTTCATTAACACTTTTCCTAAAGTGTTAACAACACCAAAAAAATATATATATATATATATAAAACAACAAAACAATCGTAACGTTTTCTATTTTGTATTTTCTTTAAGGTGTTTCTTAAAGAGGTACGATTTGGTTAAACGAGACGATATCAAAAATATTGTCCAAAAGTATTTAAACCCTAAGCACAAATCCATACCTACGTCTTTTTAGTGGTACTTAAATACATAAAAATCAACCACCGCAAATCAAGGCAGTACACCTACCAACTGGGTGTGTGACCATTAATAAGTTCCCGAACAAAAGATTTAAAACTTACCTTTGTGTCCTTGTGATTTGGTGTACCTTTTTCAAAGAAGCCATTTCATTTGTGATTATTGGTTTAAGTTCACTTGTCGTTTTGCCTCGCATTTGTTTTTGAAAATTGATTTTTATACTTAGTGCATGCGCATTCTTCCGTCCACAAGCCCACTCGAGAGCTTGCAAATATTCCTCAGACGAGGACGCTCGCCTCCGTGGATGAGGAACGTCTAGTACCACCACCCCCGTCAGAATGGCGAAGACAAACCGATGAATGAGCTTCCAAGCACCCATCGAGGGTTGAGATGCCATTATTGTCCCAGCATCGTGTCGATACCTTTGAGCTCAAAACTAGGTTGCTTAATCTTGTAACCCAAAGCCAATTTTATGGTTTTGAGCGGGATGATCCTCATGCACATATTCGATGGTTTAACAAGATTGCATCTACCATCAAATACAAGAATGTCCCACATGAAGCAATTAAGCTTCTTCGTTCCCATTCTCTAGAGGACAAGCCCGAATTGGCTTGAGAAACAACTCCCTCGTTCCATTGAGACATGGGAAGATCTAGTCACCAAGTTTGTTAACGAATTCTATCCTCCATCCCGAACTACAAGTCTTAAGAATGAGATAATGAAATTTTCTCAAAGATTTGATGAATCATTCGGTGAGGCATGGGATCGTTACAAAGAGTTACTCCGGAAGTGTCCACATCATGGTTTTACCGAATTAATGCAAATGGATACTTTCTACAATGGTCCGAGACAAGCTACCAAGACTCTTTAAATGCCTCCGCGGGAGGTAATTTCCTGAGCAAGACCACAAAAGAAGCCTTGCAAATCATAGAAAACAAGTCCAGTGTCCGCCTCTTTCCGAACAGACATATCAGTCTCAATCTAATGCTGGACCTTCTACTTCATCTCATGTGAGTACATCTAGCACCGATGCTAAGATTGATAAACTCACGGATATTGTTCAGGCTTTGGTTCTTGCTAACCAAAAGAAAGTCACTTTCACGCATAACCATCACATGGTGAAGTAAAGAAAGTCGGTCGTGTTACTTGTGGTGGCTCTCATGCATACTACAACTGTACTGCCACCGATGGTAGTCCATTTGAAGCCAATGCTATAGCCGGTACTTCACATCAAGGAGGTAATCAATACCGTCCTCAAAATGAACCAAACTACCGCTAATACTTAAGGGACCACCCGTTTTAACTCCTAACCAAACCGAATCAACCAACCTAGAATGAACCAAGGTTATCAAAACCAAGGTAATTTCTATCCCGAACCAAATCAAGGTTTCCAACATCAAGGAAACCTTAATCAAAACAATTTCAATCGAGGGAATCAATTTCATGGGAATGTGAATCCTAATCAAGGAAAATTTCAAAATCAAGGCCCTAATCCAAACATTAAAGGCCGAATTTTCTAATCAAACTCAAACCATTGTTCCAACTGGACCATCATCTGATGAGTTATTGAAACAATTCATGAAATCCCAAGATGAAATGAACAGTTGTTGGTCGGCCGATCGCTGATCTAAAGAAGTCTTTAAATGATCAACCCCGGGCTCGGAAAACTTCCGAGCAACCACGATCGCTAACCCGAGGCGATGCAAAGGCGATCACAAACTGAAGTGGTAAGACGCACAATGGACCTTCGACTCCAATGCCTCCTCCAGGAGCAATGAGTCAAGTTACCAAGGATACAACAGACAAGGTGCATTTCTCAAGCCCAACGGCATCGCGACACCCCACCTTCGGAGTCCAAGCTTTAAGTCCGAACCCGAAATTCGAAGACTAATTGCCAGAAATGACTTCTGTCCCTGCTCAAAAGTCTAGTCAGCTTCCTTACCCATCAAGATTGCATGAAGAGAAGCTCAAAGACAAAACCAAAGAACAAATGGAAAATTTTTTCCAAATTTTCAATGAACTGCACTTTGATATAAGCTTCGTTGATGCTCTTGTTCTAATGCCCAAATTTGCATCCACGCTTAAAGGCTTACTGAGCAACAAAGATAAGTTATCTGAAATGGCTAAAACCCATCTCAATGAGCAATGCTCTGCTTTCTCAAGAAGCTTCCTAAAAAGCTTGAAGACCCGGCAGTGTTTTTAATCCGTGTGATTTCTTGGGATGGTTCAATGCTCTTGGCCATCTTGGCAAAGCATTAACCTCATACCACTCTCAGTATGGAAGAAACTGTCTCTTCCTAAACTTACATCTACTTGTATGACACTCGAGCTAGCGAACTGTACCATAACTCGTCCACTTGGGATAGCCGAGGATGTCGTGGTAAAAGTAGGAAAGTTTCACTTTCCTACTGACTTTGTTGTAGTAGACTTTGATGCATATCCTAGAGTTCCCCTAATCTTAGGGAGAGCTTTCTTGAGAACGAGCCATGCTCTAATCGATGTGTATGCTGAAGAGTTGACTATACGGGTTGACAACGAAGAACTCACGCTTAATATCAACAGAACTCAAACCTCTATCCAAACATAGTGTTGCCACAATTGATCAAAAATCTGAAAAAAATCAATGCAACACTCTCAAATTTCACGGTTAAGAGGAGTCACCAAAACGTGCTGAGTTAAAAGCTTTGAAAATCAACCCTGGTTCAAACAAATGGTTTGAAAGTTGTACCAAGGAAGTCAAGAGTGTTCTTGATGATGATGATCTAGAATCGGAGACTTTATCGAAAGTAGTGGAAATTGCTAGCTCTAAGAGCACGCCACTTGTCCCACCTCCGAATCAGTTTATCGATCGAAGTTAACTCGTGGATGAAACCAAACTCTCTTCAGTTTCATCTAGATTGGATGATGATGTTTGTGATCCAATGGGAGACATTCTTCCCATTGAAGAATTGCTCAAAAATGATCCATCATCTCCTAGTCTTATTATTTCCGACTCTTCCATCCCTTCTCTCACTCCGAATGAGGAAGATGACAACTTTTGGAATGAAGTCGATGCCTTTCTTAGTGATGAGTCTATTCCAACAGGAATTGATAATACTTACTTTGATTCGGAGGGGACATCCTTTTTCCGGAAAATCTGATTGAAGAACCGTTTCCAACCCTACCTACCGGAAATTCTGTTGACAATCACCATACAAACTTCAAGACTAAGCTTAAAATGTCAAAATTGGCGATCTGGTTTTTACTGATGAGGAATGGACCTGCATTTTGATGCACATATTTATACCATTCTTCACTAATGGTGTGGTTGCTCTTTCCTTTTCTCTTCGAATGAGGACACCATTTTTGACCCCGGTATCATCCTTTATAGTTTCTACTATTAACAAATACCGCGGTTGTATCTCATCGGTGTGAAACTTTATGATGTTCATATGTTTATTAAAACTGTGAACGAAAGTCCGATCGAGATTGGTTTTCCACGTTGCTTTCCCCAAGAACCAATGAATGCGGGGATCGAGTCAAGCTAGTGACTCGGGAATCAAAAACAGTAGCACACACCATATGGGTTTCACCCATATTTCTGACTTCTTTCTACTTCTACCACCCTAGTGTGGGAGTTGCCCGCTGTATATATAGTAAAAAAAAAAATGTGTGTATATATCAAAAATAAAATAAAGGCCGTAGTATTTCCCTTTTATGTTCTATGTTTCGGCATAACCGCCGGTACTTTGAATATTGAGGGCAATATTCATTTCTAGTGTGGGGGATTCTCAATGAATTTTATCATGTAATTATACCACCCACCCCCATTTTGGCCAATTTTTTTTTTTGGAGTAAGTGTTTTGCACTTACTCACTTACGGTTATCGATCCGCCATGTATAATAAACAAAAGGATTGGCTAATCCGGAGCAAACGGCTCTTGGTAAAGATATCTCAAATCCGTTGACGGCTTGCAATTTGCCCAAAATTGTATGGTGTTCACCTCACCATATCTTTAATTAGTGAAAAGTTGGCTAGCCCGCAAGTTTATGGCTTGTGGTAAAGGCAGTTGAAAAACCATAATTGGTAATCAACTCACCAAAGATATTTTATCTAAGAGTTGCTAGTCCGAAGCAAACGGCTTCTGGTAAAGACAAATCAAAACCGCTGAAAGCTGGTGATTTGCTCAAAATCATTTGGTTATCATTGTACCAAGGTTCTTACTTGAACTAAAACAATGGCTACTCCAAGTAATGGCTTTTGGTAAAGAGATGAAATCCATTAATTTTTCTTAAAAGATTGTTGGGGCTAGCAATATCTTAGTGTGGGGATTGATGAGTGTCTAAATACTCATCATTTTGTACCTCTTTAGTCTCAAAAACATCCAAAACACTCGAAATGCATCAAAATGAAAAAAATATCACAAATAAGTGTTTTATGTGTTTCAAATGCAAAAATACCAAAATCAAATGAAAACGATCAAGTTTGCATAATTGGCGCTTTAGTCCCCCAAGTTCCAAAAGTTGTCAAATCTAGTCCCTGGTAAATCAAAATAAAGAAAAATATCATTAAAGGTCCTTGGGATTCACAAATTGTAAGAAATTGTCCTTCAAAGTTTAAAATTGCAAAATGACAACTTTGGTCCCTAAACTTTGAAAAATGTCAAAAATAGTCCTTGGATATTTAAAAATGGAAAATTATCAAATATTATCCTTGTACTATTCATAAATGGCAGGATAGGTCCTTGTGTTAACTTTGGGAAAAGTGGCATGTTCAGTCCCTCAAGTTTGGTGGAATTGCTAAATTAGTCCTTGTGTTATTAAGCTACCAAACGGACCCTTTTATTAATCTAATCCCAAACACAAATCCAACCCAATCCACCAAACCAGCTGGCCCAGCTTGCAACCCAAGCCCAATGACTTGAACCTTGACCCCTGAGCCAGTCAAATAACCAATTGAACCCTGCCATTATCCCATTTTGAACTCACCCTGTATTATTAATACTCGGTCAAACCAAGTCAAACCCACCTTATACCGCCTTCCACTGTTCATCTCCTTCACCACGCCTGTAAACCCAAAACCAGTGGTTTCTCCACCACCTCCACCTCATCACAGCTGTCTAAGCCACTCATACTCACCCCTTTCCACCTATACACTTGCCCACAATGTAGTTAATGCATCCCCACCATGAACCTTTCACTGTTACACTCAAAACTTCTGGTTTTGCTGCCAAATCACTCCTAGCTCCATACCTACTATCTAAATTGTCCCCTACACCTCCACAAACATCCACAATTCTTTAATTGCCTCAAAACCACTTGTCCTGCTCAAATAGACTTTTACGCCAAAATGCCAAATGGACAAATATGATGAATTCAATGGATCCAATGGCTGAGATTTAAAGTGGGAAAGTTTCAGAAGCATGAGGGGAGTCTCAAAAAGCTATAAAGAAAGAAGGAGAAGCAGAGGAGTAAGATATCTAGAGTAAATTAGTTTAAGCTTTGTCGTTTTAATTAATTTTAAATTCCCAGTGTAATTTCAAGCTTTAAAGTACTTTGTTTAACTAATTTCAGTGCATGTAAATCTCTTTCAGTCCTCAATTTCAAGTCTTAATCTCATTTTCAAGTTTATGCATTTTTAAGCTTAAAATCTCAATATGTATTAATGTTGTTGTTAGTTGTTGCTTTGGACTTACAAGCTAACATAAGCTCCTAGATAGCTTAATAAAGCTATTAGAAACCTTAAAAATCAGTTCTAGATATAAAAAGAAAAAAAATACCAAAAATACTAAAAAAATGATGGAAAATCAAAAATCCATGGAGAAGATAAACAAGAAGCTGGAGCAGGGTTGATATTGGATTGCCTTTGTTTAGAGCTTCTTGGGAAGCTATAGGTTGTGTCCTTGGCTTTTGGTTCTCAGCTATCACTTGGAATCCAATTTGTAAGCCTTTTGATCCATTTTGGCATTTCACTGTGTAAGACATTCAATAGCTTAAATCTTTGTGTTTTTATGTTTCTTAGTTATAGTTAAGTATAATTAAACATTAAAAACAGTTGCTTGTTCTCTTTAATTTGTAGTTAGTAAAAATTTTAGTTTAAACAGTTCTTATAGTATAATTATCATACTTGAGTTTTATGTTGTTACTGTTGTTGTTTAATGCTAATTTAGTCTCATTATATGATAATTTAAGGTTTTTAATCAATGGCATATTATTAATCTGTGAAACCCTTTGAAAAGTTTCAAAACAGTCTTTTTAAAGGGTGTTTGGATTCATTGTGTTACATGTGTTAGAGGCTATCTGTGTTATTGCTTGTTGTTGTTTTATATCTCATTAGTATTTAGTATCTCAGTTAAAGAATAAAATCCAGTGCTCACTTGTCAAAAAGTCAAGATAGCTTCTAATCTTAATTTGCCAGTTTCACATTTAAGATTTTAGATTGCAAATCTCATCACATTAGAGTTGATAACTTGATATTATAGCTTAATTTCATCTTATTATAGCTTATTATATCATATTCAGTCCATAGAATCAATCCTAAGTTCATATAAGTCAACTTAGTTCATTTTATTAAAAAGTCAAAATATCACTTAAGACAGCTTTTGAATAAA
Organism: Chrysanthemum makinoi; assembly: GCA_910596185.1. Taxonomy (NCBI): domain Eukaryota; kingdom Viridiplantae; phylum Streptophyta; class Magnoliopsida; order Asterales; family Asteraceae; genus Chrysanthemum; species Chrysanthemum makinoi. The sequence continues at coordinate 208,709,193 of OU343217.1, read as the reverse complement.
ATGGATAATTTTATATAGGATTTAATATTAAGTTTCATACTTTGTGCTTTTGGGATATCAAAATATAGTTGCTCACCTTCATCATAGCATTTTTAATAATTTTTTATTAGCTTATTAAACTGCTTATATCTTATCTTCTTTTGAACACCTTTTCTGAAAAGTGCTCTGTGCACAGTTTTGCAAGTCTTTTCATAAGCTCATCAAGATCTCATTAGCTAGCTTAAACTTGTGTACCTTAGCTTTTTGAGAAGCTTACCTAGCTGTCTCAAAGTTCCAAGTTTAGTTTTTCCATTTCTAGCTTATCTAATAAGCCTACTAGTGGCTTTTTGTTTTGTCCATTTTAACTAGTACAATGATTAGTCAGTGTTTTCAAGCTTTTTCATAAGCTCATTATAAGCTCACTAGTGAACTCCACTGTGAGAGCTTTAGCTTTTTGGAAAGCTTAATTGATAAACTTGTTAGTCCCAGTGTTTATTTTCATTTACTAGCTTATCTAAGTGCTTAAAAATAAGTTAGAAAGTACCTAGAAAACCAAATAGTGTCCTGTTTAACAGTTTAGCTTGTGCTTATTTTGAGATTGTTTAGTGCTTATTTATCAGTTATTGTGCTTATTCAGTTGTAATTTTAGCGTATTATTAGTTGCTTAGCTTATTTGCAGCTTAATTCTGCTTATTCATTAGCTTATTAGTCACTTAGCTAAACCTTGTGCTTATTTCAATTTTTGCCCACTGTTAAGTATCTTAAGCTTATTATGTGCTTATTAGTGATTTTCATAAAAAGTTTTAGTTTTATAAATTGCTTATTTCATTGTACTTAATCAGTTTCAAAAAGAAAAATCCAAAAAGAAAATAAAAATAAAAATCCAGTGCTGGGATTCGAACCCTGGCCACCCAGCTCACCACACACACACGCTTACCAGCTTGCCCTTGGGTCTTTGACTGGTTATACCTTGCAACATTTAATACATAACCCTTGTTTTCTATTTTAGCTTATACGAGTTAAATAGCTTATTTACAGCTTATTAAAACAAGCTTTCACACCTTTTGTATTTTTCTTAGATTTGTATTGTTATAAAGTATTTTATAAAAAAGTTTCAGAATTTTCTGAATTGTTTTAGTATTTTTAATCATTTAATTAGTTTAAAATAGTATTTAATTCATAATAAAAAATATAAAAGTAAAAAATATATAAAATTTTTTCCTAAAATTTTCTTTTGTCATATAGTAAGTAAGAAAATTGTTTTTATACTCGTAGGACTTTTATTTTACAAATTTTACGTTTTTTCTTACGCACAGATCGCGTAATTTTATATATAACGACGCTTTCATTCTAGGTCATGTTTTTAGACAATTTAGGTTTACGCTTTAATTAAAATAGTTTATTTAAGTTATTTTGTTTTATAAATCAAGAAAACCAACTTTAAAAATAGTGATAGCGTTTATTTAATATAATTTAGTTTTTTAAATTTTCTTTAATTTACATTTAAACACCTGTAATTTACAAACTTTCTCTTTAGGTGTAATTACCACTCAAAATCTTTACTGATCACTATCCTTAGTGATTATTCGACATCTGAAAGTGTTGAACACCATTAATCCTCCGTGGGACTTAACGACCTGGGAATCCACTATATTCCAAGGGAAATTGCATTGGTTTTAGACTGTTTTAATTTTATTACGGTTGACCATTCACAAGTGGTTGACTTGTGTGATAAACTTGACGGTTCAGACCGATCATTGACCTGCCTTGCTTACACTCATGTTCATGCTACCGTTT
>OU343217.1:208663040-208707317 GCA_910596185.1 Chrysanthemum makinoi | reverse complement strand
GATCATGAGATTTGGTTCAACTTATGTTATCTGTTTATTTGAATTTTTTAGTTTGCCATGTTATATTCTTGTTCAGTTACTTTATTTAATTATGATATTCGTTCAGTATTCCTACCTGATACATGTGACTAACATGCTTATACTTATGTTTGGTAATTTCGCTTGTTATGATATGTCAGCTTATTAATTGTTGAGTATCTAACTTGTGTGATTGCAATGCTTACATTCTATTCAGTTTCTCCCGCCTGCTTATGGAATTCAGTTTAACTTATACTTACCTGATTATCTGATTTGTTGGGTTGCCATATTTATGTTCGGTTGTTTCTTTGGTTGATATGCTTGTTCACTGTTCGGCTACTTGCTTTGATTATGATAGTTTTTCATCAACTTCTATTTGATTATGTTTCGGTATTTGTATGTTTTGGATATCTGTATGTGCTTATATCTGTCCACGGATGTGTTTCCTTGCTTTGGTCTCCTTTGATTTATGTTCCTTCTGGATATTTGTTAATATTGTGTTCTGCAGGTTCCTCATAGACTCATTGTGCTAATTCGTTACGACTTTTGATTATCAGTTTCCTTTTATTCGTTTGTTGTCCTTATTGTATAGTTTTCGTTTATTATATCTGTTCACTGGGCTTTTTAAGCTCAGCCGCATTTTCTTTCCATGCGGTAGGTACTAAGCGGGATGCTGGGCTTTGATGGACTGAGAGTAGGATCATTTGAGTGGACAGACCCTAGTTTCCTTTATCGTTTTGGACTCTTTTTGAAGAACATTTGTTTTGATATTTCTTTATTTTAGACATGTTGGATTATGTATTTTATTTTGAAGTCATTCTTTATATGACTTGGTATTTTTATTTATAAAGACTTCCGTTTGCCATTAGTTATGTTATGATATGACCCCATAATGTGACACTTCGACCCGTGTCGGGTTGGGGTGTTACACTTGATGATGACTTGAATATCTCTGCCCAATTGATCCAAAGGCTTTTGGCAATCATGCTTGACTTTAGAGAGTGTTCAATCAACTTTGGGACAAAGTGATACATATGATATGACATATCATCTGAACTCAACGTAGAGATGTTGTTAAGGTTAGCAGAGAGGAAGTCCAATTAAGAAGAAAAAGTTTTGATATGAGCAGTGGGTGTGATTTATTCTTCTCCTTAGTTGAATCAGCAATTTAGTGCTGTTGAGGATTGGATATCCAGATTCTCTCTGCATCCTAGAGCCTAAACATTGGGAGGTAGTGGTTGTTGGTGTCTTCTTGATTTTTTTCCAAAGCTTTTCAGCCATTAAAGCCTGAACTTTGTCAAGTTTAGGAGCAGAGACATTGATGCGTGGGTTCGGGGTCGAAATACTTCCTTTTCCATGAGCAAGCTTTACAACCAACTAGGCAGTGTACCTAATCGTTGTAGTGTAGTATGAGCAATCCCAAGGGGTTGATCGTTCTCTAGGGGAATAGAGATGCTAGTAGAGATGTATGACGAAAAGGTGAGGTGAGGAAGATTCTTTTTATCTTTTGTTATTTATGAAAGCAAGTAAAATCTCGGGGTTTGAATAGTAGGGGGTTAGTAATTCTACCAATTAAACTACTTAACAATTTAAATTAAAAACTAATTAAACTACTTAAAGGTAAAAGCTATGGATCGACTGAATGTGTTTCTTATGATAATTAAAAATGTGTTCACTTAGATTTTGTTACTCCCTAGTTATCTTTTATTGGTCGGTTGAATTGTCACATCTTCATTCTAATTGGTGTGTTGTATTCCGTATTAGTCATAGGGTGGTGCCTAATTCCCCAATTCTATGATCGTAACTCTCCTCTATAACATATGGGATCGCCAAGTACCGAAGTACCTCCCTTGAATACCCTATTATCCTTAAGCAATAACTCACGCAATAAACACAACGATGACCTAAGTGCACTCTCAAGCTTTTTGCTATTTAGGACGTTCAAGCTCGCAATAATTAAATAAGAAGCCAATTTTCCGTACTCTAGCGTCTACCAATTAGAACAAGATAAAAGCTAACAATAATCAACAAATAGGTTTCATTAGATCTAAGCAAACACTTAATTAATTTAGTTACGCATGGTAGATAAGCAAGAACACAAACAAACAGTTGAACATAGATGAAACATGGTGATAGATTGGATAAACAAACTTATCTTTAAGTGTAAAAGAGGGTTTGGAACCCTAAAATACTATCCAAGTTGGACCTCAAACGAACTAAGGTTTGCTCTCCAAAATAATGCACACCAAATACAGAAAATTCGAAGTCTATATATAGATTTTACACTCGCGACGGCGTCGCCTTTTGATGGTGACGCCGTCTGATCGCCGTCATTAGGCTTTCATCCTGACCAAGTCATCATTGGGATGGCGTTGGGTAGGAAGTAGTGACGCCGTCTGGGTTGCTTCTGGACGTTATCTGGGGATAATCTTGGTCTTCTGGTGTAAAAGGAAAGGGTGACGGCCTCCTGGAATAAGGCGTGACGCCGTCACTTGTTAAGACCAAAATATATTTTGAGCCGTCGCTTGAGAGTTTTTAGAACACCCTGTAAGCGACGGCGTCGCCCTTTGAGTTGGGACGCCGTCAGGCTTTAGAAATCGCCTTGTTTTCTTGACTTTGTCGTTTTCTTCATGTTTTCACTTCTTTTCATCCAAATATACTTCATTCCAGCATTTTGCTTCCAAAAGACCTAAAATATGAAAAGGGACGATTTTTTAAGCAGTAGCGGATATAAAATATAACGATTTAGGGCTTAAATGACCCCCTAAAAACGTATGTTTTAAGTCCTTATCAAATATTCCTACACTTGGAATTTTCTTGTTCTCAAGCAAATATACTTTTGGCTAATCAATTTATGAGTTAGGGGTCATTTAGCATTTGTTTAAAACAATCTACAACAAGTACAAGCGCCACAATAGTCAAAACAAGCACGAAAATTATACACTAGCACCTCAAAATTGGTGTTTGGATTCTCTCATCTCTCGAGTGTATATAAATATAACATGTAAGTAAATGGAAGATTGATATGTGCAAAAACACATATCATTTCTTTATCAAATCAGACCCAAAATAACCAAGAAAAAGCCGTTTATTGCTAATATTTAATGGTTTCTTGAGTTTATGCTTGTGCAGGTTCGGATATGTCAAAACACGCAAAAGTTAACCAAATCTGACAAAAACCCGAGCACGAGAGATGAAGAGCGCTAGAGCTGAGCCGGAAGGTCAGAATTATGCATCTGTGAAGATTTCTATGCTAAGAGGATGATTTCTGAAAGATATGTTCAAGATTAAAGAATTGTCAGAATCAGTCCCTATACTTTCAGTTATTGGCAGAATACACCCTCAAGTTTTAGAAAATGGCAAATGTGGCCCTTGGTATATTGAAGATTGGCAAGATTAACCCTTGGATCACATTTTTAGAATTACATGTTTAGTCCCTGAAGAAACTGATTTGGCAGTTTTAGTCCCTAAGTTACACCTTGGATCCAATATACATCCTAAATCCAAATTATTAAAACCATGGCCCAAGTAAAAGCCCAACCAATCCAATCTACCCAACCCGGTTTATCCTTTTAACCCATTTCCACCCTTATTACCCATGACCCGGTAAACCAAAACGAAATATAAATAAAAATTCCAAGGCGCCAAAATACTTTTTCCCAATTTCCCCCCAAACCCAGCCACATGAACCCTAAAACCCACACGCTCAATTCACACAAAATTGCACACGTTTTAGTCTAATTAAATACTTGACTCTGACACGTGACTGACACACGGATGCCACGCTGGCAATCCGTGTGTCATTCCTTTAATTCCTTGCATTCTCATTAGTGGAGAGAACGTGGCACATCAAATCAAGGGTCGTGATGAAGTGATGTATGATGGGAAATGATCCAAGGGTTGATAAGAGCCAAGAGAAAGCACAAGTGCAAGTTCTGGATCCTTCTAACAGCTCAAACGGATGCTATATAAACCCCTTTTGTATCACAGCTTAGATCATGTAATTTCTGAGTAGTTTTATTATTTAGTTAAGCTTAATTTCCTTTAAATATTGTATTTCTTATTCAGTACTTGTAATCTCTTTGAATTAATGAATTTCAGTTTTTATTTGATTTCTAAATCTCAACATTAAATCTGTTTTTAGTTAGCTTATTAGCTTATCTAGTTTAATATAATCTTTGTTTCAACTTATTCAAATGTTATTTCAAGTTTTGATTTCATATTAACAAAAAAAAAAAAATATATATATATATAAAAAACTCTTAAAAAAAATAAAAATATAGTAAAGCTTTGTTTCCAATTGATTTCAGTGCTCAATATTGTTTTCATAAGTGCTTATAAGCTTTTCCATAGCTTTATAAGTACTTAGTTACTTGTCTACTCAGTTTTTACTCTCAAAACACCCTCAATCAACAAAAGTCAAACTGGAGCTTAAAATGGTTTTGGTAATGGAGTTGGGTTGATGCAGAGCTGGATTGGGGTATATTTAGATTGAATTAGTGTAGTTGTGGTTCTGTATAAGCTTCTCAATAGCTGGATTACAAGTTAGTTCTAAATCTCTCTCTAATAAACTGTTAAATTTGCATTTACAGCTTAGTTGTTATTAGTTAGTTAATTTTGCTTGAACTTAGTTAAATTTAGCTTATAAGTTAGTTATTGATCACTGTTAAGCTTTGGTAGTGAAATTAGGTTGAATTTCTAGTTAAAGTTAGTGAAAAAGTTTTGAAAAGTGTGTTTGGATCAGGTGTACACAACTGTGTTTGAGGATAGTTTTTGAAGTTCAGTATAGTTGATAATTGCTTATCTAGGTATAATATAATCATTTTAGGCCTTGGTTTACTTCTGCACTTCATTTAGTCCAAATTAACTTCAAATCAGTCATAGGTATAGTTCAGTTGAAATTAATCTAAACATTAGCTTAATCTAGGCTTAGAGTTAAAGGGACTAGCTTATTTCAGTTGTACTTTAGCTTATTTCATCATTTTTAGTTCTCAAATTGAAATCAAATCTCACTTTGGTCAAAGTTCTCAAATCTGTCTTATAAAGTCAAAAGTGTCAAAACATATTTTTACAAAACTTTATAGATTTTTCATAGCTTCATCTTTGGTTCAATTCAAGTGAAATTTTGGATTAATCAAGATCAGTTGGTCAAGTTTCTAAAACTAATTTTTGTGGAATTTTGTGAAGCTTGTATAAGCTCTTAAAAAGCTCTTAATAAGCCCAGTTTTGTCCTGTGCACACTCAGCATTAACTGAGTTGTGCACAGGTACTTTGTTGAAACTGCATAAGCTTCACATTAGCTTGTTAAGGTATAAAAATTGGACAAGTTGCTGTTTGGTTGGTGTTCTTGAGGGTCACAATTCCAGTTTTCACAAAAGCTCTTCTGATAAGCCAGTATAAAAGCTGCAACTTAGGAGGTTAGGGCTGTTTGGCCAATAAGTACTTTTAAGATTTGAATCATAAGCTGGTGCTTGTAGCTTGTTAGGATTAGCTGGATTAGTTAAAATTAGCTTATTTTAGCATAAATTAGCTTCAGTAACACTTTGGTGGTTTATAGCACTCATTAGCTTAATCTTAGTAGCTTATTTAGGGTCAGTTTGTACTACAGCTTGTTAATCCTTCACATAAGCTATAGTTTTTATATTTTTCATAGAATTAGAATATTATTTTAGACTTTTCCTGAATTTTTCATAATTTTTCATCACTGTTTGCTATTTTTCTTATTTTAAATTAGTTTTTAAGACTTTTTATATAGCTTTTAATACATTTAATCCAGAAAAGCTTCAAAAAAATAAGTTTTCAATTTTATTAGATTAAGATAAATATAAAAATCCAAAATAATATTTTTCCATATTTTTCCTAGTTAAATTTGTAAATTTTAGCATTTAAATTAGTTTTAAATAGTTTTTAATTCATAGAAAATAGAAAAATCATCAGAAAAATACAAAATTAGTTTTAAAAAGTCTTTTGAGTTATTTTAGATTTTTTAAAAATATTTTCATAATTTTCTCACTTGTTTTCATAATTTTCAGATATTTAGTTTTATTTTTAAAATTAGAAATTAGTTTTTTAATTCAAATAAATTCAAGAAAAATCATAAAAATTAGTTTTAAATCATATTTAAGTTTTAAATTGCATTTTTAGTTTAAAAATAATTTTAGATCATTTTTAGGACTTAGATTAGACGTAGTTGCATTTAATTTACATTTCTTTAATTACGTTTTAGAATAATTCGCATATTTAGGATTCCCCGTAGTGTAATTTTCCTTAATTGCTTTCCCATTTCCCGTAGTTTAGATAAAAACAAAATCATCAATCCAAAACATCGAGCATTTTAATAACAAACCAATAACGACGTTGCCCATTCACACCTCGTTGGGAAACGACTCGGATTTCCTAATCCGTATCACTATCACTCACGGGATTTGATTCCTGTCCTTTTTTCTAAAGGGATTTTAAATCATTCCTTGTGGTTATTTTTGATATCGATATTGTGGTTTTATCCATACACAAATACCCCTAAGCCTACTACATACGAATCAAAGATAAACACTCACTACATGTCATAGCACATAGATTACCATAGGCTAGAGAATAGATCAAACTCCACCGCTTTGGCGTAAGCACCTATGAATAACTATGTAAGAAGTATTTACAAAGGGTTATAATGTTAGGCTTCGGGTAGGGAATAAAAGGGTTTTGTTGGATATGGGGAATTTTTAGTGGTTGCAAGTTAAAAATCTAAGTTACATGCATATAAAACGCGGTGTTGCTAAGCCAAGACTCGACTAACTAACACTAGATTAACAACTTGAAACAAAACATAAACATAAACATAAAATATAAAGATAGATGTATTTTGCTGATAGGAGTTTATTTCTTTCCGGTGTTTGTTATCGTAGAGGATGGTAGAGTAAAAAGGTATGGAAAAAATTTCGAAAAAAAAGAGAGAAAAAGAGTTGTTAAAAAAATTGAGAAAAACATACGGGCTACCATCCTACATCTATCTTTATGTTTATATTTTTAAGTTTATGTTTATGTTTTGTTTCAAGTTGTTTAGTGTTAGTGAGTCGAGTCTTGGCTTAGCAACGCCACTGATAAGGATTTAAAAGGTACCATTTTGAGGGGTCATTTAAGCCTTTAATTGATCACTTTTGTATCCGTTACTACCTAATTTCGTTCCTTTTCACTTTTTAGGTCTCTTAAAGGCAAATTGCTGGAATGACACTTATTTGGACGAAAAAGCGCGAATATACGAAGAAAATGGCCAAAGTCAAGAATCGAGACACTCAGGCTGTTGAAACTGAAGGGGACGGCGTCAGGTTCTATTTGTGACGCCGTCGTGATAAGGTTTTAAAATGTACCTTTTTGAGGGGTCGTTTAAGCCCTTATTTGATCACTTTTGTATCCGTTATTACTTAATATCGTTCATTTTCACTTTTTAGGTCTCTTGAAGGCAAATTGCTGTAATGGCACTTATTTGGATGAAAAGGCGCGGATATACGAAGAAAATGGCCAAAGTCAAGAATCGAGACACTCAAGCTACTGAAATACAAGGGGACGGCGTCAGGTATTATTTGCGACGCCGTCGCATCACTTTTGTGATGGCTCAATAGCCAAATTGCTTATTTTCAAGTGACGGTGTCAGGCTTTAAAAGAGTAGGTCGTCGCAACTCGGACGGCCTAGATTTGATCCGCAGCGGCCGTCAGACGGAAGGGGACGGCGTCACAAGCATAAGGTGACGCCGCCACAAAGACTAACGTGGCCAAGACGAACCCTAATGACGGCACCACGGCATCACAAATCATAGGGTGACGCCGTCGCGATTGTAATCTTATATATAGAATCCGAATTTTTCAGTTTTAGTGTGTAGTATTTTGGAGTAAAAACCTAAACCGAACCAAGGCTGTCTTGTACAGTATTTTAGGGTTCCAAACCCTATCTTACATCAAGATAAGTGTTTTACTTCATTAATTTCAATTATGTCTTCAATTACTTGTGTGTATACTTGCATGTTCTCCATGTCCGGCTAATTTATTTGTGTGTTTGCTTAGGGAATATGAAACTTAACTATTGAATATTGATTGGTTGTCTCTTATCTTAATTGTTAATGATCTAGTAATGCGATAGGTCATTCGTTGTGTAGTTAATGCTTGATTAATCTTTGTGAACCTTAGACTATAACACCTAGAGTAGTTGTAGGCTAAACCATCCAAAGAGTACCTTAGAGTTAGAGTTTATAATTCCTAGAGATTTTGTAGACAAGACCCTTTGGTAGTTTCAAAGAGTTAGGGACAAACGCATACCCTACTACTTTAGACCACAACGCTATTAAGAATAAGACTGACAATTCAACCATCATTATGAGATAATTAAGGAGTAATAAAACCTAAGTAAACACATCTTTAAACCATCATACGAGCACACAATAATTAGACATAGACTACATACACCTTAGATTAGATAATTAGACAAGTAGAGCAATCGGTTGAAATACCAACCCCCAAATCCAAACCCTGAGATTCGTACCTTTCCATTTCCTTAAAAATATAAAAAGATAAAAAATAATCTTCCTCAACCCCAACCTTAGCGTAGTAACTTCTCACTAGCATTCCTATTCCTCAAGAGAACGATATCAATACCCGTGGCTTACCCTAATACTACACTACAACGATTAGGTTCACTGCCTAGGGTGTTATAAAACTTGCTCGAAGAAAAGGAAGTTCCTTTGACCCCGAACGACACGTGTAGCGTTATCAAGTTTTTGCCGCCGCTGCCGGGGAATAGAATAGCTAGTTAGTAGTCCACCTCGTTTAGGTTTCTTTGCTTGATTCCTATCAAGTAAATTTTTCTCATTTTTAGCTTTCTCATAGTCTATCCCCCTTCTTCGTGACCTTTGTTTGTAACCCATCACTTTTCATCATGGAAGGTGATAACCAACCACCATTCATCAACCTACCACCAAATGACCCGCCAAGAGCCCGTACTCTTGGAGAATACCGAGAGACCAAGCCACCTAGGTTATAGGAACACCATTGAGCTTCCCGACCAAGCCTAAACTACGGCCCTGCGATCCGACAACATCCGGTTGGTGCAAAACGGATGTGCATTCCATGGACTTCGTTCCGAAGATCCTAATCAGCATCTTAAGGATTTCCTTAAAATTGTCGATTCCATCGACCTTGATGCTACTACTCGGGAGACCACGCTTCTGCGTCTCTTCCAATTCTCTACGGACCAAGCTAGTAATTGCTTTGAGCAACTTCCCGCCGGCTCCATCTCAAGTTGGGATGATCTCACCTCTCGCTTCCTTGCTCAATTTTACCCACCGGGGAGAACCACTAAGCTTAGGAATGACATCTTGATGTTCCAACAACGTCAAGGTGAATCTCTCTACGAAGCATGGACCCGATTCAAGGATGTTGGGATATGAAAGTGCTGAAGATATGAAAGTACTGAAGATATGAAAGTACTGTAAACTGCAAAGTACTAGAAAAGTCAAAGAGTCAAAGTACTGCTAAAGATAAAGTCAAAGTACTGCACAACGAAGTCAAAGTACTGCAAGAACAAAGAACTGTTATATTCGTTTATGGAAAGTATTGTAACTCTAGAATGTTCTGTATTAGATTACTTGTCGTACAAGGATACAATTTGTAAACCGACTAGGATATCCTTGAGCCTATAAAAGGACTCCTAGATTGGCATTAGATGTACGAGTCTATGAGTTTTAGAGTTTACGAATTCACAAGTTATTTAGAGTTTTAGAGAGAAGTTTGATATTCTTAGAGTTGTTTTAGAGTATCTGCATAATAAGCAAATTTAGAGTTAATAATAAAAGTTATTCTTCTTAGCTTTGTTAAGTAAATTCCGCATACTTAATAGAGTTTGTTCAAGTTTTCTCTTTGTTATAACTTAGGATTTATTCGAGGTTGTTAAACCTTAAACAAGCTATTTAAGTTAGTTTGGTTAGAGTACATCGATCCAACAAGTGGTATCAGAGCTTGTGTGGAAACTCTGACTAAGAAGAAAACCGATTTCAACAAACCCTGAAGATGTCGACTGAAGCTGCATCAACTCCTATCATAGAGGTATGCTCTAAGTGTCATGATTTTTATCAAAAAGTACTTAATGCTTATGTTTATGAAAGAGATAATTGTGTTAGGGCTAGGTCTGAGGTAGCTGGTTACCAAATAACCTTAGAATCTATGGAAGCCAAAATCTTAGCACATGAAACTAATGAAGTAGCTTGGGCTAAAAAATATGAACAACAGGATTACCAGTTAAAACTAAGTGAATGGAAATTAAACTGTAAAATTGCTGAAATTGAGAAATTGACTAAGGAAAGAGATGATTTGTTAGCTAAGTTTGCTGCTTGGGTGAAGCTGGTCCCGTCACATTTACTTATGTTCAAAAACTACAAAGAGCCTACCTTAAAACTGGATTAGGTTTTGGAATGGATTTTAGTAACATAGATGAAAACCAACCTAGTGATCAGGATGAAGGTGATTTTGAGGATATAACCACTAGTGATGATGAACTCATTAATTATGTAGATACATCTAGTAATGAGGGCTCAATAAGTGAACCACCTCCTGAGTATAAGAAAGATAATGGTTATCATGCTGTTCCCCATCCCACTGGCATTCATCAACCCCTTAGGCCTGATGTTTCTCGTTTTGGAGTAGACAGTCTAAAGTTTAGGAAGAAGCTTGTAGCTCAATCTAGGTCTGAAAAACCCAAAGAAGCTGTTGAAAATAATGTTCAAAATCAAGCAGTACCTTCAAATCAAAGTACTGCTCCACAAGCAGTACCTTCAGCAAAACCTTTTCAAAACAGTACTGCTAAACCTTTTTGGGATAACTTTGGTCAAAACAGGTTTCATCATTCACCAAGAAGGCAAAATAATTTTGGGCATAGACATAGACGAAGTCACTTTGGAAGTATGGGTCAAAAACTGTGTTTTGTGTGTTTTAGTCCTACTCATTTAATCAAGGATTGTGAACATCACTCAGAATACCTTAGCAAATTTCCAAAGAACAGGTCTGCCAACCATCAACCTAGAGAGCATAAACCAGTTTGGAATAATTCAAATAGGGTTAATCATAGAAATTTCTCACCAGATCATAGATACCCACATCAGAGAAGACCTTTTTCAAAACCTTCAGTATCTCACAGTACTTTCCAAAGTACTGTTAATTAGTACTTTCTCAAAGTACTGCTCAGCCAAAACAATGTACTGATCACACTCTTTGGAATACGAATCCTAGGAGATCTCATCACTATCAAACTAGAAGGTATTATAGTTCACATAGGGGATCTAGATCACAGGAACCACGTGTTAAACCAGAATGGTAAGAGGGAAAGTCTGCTGAGGGACAAACATACTTTCAAACAAAAAGTGAATCGATGTTTTTTGTGATACAAGCAAAAGAGAATGAACTTGTAAAAGAGAGTTGTGTTGAAAAACCAGAAAGTTTTGAAAGTCCACATGCTAAAAATCAAAAGATAATTCTGGATCATGTTTTGAAAGATAGTGGAAATTACATACTCAAAGAATTTGAGTTTGTAACTCAACAGGGGAAACAAGTCATAATGGCTTGGGTTCCTAAAAATCACTAACTCTTTTCTTTGTGTGCAGGGCAATCCAGAAGACGAGCTTAAAGATCATCTTATTGTGGATAGTGGTTGCTCTGGAAGTATGACAGGAGACAAAGAGATTCTGTTTGATTTTAGAAATATTAGTGGAGGAAGAGTTGCATTTGGGAATGATCCCAATGGAGGAAGGATTTGGGAAATCTGAAAAGGAACTATCAAAGCAGTATGGCATTGATTTTGAGAATGTTAGATATGTGAAGGAGCTTAAGTTCAACTTATTGTCACGTCCTCAAATCTGTGATAAAAGCATCATGTGCTATTCAGCCTCAATGACCAGAATGTCTCATCCTCTCCCTCGAATTCAAGCCTGTTGATGATAACTTGGTAGTGCTTATAGTACCAAGGACAAATGATGTGTATAGCTTAGACATGAAGAGTCTACATTCTTATGGGAGAGCCACATGCTTGGTAGCTACAGCAACAAATGAAGAGGCACATCAATGGCATAGAAGATTGGGCCATGTTAATTTCAAGAATATCAACAAACTGGTCAAAGGCAATTTAGTTAGAGGTTTACCTTCAAAGACTTACAAGAATGATCATTCATGCTTGGCATGCAAGAAGGGTAAACAACACAAAGCTTCATGCAAGAAGCTTGAGGAGAGGACTATTACAGAACCTTTGGAGTCAGTACATATGGATTTGTTTGGACCTCGCTTCTTGGCAAGTTTAAACAAGAAAAGTACTGCTTGGTTGTTACATGATTGCAGATTCAGCTTGGGTATTCTTTTTAGGATTTAAAGATGATACTTTTGATGCTATTCAGACTCTTATAATAGCACTTGAAAACCAATTGAGACTCAAGGTTAGAGGTATTAGATGTGACAATGGGACTGAATTCAAGAACAAGCTTATGGATGAATTGTGTGCAAACAAAGGAATCAAGAGGGAATTCAGCATTGCAAGAACACCACAGCAGAATGGTGTTGCAGAGAGGAAGAATAGGACTTTGATTGAAGCAGCCAGAACAATGCTAGCAGATTCTAATCTACCTATTCAATTTTGGGTCAATGAGCAGTACTGCTTGCTATGTACTTAACAGAGTATCTGTTACTAAGCCACAGATGAAGACATCTTATGAGTTGCTGATGGGCAACAAACCCAACATTCGATTTATGAAGCCTTTTGGTTGCCCTCTCACTATTTTAAACACCATTGATAATCTGGGTAAGTTTGATGGCAAGTCAGAAGAAGGATATTTATTGGGTTATTGTACCAACAGTAAGGGATTTAGAGTGTACAATAGAGTCACTAAAAAGGTTCAAGATTGTCTTCATGTTGAGTTCTTAGAAGATCAAATTAATGAGAAAGGTAAAGGTCCTGATTGGATATTTGATCTTGAAGTTTTAACTCCCTCTATGAACTACGTACCTGTTAGAGAAGAAAATCAACCTATGCATGATGGAGAAGACTTACAATATGTTGTTCATGGAGTTAATCTTAGACCTGATGCTGTCCTTGATGAAGATCTTGTTAGTCCAAAGCAAAGTACTGATGTTCCAAAGCAAAGTACTGATGATCCTAAGCAAAGTACTGTTGCACCACAATCCTCATTGTCTGCTAAGGATCAATCTATTCAAGAGGAACTTAATCAGATGTTTCTTGAAGATGTTCTAGCACATTCTTACACTGAAGAACAAAGGAGAGCTTATGAAGAGGCAAAGAAGAAGAACAAGACTGAAGAGTTCTCTCACAAAGACTTTGGACAGATTTTCGAACAAAGTAATCACTGCACCGTTGACAGACTTTAGATGATTTGGATGATCCTACCATGCCCGGATTAGAAGAAACTGATGATGAGTTTGAAGATGAAGGTATTTTCTCAGATTCCAATGAAGATGCTGATATTACTAATTTGGAGGATACTTATGGAATTCCACAGTCTCCAAGCTTAAGAATTCACAAGAATCATCCTTCTGATCAAATCATTGGTCCTTCTACTTCTGGAGTGATGACTAGACACAGAGCTAAGACTTTTTCAACACCTCATAATGATTTACTTAGCTTTGTGTACAAACAAAACAGACTGAATCATAAGGACCATCAAACCTGTCTATATACTTGTTTTATCTCTCAAGAGGAACCCAAGAATATTGCTCAAGCTTTGACTAAAGAAAGCTGGGTTGAAGCTATGCGGGAAGAACTTCTTCAATTTAAACTTCAAGAAGTCTGGTTTTATGTGATCTTCCAGATGGGAAGAAAGTTATTGGAACCAGATGGGTTTTCAGAGTTAAAAGAGATGAAAGAGGTAATGTTATCAAGAATAAAGCAAGGTTAGTAGCACAAGGCTACACACAAGAAGAAGGAGTAGATTATGATGAAGTGTTTGCTCTCAGTAGCAAGAATTGAATCTATTAGAATATTTCTTGCTTTTGCTTCTTATATGGGATTTCAGGTTTACCAGATGGATGTCAAAAGTGTCTTTTTATATGGCAAGATTACAGAGGAAGTTTATGTCAAACAACCTCCTGGTTTTGAAGATCCTAAACATCGAAACAAAGTCTACAAGGTAGTTAAGGCTCTTTATGGCCTTCATCAGGCACCTAGAGCTTGGTATGAGAGACTCTCTACATTCTTATTGCTACATGGCTATAGAAGGGGAGGTATTGACAAGACTTTGTTTATCAAGAGAGACAAGAAGGATATCATGTTAGTTCAAGTCTATGTTGATGATATCATCTTTGGGGCTACCAAACAGTCCATGGTTAAGGAGTTTGAGCAGCTGATGCAGAAGGAATTTCAAATGAGTTCAATGGAAGAGTTAACATTCTTTTTGGGACTGCAGGTTAATCAGTCAAAGGAAGGCATTTTTATAAGTCAAGACAAGTATGTTACAGACATACTTAAGAAGTTCAATTTTGATGATATGAAGACTGTTACTACACCTATTAAATCTATCAATTCATTGGGCAAAGATGAAGATGGACAGCCTGTTGAAGTCAAGTTATACAGATCAATGATTGGCTCTCTTATGTATCTTACTGCATCCAGGCCTGATATCATGTTTGCAGTTTTTTTATGTGCAAGATATCAAGTCTCACCAAAGATCTCTCACATGAATGCAGTGAAGAGAATTTTCTGTTATTTGAAACAACAACCTAAGTTGGGGTTGTGGTATCCAAAAGAGTCACCTTTTCACTTAGAGGCTTTTTCAGATAGTGATTATGAAGGTGATAACTATGATAGAAGATCAACAACTGGTGGATGCCAATATCTTGGAAGAAGATTAGTCTCCGGGCAATGTAAGAAACAAAACCGTTGAACATCATCTACTGAAGCTGAATATGTAGATGTTGCAAGCTGTTGTGGACAAGTTTTGTGGATGCAGAATCAACTCTTGGATTATGGGTTCAACTTCAAGAATACTCCTATCAATATTGATAATGAGAGTACTATTTGTATTGTGAAAAATCCAGTTTACCATTCCAAGACCAAACACATACAGATTAGGCATCACTTTATCAGAGATTTCTATGAGCATAGGCTCATTAATGTGGTTAAGGTTCACACAGATGATAATGTAGCTGAATTACTCACCAAAGGCTTTGATGTTTCAAGATTTACTCACTTGGTGGTGAGCATTGGCATGATTAACTACTAAGCTACATTTAAGGGGAGGACTATTTAGTATTAGTATAGTGATGCGCTCCAGAACAGTCAAGCTAAATCACACAAGCCCGCCACTTGTGAATGGCAGACCGTAACCAGCTTAAAACTGCTCGGGAACGAATGCAATGAAGATCTGGGGAGTATAGTGTTTCCCCGGGTCGTTATGTCCCAGCGAGCTATGCAATGGATTATCGAACGTATAGTGATCGCGAGATTTGAACGGAAAAAGGAGATTTGTGAATTATTATAACTACAGAAGAAGGACATAAACTACAAGGGTTAAAATGCAAATTAAAGGAAATTAAAAAGATAAAAACTATTAAATAAACGCTATCACTATAATTAAAATGATGTTTTTGTTTTTATGTTTTTATAAAACTGAAATTAAAATCTACGCGACGTACAAATTAAAAAATGAAACTAAAGCAATATTAACCCTAAAAATATGAAAATGATATTTTTACAAACCTAATGATAAAAGAAAATATTTAAAAAAAAGAAAATTATTTTTATCACTAATTATCTAATTATTATTAATTAAAAACTATTTTTAATTATTTAATAATTACCTAAAATGCAAGAGATTAGGAAATAAAGCTAGAAAAATAAAATTATGAAATGGAAAAGTCTAAAATATCAAATTAGAATTTTCAAAACTATTTTTGTATTTTTCTGATTATTTTTCTATTTTTTATGAATTTTAAACTATTAAAAACTAATTAAATTACTAAAAATTACCAAATAAACTATGAAAAATCTGGAAAATTACTTTTTCACTTTTTATATTTATCTAAACTTAAGAAAAATGAAAAATTATTTTTTGAAGCTTTTCTTAATTAATTGTATTAAATGCTATTTAAAAGTACTTAAAACTAGTTTAAATTAAAAAATAGCAAAACACCTTAGAAAAATCTGAAAATTTCAGGAAAATTCTAAAACAATATTAGGAAGCTAGGAAAATTGGAAAAACAAGCACTTATGTGGAGAAATTGAGAACTGATGCACAAGTGCTTATTTTTAAGCAATCCAAATAAGCCAAATGAACAAGATAAGCTTCCAACTGACATGTGAGCCAAAATATGCTACAAGAACTAAATTACAACTAATCCTAACTATTTATATCCTCTGAATCAGAATTTGCACAGATTTGATACTTGAACTAATAAGCTAAATCATGTTCTGAGGTACCAAGTTTAGACCAAGGCACAAGCTTAAAAGTAAGCTCAAACTGAAAACTACTAATTGGAACTTGGAAAAGACCTGGTTGAGAGTATTTAAACCAAAATTTAGACCATGAGAAGCTCTTATGAGCACTGTGCACAAGCTACAATTTCTCGTGAAAATCTCAGATTTATCGAGAAGGAGCAGGCACTTTGTCCTGAAAGATGAGCTTGTTTGAACCCTTGAAATAAATTGCAAAATTTTACAAAAATACAGATAAGAAAGAGGACCAGTTGAAGTTTCTAAAATACCAAGTTTCACTGAAAATGGCTAAAAAATGAGGCCATGAAAATTCCTTCTATCTGAGCCCAAAACAGGTTTTAACACTTTTTTGACTTTTGAAGATATGAAGAACTTTGACTAATTTGAACTTTGGAACCAATTTTGTCACTGAGATTGATGTTACATGTTAGAACAAGTGTAAAACAAGCAATGTTGATGGATTCTTAACACAAAATAATGATTTGCAATCCCAAATCCCCAGCTAATGCACAGTTAAAGGGATTTAAGAACAATTTTGACTTTTGTGGTTGCAGGCACCAATTTATTGACTCAAATGAGTTCAATTTTACTTAACAAACATGAGCTAATAGAAATGGACCACTGCATAAGCTTAAAAGACGAAATATAAGCAAACCAAACACTCCTTATTATACTAATTAACAAGTTAAAACTAATCTAACACTGAACAAACATGAATCAAAGATCAAACCAACTATCATTAACCTAGATACTGCTATTTGAACAGTTTTAACATTTAAGCTACAAAAACTGATTATGCTAAGAAACTTGTAAACCACTTACAAATGTCCAAAGCCACTATGGCTAGCAACTGTGAAACAAGGACCACTAACTAATACAAACCAACCCAAATAATCAAATCACCCCATTTCCATGCCTGCATCAACCCATTCCCATTTCTGCACCATTTTTGCTTATGTTGACTTTTGTTGACCAAGGTCCAAAAGTGAATGAAACTTCAATGTGAGCTTATGGAAAGATATTATGAGCTTATATGAGCTTGTTTGAGATTGAAAAATGAGTTGCTAAATGCTTAAACAAGTGAGTTTGAAATTCAAAATCTCAACAGTGGACATACATTGTGGAAACTGATCATTACTTTGAATTTAAACTTGAAATGAGTTGAACACACTTAAATACTGTTATTTGATACAAAATAAGCTTGAAAATACAGATTGAAACTATTTAAGACAAGTTAAACTACAAAGCGACATACATTGCAAAAAAAATAAAAGCTAACTCTTTGCTTGATGCTTCCCTTGGTCTTTTTATACAACCAAACTGTCTTCTCTCACTTCATTGGACATATCCCACTAATAAAAATGACCATTGGATGTGTAAAATCAATCTTGGCCGTTAAACCTTTTTGGCCAAATCATTGTTTTAACCGTTTGTGAGATTGAGTGAGGTTGGTATGATGCATTTAATGTTCTTTGGCTCTTTGTGTTTGGAGGGGGGGAATAGGTGATGATGGAGTGGAGGTGGAGGTGATCGGGAGGATGCAGGAATGGTGATGATGGGAGATTGCAACCCGTGAGGGAGAGAGGGAAAGGAGTGGGTCAAATTCATTTGACTGGGAATTAAATAACCAGGGGGTTCAAAAAGGCAAATGACAGGGGTCCAATAGCTATGGCAGGGTCCAAAATGATTGTGACAAGGGTATAAATACAAGGACTAAAAGTGCCAAATCTGAAATTTAAGGGACCTATGCTGCCATTTATGCAAAGTTGATCCAAGGGCTGAATTTGACAAGCTTCAAAAGTACAGGGACCAAATCTGTCATTTTCCAATTTTCCAGGGGCCATTTCTGCCAAATTTCAAAGTTGAAGGACTAAACTTGTAATTTTCTCAAACTTTTTATGTTTTTCACCAAAGGACTAATTTTGAAAACTTATGATTTAAAAAGGACCCTTGGTGATTTTTCTTTTGAAATTTTGACTCAGGGACTATTTTTGACAATTTTAGAAACTTGGGGGACTGAAACTGCCAATTATGCAAACTTTGTTCGTTTTTCACCTGATTTTAAACATTTTGCATTTGAAACATATAAAATGCAATTTTGGAATATTTTCAGTATTTTGATGCATTTGTGAGCATTTTTAAACGTTGCGTTCAGATTTGACTAAACATGATGAGTATTTACACACTCATCAATCCCCCACACTAAACTATTGCTAGTCCCTAGCAATGATTTGAGAAAACTTAATGGATTTGAAACTCTTTACCAAAAGCCATTACTTCTGGAGTAGCCAAATGTTTCAGTTCAAGTAAGAACCATGGTACACCGATAACCATGTGATTTTGAGCAAACCACCAGCTTTCAACGGATTTGATTTTGTCTTTACCAGAAGCCGTACCCTCCTGGACTAGCCAACTCTTAGATAAATTATCAATATTATCTTTGGTGAGCTGATAACCAATTATGGATTTTCCACTGCCTTTACCACAAGCCATAAACTTGCGGGCTAGCCAACTCTTCACTTTTTAGGATATGGTGAGTGAATACCATACAATTTTGGGCAAATTGCAAGCCATATAAACGGATTTGAGATATCTTTACCAAGAGCCGTTTGCTCCTGGATTAGCCAATCCTTTTGTCTTACGGACATGGCGGACTGATAACCAAATGAGAAAGTGTAAAACACTTACTCCAAAAAAAAATTTTGGCCAAAACGGGGGAATTGGTATAATTATATGATAAAATTCGTGAGAATTCCCCCACACTTAGAAATGAATATTGCCCTCAATATTCAAAGTACCGGCGGTTATGCCGAAACAAAGAACGTAAAAGGGAAATTTTACGGCCATTATTTAGAAAGATTTTTTTTTTTTTTTTTTTTTTTTTTTTTTTTTTTTCAAAACTTATATATATACACAACATGTGGGGCAACCCCCCACACTAGGGTGGTAGAAAGATAGAAAGAAGTCAGAAATATGGGTGAAAACCCATATGGCATGCTATTTTTGATTCCGAGTCGCTAGCTTGTCTCGACCCCGAATTAATTGGTTCATGGGGAAGCAAAGTGGAAGAAACAATCTCCATCGGACTTTCAATCAAGATGTTTGGACAAACATTTGAAGCACGTGAAAGTTCCACACCGATGAGATATACATAGAACCGGCTCAAAGATGATAAGTGAAAATGCCGGATCAAAATAGTGTCCTCATTACCGAAGGAGAAAAGGGAATGAGAAGTCACACCATATGTGAAGAAAAGAAAGAAAAATCATGAAAATCATGACTAGATCTTCTTCCTCAAGATCAAGTGCAGTTGCACTCGTTTGGATTTTGTTGGTTGAGCTCTTAGGTTTGGAAAGCATCTCGGGAGGGAGGGTTGGAAAATTTGTCATAGAAATACAAACTCTCATGATTGAGAACTTTCCCCCCCGATCATGATTTTTTCCATCCAAGCAATCATACCCGCGGAGTCATGATATGAGTGAGTTCACCGGCGAATCCTCATGAAGAGAATCATTCACATGATGTGAATTTGTGAACTCTTGTTCCATTGTGGACTCATCACTATCCTCAATCTGAGTATCAAAGAGTGGATTCTCAGAAATTAAAGTGAATTCAGAGTCGAATTCAAATAGAGGATTAGTGAGAGTTGTTTTGAACGCTTCAGAAACAAAGTGATTAACATTCTCTATTGGACTGTTAGGGTGAGAAGTGAGTGAACGATCATTATAAAGGAGACTTTCATCTCTCCTAGATCGGCTTCGAAATCAAAGAGATCATCACTTTCTGATGAAAGTGGACTGATGTGAGTGAGTTCATCGGTGAACTCCTCAAGAAGAGGATCGGACTGTGGGAGTGATGCCTCGACATACCTAATGTCTCCATGGGAAGCATAATCATCGCTAAAATCGGAGAAAGTTTCCAAATGATCATTTGAACACTCAAGAGGGGAAAGAGAATCACACATATGCTCGAAGTTCCCCTGTGACTCTCTCAGGATTGGGACAAGGTTCTCAACACTAGACTTTATGAAGTCGTCCGATTCCTTTTCAGAACAGTGTCAAGATGCTCGTCCCCATGTTCAGAGAGTGAGTGGGAATATCGAGTGTGATAGCAGTTGTTTGAGATGCAATCTCAACTGCTGGGATATCAACTGACTGAGGAGGTTGAGAAATATTATTTCTAAAAGGATAAAACCCCTCCTCGTCATCATCATATAGAGCTGCCTTTAAGAAATTGGGAACGCCTTAGAGCTGCATGCTCTAGGGCTAATAATTCTTCCCTAGATTTTCGGGCCTCTCGCTCTTCGGCAAGCAATTCTCCTATGGTCTTTTCACCACTCACTTGATTCTTAAAATTACTCATCATATCCTCAAGTGTTTTCATTGCGGTTTCAAAATCTTGGGAGGTTTCTTTAGGCAACGGCTCAGGTGGAGTTTGAACCGTATGGTGTTGTGGAGGTTGGAAATTGTCAAACCCGGAAGTATAGTAATTTTGATTCCACGGTTGACATTGAAGAGGACCTCCACAATTTGTGCAAGAAAAATTCGGTACATTCTGAAACGATGTGTTATTAAAACTTTGATAGCACGGTTCTTGCTCAAATGAATACTGAGGAGGGTGGCTAAAATCGTTTTGAGGATAATTGGAAAAGTTCGGATAAGTGCATGAGTTTTCAGCTTCTGAAGCACAAAACGAACAAAATCCATCCGTAAGATCATTTCCACACCTCTCGCAAGAACATCGTTGACATCGAAAATCAACTAACGGATCCCCACAACCATAGCAATACTCATGATTGAACGAAAAATTTTGGGGTTGGGGTGGGTAGTCGGAGAAATTTTTCGGCTCATTGAAAAATTTTTGATCATAAGAACATGAATTCCTCGAACCGCAAAACAAACAACTTCCGTTATGAATGTCATTACCGCATCGTTCGCACGCACACCAACGACACTTAAACCAAAAGCTTCTCCACAACCGACGCAAGGAATCGATGATTCCATCAGAATAGAAGAAGTTAGAATCAAATGGATAGAGGGTAAAGGAATAAAGAATCAAAAGGGTAAGAGGGTAAAGAGGATTATCTTTGGTATTTTTGAAAAACATGATGTGAAAACAAAGAATGAAAATCTTTTTGGTTTTGATTTTTAAAAGAGAATATAAACACATACAGATGGTATAAACAAAGAGTGAATATCCAAATCACTAATCTGCTAGACGTAAGATAATCAAAGACAGCCCGCCAGGGCGCCAAAATTTGATGCGCGCCCAAACGCAAGCTAAATCACACAAGCCCGCCACTTGTGAATGGCGCACCGAACCAAACTTTAAACCGCCGAACGAATGCAATGAAGATCTGGGGAGTATAGTGTTTCCCCGGTCGTTATGTCCCAGCGAGCTATGCAATGGATTATCAACGTAGTGATCGCGAGATTTGAACGGAAAAAGGAGATTTGTGAATTATTATAACTACGGAAAAAGGACATAAACTACAAGGGCTAAAATGCAAATTAAAGGAAATAAAAAAGATAAAAACTATTAAATAAACGCTATCACTATATAATTAAATGATGTTTTTGTTTTATGTTTTATAAACTGAAATTAAAATCTACGCGACGCATAAATTAAAAATGAAACTAAAGCAATATTAACCCTAAAAATATGAAAATGATGATTTTACAAACCTAATGATAAAAGAAAATATTTAGAAAAAGAAAATTATTTTTATCACTATTATCTAATTATTATTAATTAAAAACTATTTTTAATTATTTAATAATTACCTAAAATGCAAGAGATTAGGAAATAAAGCTAGAAAAATAAAATTATGAAATGGAAAAGTCTAAAATATCAAATTAGAATTTTCAAAACTATTTTTGTATTTTTCTGATTATTTTTCTATTTTTATGAATTTTAAACTATTAAAAACTAATTAAATTACTAAAAATTACCAAATAAACTATGAAAAATCTGGAAAATTACTTTTTTCACTTTTTATATTTATCTTAACTTAATAAAATTGAAAAATTATTTTTTTGAAGCTTTTCTTAATTATTTGTATTAAATGCTATTTAAAAGTACTTAAAAACTAGTTTAAATTAAGAAAAATAGCAAAACACCTTAGAAAAATCTGAAAATTTCAGGAAAATTCTAAAACAATATTAGGAAGCTGAAAATTGTAAAACAAGCACTTATGTGGAGAAATTGAGAATGATGCAAGTGCTTATTTTAAGCAATCCAAATAAGCCAAATGAACAAGATAAGCTTCCAACTGACACAGAGCCAAAATATGCTACAAGAACTAAATTACAACTAATCCTAACTATTTATATCCTCTGAATCAGAATTTGCACAGATTTGATACTTGAACTAATAAGCTAAATCATGTTTCGAGGTACCAAGTTTAGACCAAGGCACAAGCTTAAAAGTAAGCTCAAACTGAAAACTACTAATTGGAACTTGGAAAAGACCTGGTTGAGAGTATTTAAACCAAAATTTAGACCATGAGAAGCTCTTATGAGCACTGTGCACAAGCTACTTTCGGAAAATCTCAGTATTTATGAGCAGGAGCGTAAGCACTTTGTCTGAAAGATGAGCTTGTTTGAACCCTTGAAATAAATTGCAAAATTTTACAAAAATACAGATAAGAAAGAGGACCAGTTGAAGTTTCTAAAATACCAAGTTTCACTGAAAATGGCTAAAAAATGAGGCCATGAAAATTCCTTCTATCTGAGCCCAAAACGGTTTTAGCACTTTTGACTTTTGAAGATATGAAGAACTTTGACTAATTTGAACTTTAGAACCAATTTTGTCACTGAGATTGATGTTACATGTTAGAACAAGTGTAAAACAAGCAATGTTGATGGATTCTTAACACAAAATAATGATTTGCAATCCCAAATCCCCAACAGTAAGCTTAAAGGATTTAAGAACAATTTTGACTTTTGTGGTTGCAGGCACCAATTTATTGACTCAAATGAGTTCAATTTTACTTAACAAACATGAGCTAATAGAAATGGACCACTGCATAAGCTTAAAAGACGAAATATAAGCAAACCAAACACTCTATTATACTAATTAACAAGTTAAAACTAATCTAACACTGAACAAACATGAATCAAAGATCAAACCAACTATCATTAACCTAGATATCTGCTATTTGAACGGTTCTAACAGATAAGCTACAAAACTGATTATGCTAAGAAACTTGTAAACCACTTACAAATGTCCAAAGCCACTATGGCTAGCAATCCGTGAAACAAGGACCACTAACTAATACAAACCAACCCAAATAACTAAATCACCCCATTTCCATGCTCTGATCAACCCATTCCCATTTCTCACCATTTTGCTTATGTTGACTTTTGTTGACCAAGGTCCAAAAGTGAATGAAACTTCAATGTGAGCTTATGGAAAGATATTATGAGCTTATATGAGCTTGTTTGAGATTGAAAAATGAGTTGCTAAATGCTTAAACAAGTGAGTTTGAAATTCAAAATCTCAACAGTGGACATACATTGTGGAAACTGATCATTACTTTGAATTTAAACTTGAAATGAGTTGAACACACTTAAATATCAAGTATTTGATACAAAATAAGCTTGAAAATACAGATTGAAACTATTTAAGACAAGTTAAACTACAAAGCGACATACATTGCAAAAAAAATAAAAGCTAACTCTTTGCTTGATGCTTCCCTTGGTCTTTTATATAACCAAACCGTTTCTCTCTCACTTCATTGGACATATCCCACTAATAAAAATGACCATTGGATGTGTAAAATCAATCTTGGCCGTTTAAACCTTTTTGGCGCCAAATCATGTTTTAACCGTTTGTGAGATTGGAGTGAGGTTGGTAATGATGCATTTAATGTTTCCTTGGCTCTTTGTGTTTGGAGGGGGGAATAGTGATGATGGAGGAGGGGAGCATGTGGAGGATGCAGGAATGGTGATGATGGGAGATTGCAACCCGTGAGGGAGAGAGGGAAAGGAGTGGGTCAAATTCATTTGACTGGGAATTAAATAACCAGGGGGTTCAAAAAGGCAAATGACAGGGTCC
Source organism: Chrysanthemum makinoi (assembly GCA_910596185.1). Taxonomy (NCBI): domain Eukaryota; kingdom Viridiplantae; phylum Streptophyta; class Magnoliopsida; order Asterales; family Asteraceae; genus Chrysanthemum; species Chrysanthemum makinoi. The sequence continues at coordinate 208,682,773 of OU343217.1, read as the reverse complement.
AATAGCTACAGGGGTCCAAAATGATTGTGACAAGGGTATAAATACAAGGACTAAAAGTGCCAAATCTGAAATTTAAGGGACCTATGCCGCCATTTATGCAAAGTTGATCCAAGGGCTGAATTTGACAAGCTTCAAAAGTATTGTGGACCAAATCTGCTATTTCCAATTTTCCCAGCTTCTGCCAAATTTCAAAGTTGAAGGACTAAACTTGTAATTTTCTCAAACTTTTTATGTTTTTCACCAAAGGACTAATTTTGAAAACTTATGATTTAAAAAGGACCCTTGGTGATTTTTCTTTTGAAATTTTGACTCAGGGACTATTTTTGACAATTTTAGAAACTTGGGGGACTGAAACTGCCAATTATGCAAACTTTGTTCGTTTTTCACCTGATTTTAAACATTTTGCATTTGAAACATATAAAATGCAATTTTGGAATATTTTCAGTATTTTGATGCATTTCAGCATTTTTAAACGCTTTGCAGCTCAGATTGACTAAAATGATGAGTATTTACACACTCATCATATAGTCCTGTGCATTGCTTGAGGGGAGGCTATTTATGTGTACTTAGTTTATACAGAGGAATTTGGAAAAGTACTATATTTTATGAAAGTACTGCTTGGAAAGTACTGCTTGGGAAAGTACTACATAATGCTGAAGTAATCGTTGTCTTATTAAAGTACTCTTCCAAGGTAATATTGAGGGGTAATTAATTCTAACGGTCACTTTGTTATTATGGGCTGTGATTTTTTTTTAAAATCCCACCTATAAATAACTACTCTCCGATTTTCCCTCTCATATTAATACTTTAGAATCTTCTCCATATTTCTCTCATCATCTCTATATTATTTGATTATATCTCTTATTGTGCTCACATATTCAACAATGGCGCATCGTCCTAGCTTCCAAGCACAATATGGTGGCTAATTTAGATAAGACTGACGCGAATGCAATTTTTCATGATATCATTGATTATCTTAATGGATCGCCAATCGCTTATGCTCTTTAGTGGAGCCGGATATCATTGAGCCCTGGATTCAAGATTTTTGGGCTACTACTGGGGAAAATATGGAGAATGATGAATTTTATATTAGAGCTACAAATTGCCGGAAGAACTGTGAAGATTTATCAAGCCTCCATTAGAGAAGGCTTATTGTTTAATGATGAAGATGGGGCTATTCGGTTTGATAAGCAGTTGATTTGGGATACTTTTGGACATATTGGTTATGAAGGGTCTTTAAATGAACAAACATTTAAGAAACAACTCTTTTGTCCTCAATGGAAGCTTTTAGTTCATGTGTTGCTTCATTGTATTAGTGCAAAAAGTACTTCATGGGAACAATTTGGTTCAAATATAGCATCTGCTATTGTGGGTTTGGCTACGGATTGTGTTTTTAATTTTTCAAGGCTCATTCTTGATGGTATGCTTTCTCACATCACTAATGGATCAACATGGCTGATGTATCCAAGGTTTGTTCAAGTATTCCTCAATAAAAACAACTTTCGATATTCCTAAGCCAACAAATCTTTTAATTGTTTGGTTCAACAAGCCAAAATATTCACTTTTATGGCTAAGAAGAGTGCTCAATTCACTGGAAGGGATACTCCCTTAACTACTTCTATGATGGAAGTTGTTCAAGCCGTTAGAGCCGATGTCGCAGAAGATGAAGTTAGTGAAGGTACTGATTCTGCAAGTACTGCATCTGCAAGTAGTACGATCCGCAAGTAATCTGATCTCAGTAGGCACGATCCGCAAGTACCGCTTCTCAACAATGCATCAAAAGAAGGTACGTGATTCCACAAGGTACTCGCCTAAGTAATCGTTCAAGAAGATGTTGCGCTTTCACCTTCTCCATCTCCACAAAGATCTCTTCTCTGCTTCTCAATCGAGGAACATTCACCAATTCAAGGAGATGATTCACATAACTATACCCCCGAAGAAATGACATTGGATAATTATGTTTTGACAAAGGGAGTTGGTTAAGTTGAAAAAGACTACTGAGGCTCAAACCAAGCAGATAAAGAAATTGAAACTCAAGTTTAGAAGGCTAAAGAATTTTGTTTGGCCTTTGGTTCAACATCATCGTATATGGGTCAAATCAAAGAAGAAAGAGCAAAGGCAGTCTAAGAAAAGCAAACGCCAAAAGGGTCATCAACAATCTTCTGTCCAATTGGGGAGGAATTTAGAAGAAGAGAATTTGAAAGAAGATGTTGAGAAGGAGAATGAACCTGAAGGTACTGAAGAACAGGTCATTCAAGATACTGAGGAACAAGTTCAAGTTCAAAGTACTGATGATAAAGGTACTGAAGATCAAAGTACTGCTTTTCAACAACAAGGATCCTACAGGCAAGCATTATCAACTCCAAGGATTTTGGACTTTGAAGAGGAAGCTGGTCCATCAACAACTATACATGAAGAAGTTGTTGGTCCCTCAACTGTTATACAAGAAGAGGAAGCTACACTCAAACCTATTCATTCGCGTGATGATAAGTTCATTCGTAATTTGCAAGATTTATCACAACCAAGGGGTGGTGTTACTATTTCTGAAGTTGCAGAGGAACAATCATGAGCTTCTCAACCTACAATTGATCCTAAAGATAAAGGAAAGGGTGTTCTGGTAGAATCTAAGAAGAAAAAGCTAACTTTGGCAGAACTTAGAGCAATTGAAGTTGCTAGGAATGAAGTTGCAGCTAGAAAGTACAAGAAGAACTTAATGCTGAAGTAGTGGCTGAAGTTACTAATGAAGAGGCAATTAATGAAGAAGCAACTAGGAAAATACAAGAAGAATTGATGCTAAATGCTGAACCACATAGTCACTACTCCTGTAGATTTATGCCAAGAAGACCTAATAAAGCTAAAGACATAAATGCTATGATGGCTTATCTTAAAAGTCAAGGGTATAAAGGATTGCAGAGGTTTAATTATTTGGAGATGAAAAGATTGTATGATGCTGCTAGGGAAGCTTATAAGAAACATGTTGAAAGCATCAAAGATTTTAGAGATGAAACTACTTGGACCGAAGGAAAGAAAGAAGAGTTTAAAAAGAAAAAGAAAAACTGAAGTTAAAGATGTTCAGTTCTCAAAGAAAGAAAAAGTTGAATTAAGATCTGAGACTAGGGATGAACTAAGAAATTATCTCAGAGTAGTAGATTTTGAATATTCCAAAGAAGATGTTGATATGAAGATGAACAGATCTCAGATTAATGCTTTTGAAGTTGTGAAATCCAAAGATGGAGATTATATGATTTTTCATAAAGAAGATGAAAGCTTCAAAGTCTTCAATAGGCTATGGGATTTATTGCACACATGATAGAGTGGATCTATTCTATCTATATCTTGTGGTGAAAGCTTACTTTGAACATAATCCATCAGAAGGAATCGGTTTAGTTCTGCTTGGAGATCTCATAACTATGTGGGAAACTGAAGAGGAAAGCACGGATGATATTTGGAAAAATCAAGAAAATTGGGAAATTGTCACCGAGATTCTTTGAAGAGTCTGGAGTTCATGTTTTAGAGCTAGAAAATGGTACAATGATACACATGTTTGCAAATAGAAGATATCCTCTTACTGTAGAGCTTATGAGAAGGATGTTAGAGCATGGAATGGAAGTAGAAGAGGATAATGAAATTGCTTGCATGGTTATAAATTTGTTTATCAACCGGACTACTATTACCGATGAGGATGACTGACCGGGTATGAATCTTATTTGAATAAATTATTGATAAATCAAGACTTTTATTCAGTACGATCAAACAAGATTTCATCAAAGTATCGCTTGCGCCTTTTAACCGCTAAGTGCTTTTTGAAAGAAACCTTTTGTTAAGTAACAAAAATTTTTTTTGAAACAAAGGTTGAATAAATGGTTTTTGAGATGGCAACATCAATAGGTCATCAATCCACCATGGTTACAAAAGGATTGGCTAATCGATGAGCAAACGGCTCTGGTAAAGATATTTCAAATCCGTTTTTTGTTGACAACTTGCTAATAAGTTGTATGGTAATCAACTCACCATATCAGTTAATGTGAAGAGTTGGCTAGCCCACAAGAAAATGGCTTGTGGTAAAGGTTGTGGAAAAACCATTATTGGTAATTAGTTCACCATTAGATAGAAGAACTAACTATCCGAAGGTACTGCTTTTGGTAAAGACAACTCAAATCGTTGATAGTCGGTGATTTGCTAAAAATCATATGGTTATAAATGTACCATGGTCTTACACACCAAAACATTCGGCTACTCCAGAGTTAATGGCTTTGGTAAAGAGATCTAAATCCATTAAATTTTCAATGATTCACCTCTCACAGAGTTTACACACCGGAAGTGATGAGAATAGTCTGCAACTTAAACTGAATTAAATGTACAAATTGTCATATGTTGTTGTTTTGTCAAAAGATGGAGCTTCATCGGATGTGTTGTAAAAGAATATTCTAGAGATACTTTGACGCTAGCTGACTTGCCAGATACAATCCAAAGACTAAGAAACAACGCCCTAAAGATGAAGTGTTAAAGATAATTACAAAGGAACTTGAAATCAAGCTAGTAGAATTCAAGTTAGGGGAGGATTGTTGGGATATGAAAGTGTGAAGATATGAAAGTATCAAGATATGAAAGTAACGGAAAAGTCAAAGAGTCAGTAATGCTTAAGATAAAGCCAAAGTACTGCAAGAACAAAGAACTGTTATATTCGTTTATGGAAAGTATTGTAACTCTAGAATGTTCTGTATTAGATTACTTGTCGTACAAGGATACAATTTGTAAACCGACTAGGATATCCTTGAGCCTATAGAAGGACTCCTAGATTGGCATTAGAGATATGAGTCTATGAGTTTTAGAGTTTACTTAATTCACAAGTTATTTAGAGTTTTAGAGAGAAGTTCGATATTCTTAGAGTTGTTTAGAGTATCCGCATAATAAGCGATTTAGAGCATAATAAAAGTATTCTTCAGAGCTTTGTTAAGTAAAATCCGCATACTTAATAGAGTTTGTTCAGTGTTTCTTTGTTAATAACTTAGGATTTATCCGAGGTTGTTAAACCTTAAACAAGCTATTTAAGTTAGTTTGGTTAGAGTACATCGATCCAACAAAGTTCTTACTCCATAAAGTCCCTCATCATGGCATTGATCTTTGGCTCCAAGTTCAAATCTTCTATGATCATGTCAACTTCCCCACTAAGCGATCCATTGACCAAGCGGCCGGTGGAAAACTTAGTTATCTCACCGCGGAAGAATCGTGGGGTATAATAGAGGACCTTGCTCTCTATGACAACGAAAGTTGGAATGACCCCCGTGAGTTGCCCAAAACTGCCAATCTCTTGCCTTCTCTTGACTCACAATCTTCCGACCAGGATGCCTGCTTGAAGATCAAGTTAAATTCCTAATGAGCTCCTACCTAAAAATCCTAAGTCTTCACACCAAGTTAACAAAGTTTCTTCCTCATGTGAGCAATTTAGTGACCCTCATAACACTCATGCTTGCATAAGATTCCCCTAAAAGCCTATGTTGACTATGCATCCTCGTATAATGGAACGGGAGGAAGATTACCTACAACACCCGGACCTAGGACTTTCAATGACACCCGAGAAGCATGGAAGGGCAAACCCGACTTCTATTGGGGCAAACCAAAGAATTCACATCGAATGATTTCTCTTGGCCCCCATCTTATGGCCCTAACCAACAAAACATTGAGGGGATGTTGCAACACCTAGTCGCATCCTAAGAAGCTCAAATAGCTAAGCTCCTGACCGTTTAACCAACAACAAGCCGAGATGGATAGGAAGATAGATAACCTTTTGAAACCATGACCAATAGTGATAGGAAGGTTAATGCTATCTCAACTCCCGATCCTTCCGGTGTAGAGATTAAGGACCCAAGTAAGTTAGCTAAACACGCCCAACGCCAATAATGCCTTAGTGAACCTAATAGAACAAATGATGAAGAGGACCATATACTTGAGGATAATGAAACAACCGAGGAAGTAGATGAAGTAGACAATGACTATTTCAATAAATTTCCTACGAAAGAAGAGCTATCTCGCCACCCTCACTTAGTGCGTGACCTCCGTCACATGTATGTTAGGAAAAGCCCTAAAATCAAGTTTGGGAACCGTTGGAATCTTAACATCCCATGTTGCATAGGACACCTTTTCGTGGCAAAGGCCTACATTGACCGCAAATCACCAATAAACATAATGACTAGCACCTACTATAATTGGGTAATGAAGAAGCCTATCCCAACTAGGCAAGACCCCAATAATCCTAGGGTTAGGTGCAATTTTCTTGGTAGAAGGGATTACCCGCTTATGTAGGTAGTTTCACGTTTCCTATGGACTTCATAATTGTGGATGATATTAGCACGGCCATAGATCCTAGCTTGTCCCACGTTATTCTAGGAAAACCTTTCATAGAAAACACCGGGATGACTTATGATCCCTCATTAGGAATAGTGAGATTCAAAGATAAGTACGATGATGTAGCTTACTAAATGCCGTTTAAGATTGAGAAGTTTTCATCACTCTCCAATGATGAAAAGGAACTTAAACTATCGGTCTATTATAGGAATAATGAGGATAAGGAAAAAGGAGTAGATTATGTTATTACTAAGATTTTCGGATTCTATAAGGATTGCTTAAACTTAGGACCGAAATATAGAACCAATTGGGGAGAGGACGACCTCTTAGAAAGGTGCATCATAGGGCACTTTTACAACATGGGATCCCCCAATAGAGACCGTCATAAGGAAGGAGATGACGGTAATGAAGTAACGGGCACCGACTACGCAGTCTAGCTACAAGACTCATAAATAAAGAAAAAGCTTCGTGGGAGGCAACCCATGCTTAATTGTTTGCTTGTTAGTGTCATATATCTTTTATTGATTGCTTATTCTCATGTTTAAATTTGTAAAAATGCTTTATTTTGTTTTTAACCTCGTCTTAATTGCATATAAAGGTATTTTACATAAAGGATAAGTGTAGGAGGAGGATTACAACGTTGCCAAAAGAAACGTGAACATGAGAATTTCAATTAATTAAAATATATATATGTGTGTTTGTTCGAGTCAAATGCTTGTATCGAGTCATAACGGATGTTTTGCGTAAATTTTTCCAGATTCTAAAGATGTAAATTTTGCAGAATTTTTTCTAAAAATCGCAGATCGTTTTGTCGGATAACCCGACGCATCGATCGAACTTGACGGCGCCGTGAAGGAGTAAAACAACAGATTACTTTTTTCTCGTTTCTCGAGCTACTTATAAATTTTGGAATTTTCTAGGTCTTAATTTTCAGAAATTCTCAAACATCCATTCCACAAGCATTATATCCTAGTTTAATAGAGTCTTATATATATATTATTACCGCCGATTTTACGCGAAGGTTTCGTTTATTTTCTTCAAGTGTGCAGGTTTAATTCATTAAGAAGAAGATACATAAGGTTGGAAGGAGTTTGTCACGCATACATTCTTCTTGGAAAGGATTTAACCACCACTTTACACGGATCCTACCGAGCTAATCGTGAGTATTAGTTTCTTTCGTTTTTCATTACCTTCTATTATCATAACTTTGATACTTTCGGGGAACATTGGGGACAATGTTCTAATGTAGGGAGGAAAATAAAATGGGAACTTTGCTACTATACTTATCCTTGACTATTTGCTTTGTCCAATTGTATTTGTGTAATAAACCATGAGAAAATGTCGGTTAGGGTAATTTTGCCACTAAATCCCTATCATTTTGATGTTAGCGTAGAGGATGGTAGAGTAAAAGTGTATGGGGAAAAAAATCGAAAAAAATGAAAAAGAAAAAAAAATAGAGTGTAAAAAAAAAACATATGGGCTACCATTCTACATCTATCTTTAAATTTATGTTTATTTGTTTCAGTTATCAAGAGTTTAGAGTGTCGAGTCTTAGCTTAGCAACGCCATTCTTCTCATGCTTGTAACATAGAGATTTTTGACTTGCCACCACTAAATAGCCTATCCCACCAAACCCTTTGTTTCCCTACCGTAAGCCTAACTTTACAACCCTTTAAAGACCTCTTTGATAGTCTTTCCTAGGTGCTTACGCCAAAGCCATGGAGGTTTGATCTATTCTCAAGCCTATGGTAATCTATGTACTTGGACAGGTTAATGAGTGTTTATCTCCCATTTCCAACTTGTTTTATTTCATATACACCCGAGAGATGTGAGTATCCAAACACCCCATGTGAGGTGCTAGTATGTAATTTCCGTGCTTGTTATGACTTTTGGGGGGCTTATATGTGTTGTGGATTGTTTTAAACCAATGCTTCATGACCCTTAACTTATAAATTAATTAAAGCACATTTGCTGAGGACAAGTACCAAGTGTAGGAATATTTGATAAGGTTTTAAATGTACCTTTTTGAGGGGTCGTTAAGCCCTCATTTGATCACTTTGTATCCTTATTACTAATATCGTTCCTTTACACTTTTTAGGTCTCTTGAAGGCAAATTGCTGGAATGGCACTTATTTGGATGAAAAGGCGTGGATATACGAAGAAAATGGCCAAAGTCAAGAATCGAGACACTCAAGTCACCTGAATACAAGGGGACAAGGCCAGTGTTATTTGCGACAACATCACTTTTGTGACTAACTCAAGAGCCAAATTCTTATTTTCAAGTGACGGTGTCAGCTTTGAAAGAGTAGGTCGTCGCAACTCGCACGCCTAGATTTGATCCGCACAGCGCCGAGACCGGGGACGGCGCCACAAGCATAAGGTGACGCCGTCGCAAGACTAACGGGCTAAGACGAAACCCTAATGACGGCACCGACAGCCACAAATCATAAGGTGACGCCGTCGCGATTGTAATCTTATATATAGAATCCAATTTTTCAGTTTTAGTGTTTAGTATTTGGAGTAAAAACCTAAAACCGAACCAAGGCTGTTCTGTAAGATTTTAGGGTTCCAAACCCTATCTTACATCAAGATAAGTGTTTACTTCATTAATTCAATTATGTCTTCAATTACTTGTGTGTATGCTTGCATGTTCTCCATGTCCGGCTAATTTATTTGTGTGTTTGCTTAGGGAATATGAAACTTAACTATTGAATATTGATTGGTTGTCTCTTATCTTAATTGTTAATGATCTAGTAATGCGATAGGTCATTCGTTGTGTAGTTAATGCTTGATTAATCTTTGTGAACCTTAGACTATAACACCTAGAGTAGTTGTAGGCTAAACCATCCAAAGAGTACCTTAGAGTTAGAGTTTATAATTCCTAGAGATTTTGTAGACAAGTCCCTTTGGTAGTTTCAAAGAGTTAGGGACAAACGATACCCTACGAATTTTAGACACAACGCGATTAAGAATAAGGACGTGACAATTCAACCATCAATAGGAGATAATTAAGGAGTAATAAAACCTAAGTAAACACATCTTTAAACCATCATACGAGCACACAATAATTAGACATAGACTACATACACCTTAGATTAGATAATTAGACAAGTAGAGCAATCGGTTGAAATACCAACCCCCAAATCCAAACCCCGAGATTCGTACCTTTCCATTTCCTTAAAAATATAAAAAGATAAAAAATAATCTTCCTCAACCCCAACCTTAGCGTAGTAACTTCTCACTAGCATTCCTATTCCCCTAGAGAACGATATCAATACCCGTGGCTTACCCTAATACTACACTACAACGATTAGGTTCACCTGCCTAGGTGTTATAAAACTTGCTCGAAGAAAAGGAAGTTCCTTTGACCCCGAACGACGCGTGTAGCGTTATCACGTCGCGACATGTTTTGTGACGACTTAGTAGCCAAATTGCCTATTTACATGTGACGGCATCAGGTTTTAAAAGAGTAGGGCGTCACAACTCGCACGCTCTAGATTTGATCCCACAACGTCGAAGAAGATGCCGACGCAAGGCCACAACCATAAGGTGACGCCACAAGTCGCTACATGCACGCGAAGTAGCTAATTCTCGCTTTTGGCCATAACTTTGCATACGAACTCGATTCAGTGATTCAAAAGCCCACGCCAATTTAACGAAAAATATACAGCTTTGGTGAAAAATCATTATGACGCTGGGCACTCTTAGGTGTGACGCCACACCCTTTGCCACATAAAATCTGCCTATAAATATAACATTATAACTTCACTTTTTGTAAGCCCTAAATCCTAAGTCCGAGATTGGGGTTTAGATAGGTGTTTTTCCAGCAACTTAAAGGGTTTCAAACACTCTATAAACATCATGTAATAGTTTGTTTGTTAATCCAATCCTATGTCTTCAATTATCATAGTTGTTGCTTGCTCTTCATTAATTATGCTTGGCTAATTCACCTAGTATTTGCTTATGATTGTATGAAACTTGTATGTAATTTTACAGATCTTATTGATTTCTTAGTGATGCTTGTGTCTATCTTCATCATTAAGGTGTGACAATTTCAATGAGTCTAATTGGTTTAGTTTATAATTCTTGCATCCTACTGTCTCTTGTTTGATTGGTTGTCTCTTATCTTAAGAGTGATTGACCTAGTATTGCGATATAGTCATTCGTTGGTTTTTAATGCTTGAGTAGTCTTTGTGAACATTAGTTTATAATCGACTAGAGTTATTGTAGGCTAAAAATCCAAAGATAACCTTAGAGTTAGTTTATGAATTTTAGAGATTTCAGAGGCAATAACCTTAAGGTAGTCTCAAAGAGTTAGGGATAAAAGCATACCCTACGACCTTGGAAGACACACTAAGAATAAGGAAGCAATTCAACCATCAATAGGACGTGACAATTAAGTAGGTAGAATTGGATAGCTAGCAAGGAGTAATACATCATAAGTAGATACACTTCACATTCCTGGTAGACCCATAATTTAGTTAGTATCTTTTGGGATAGTTGACTAGCAACTAATTCCACCCTACCCTTCACAACCGAGATTCATAAAATATAAAAATACAAAAATAATCATCCCTCACCTTTAGACTTAAATTGACATACACTTCAGCCTAACGATACTATTCCCCTAGAGAACGATATCAATACCCGTGGCTTACCCTAATACTACACTACAACGATTAGGTTCACTGCCTAGGGTGTTGAAAAACTTGCTCGACGAAAAGGAAGTTCCTTTGACCCAACCACGCTGTAGAGTTATCAAGTTTTACGCCGCGCCGAGGAATAGTTGTTGTTTTGGCTTGATTTCTATCTCGTTTAGGTCTACTCACAAGATTCCTATCAAGTGAGATTTTTTCTTTTATTAGCTTCCTTGTAGTCTATCCCCCTTCTTTGTGTCTTTGTTCGTAAAACTTGTCCATTGACTATTCCGTTCACCATTATGGAGAATGCGAATCCACTATATCCGCGATTAGGTTATTTCGTGAAATATGATATTACCGAAGCAGATTATTCAAGATGGTGGGAAGAATGTAACCAAGTCCATGAACCTTTTGAGGGTTTCACCATTCCATCAAGCCCACAAAATACCTCATCTAGTGAAGCCTATGCTTCGTATGAGCCTTTACCTAGGATAGACTTTCGTGAAGAACCTCCGTGTTTAGAAACTATTTTTAGTGAGGCCCTTAGGACAACCCAATTTGTGAAAATATCATGGTAAGCAACCAAGCATTAAACCATAAGTTAGATCAATTACTAGATTTGGTTTCATCACGACCTAAGGAAATAATACATGACGAGCATATAGATGATGTGGATGTGATTGAGGATAAGGTGAGAAGTCTAGACCCACAAGGTATCCCACAAGTCCCACCATCATTTAAGGCATACACACCGCACGTGACTTACCCGGAAGTAGTAGAAGAAACTTTAGGAATCCCAATGGAGGTAGAACATTTGAACCAAACGCAACTAGAGAATATAGGTTTGAATACTTGTAGTCTCAATCTTACTCTTAGTTCTAGAGAATTTCCTAGTGTTGATGAACCGGAACCTCAATCTTTATTTTCATCCTTAGATATACATCTAGGAGACAAAAAGAGAACCGAACCACCCATCAACCAACTTAGTCCGGTAGTTTAGGATGAAGGAAGCCATTCATACACCCCTTCACCTCACGTGGCAAATTGCTACCCTAAGGGTGTGTATCGCTACTATCACCCGCACTTAAACTTAAGTGTAGGGAAAACCTCCCCTTTATCCGTTAAATAAGGGTAGAGTCAAGCTCTCGTGACTTAAACAAAACAAGCGCTTTTGGGAGGCAACCCATGTGTATTTGTTTTTCATTTTTATTTGTGTGTCATATATCTTTTATTGATTGTTTATTCTCATGTTTAAATTTGTAAAAATGCTTTATTTGTCTTTAACCTCGTCTTAATTACATATAAAGGTATTTTACATAAGGATAAGTGTAGGGAGGATTACACACGTTTTCAAAAGAAACGTGAACATGAGAATTTCAATTATTTAAAAGATATACATGTGTGTTTGTTCGAGTCAAATGCTTGTATCGAGTCATAATGGATGTTTTTGCAGACTTTTTCCGCATTCTAAAGATATAAATTTTCCGAATTTTTTTCGAAACAGACCGCTGTTGTGATAACCTGACGCGTCAGAGGAGCAGTAAACAACTTATCTCACTTTCTCTCGTTTTCGTGCTACTTATAAATTTTGGAATTTTCCGTGTCTTAATTTTCCAAAAAATCTGCAAACATCCATTCCACAAGCATTATATCTTATTTTAGTCTGGAATTACATCTTGTTGTGATTTTTCTTTGTTCGGTTTGCTGTGGGTTGTTTGTTTTCTTCAAGTGTGCAGGTTTAATTTATCAAGTAGAAGATACATAAGATTGGAAGGAGCTTTTCACGCAAACATTCTTCTTGAAGAAAGATTTAACCACTACTACACACGGATCCTACCGAGCTAATCAGAGGAGTATTAGTTTCTTTCGTTTATTACCTCCTATTATCATAACTTTGATACTTTCGGGGAACATTGGGGACAATGTTCATTTTAAGTGTAGGGAGGGAAAATAAAACGGGAACTTTGAAACTATGCTTATCCTTGACTATTTGCTTTGTCCAATTGCATTTGTGTAATAAACCATGAGAAAATGTCGGTTAGGGTAATTTTGGCACCAAATTTTCAAATTTTCATGACATGTAGGAGTGGGCCATTAGTTTTAACAAAAGCGTCTCATGGATAGGAAATTGCATGACTAGCACAAAAACCCTTTACCACCTAAATTCCACCCAAAATGTGAGGATCGCCCTTAGATTAGTAGGAATTAAAGCATTCATCTTTAATGCTTAGAGTGTGAACCGGTAGTATAATAGATTCTAGAACTTGTTTTGTGATGCATCCCGAGATCGCTAGTAAGACTACACTTGTGTAGTTAGGAATAACTAAATGATAAGAGGCATTAGGATAACCCTTGTTTGATACCCGTAATATAATTACTTCTTCCACATCGGTTGAGTAATTCCCCACACCTTTGCGTTGTACTCATCTTTAGTACACGATACCCCTAGTTAAACCCTCAGAGCCTATCCTTTTCATGTTCTCGTGATGTTTCGGTTATCCGGAATATCAATGAAGAGCATTGTTTACAATCCACCCCCAAATGTACACCCAAATCGCCTTAGCCTACCTTGTATGCACTCACTTTTAGTGCATTATTGTTATCACACTAAACCCTTAGTTCAATTATCTAGTTGCTTGCATAAGTTGCTAAGTCGAGTCATATCCTTTGTACACAGCTTTGGGACGATTGGGACTCATGGGAAAAGTTAAAGTTTATGAAATGACGGAAGGGAACGTTAAATTCAAATTCCCTTTATTACGTAATAATACCCAAGTGTTTTGATCTTATCAAATCGGGTCAAATTAGTGTTAGAGTAATAAAAACTCAAGTGTAGGGATGTGCCTATAAATCCCTATTATTTGATGTTATCTTAGAGGATAGGTGGTAGAGTAAAAGTGTATGAAAAAAAAAAAAAAAAAAATCAAAAAAATAGAAAAAAATAGAATGTTGAAAAAAAAATTATGGGCTACCATCCTACTCTATCTTTAAATTTATGTTTGTTTATTTCAGTTATCTAGAGTTTAGAGTGTCGAGTCTTGGCTTAGCAACGCCATTCTTCTCATGCTTGTAACATAAAGATTTTTGACTTACCACCACTAAATCGCCTATCCCACCAAACCCTTTGTTTCCCTACCGTAAGCCTAACATTAAACCCTTAAAAGTCCTCTTGGATAGTCTTTCCTAGGTGCTTACGCCAAAGCGATGGAGGTTTGATCTAGTCTCAAGCCTATGGTAATCTATGTACTAGGACCGTTAATGAGTGTTTATCTTCCATTTCCACTTTGATATATTTCATATACACCAGAGATATGAGTATCCAAACACCCCTTGTGAGGTGCTAGTATGTAATTTCCGTGCTTGTTATGACTTTTCCGGGGCTTATATGTGTTGTGGATTGTTCTAAACCAATGCTTCATGACCCCTAACTATAAATTAATTGGTTAAAACACATTTGCTTGAGGACAAGCAAATACCAAGTGTAGGGATATTTGATAAGGATTTAAAGGTACCATTTTGAGGGGTCATTTAAGCCCTTAATTGATCACTTTTGTATCCGTTATTACCTAATATCGTTCCATTTCACTTTTTAGGTCTCTTGAAGGCAAATTGCTGGAATGACACTTATTCGGACGAAAAGGCGAATATACTAAGAAAATGGCCAAAGTCAAGAATCGAGACTCAGCTACAAATCGAGGGGACGGTGTCGTGTTCTATTTCAGGACGCACATGTTTTGTGACGCCACTCAGTAGCCAAATTGCTTATTTACAAGTGACGGCATCGGTTTTAAAAGAGTAGGCCGCAAACTCGACGCCCTAGATTTGATCCCGCGCATAAAGAGATGAAGCCGACCGCGCCACAACCATAAGGTGACGCCACACAAGTGCTACATGCACGCCAAGTAGCATACTGTTTTGGCCATAACTTTGCATACGAACTCGATTTAGGTGATTCAAAAGTCCACACGCCAGAACGGAAAATATACGTTTAGTGAAAAACTGTGACGCCGTCACTCTTTAGGTGTGACGCCGTCACCCTTTGCCGACAGAACATCTGCCTATAAATATAAAATTATAACTTCACTTTTTGTAAGCCCTAAACCCTAAGTTCGATTTTGGGGTTTAGGTAGGTGTTTTTCCAGCAACTTAAAGGGTTTCAAACACTCTATAAACATCGTGTAATGGTTTGTTTGTTAATCCAATCCTATGGTATGTCTTCAATTATCATAATTGTTGCTTGCTCTTCGTTAATTATGCTTGGCTAATTCACCTAGTATTTGCTTATGATTGTATGAAACTTGTATGTAATTAATTAGATCTTATTGATTTCTTATTGATGCTTGTGTCTATCTTCATCATTAGGGTGTGACAATTTCAATGAGTCTAATTGGTTTAGTTTATAATTCTTGCATCCTACTGTCTCTTGTTTGATTGGTTGTCTCTTATCTTAATAGTGATTGACCTAGTATTGCGATAGGTCATTCGTTGTGCTTTTAATGCTTGAGTAATCTTTGTGAACATTAGTTTATAGTCATCTAGAGTTATTGTAGGCTAAATATCCAAAGATAACCTTAGAGTTAGTTTATGAATCCTAGAGATTTCGTAAGCAATAACCTTAAGGTAGTATCAAAGAGTTAGGGATAAACGCATACCCTACGACCTTAGAAGACACAACGCGTTAAGAATAAGGACGTGACAATTCAACCATCAATAGGACGTGACAATTCAGTAGGTAGAATTGGATAGCTAGCAAGGAGTAATACATCATAAGTAGATACACTTCACGTTCCTGGTATACCCATAATTTAGTTAGTATCTTTTGGGATAGTTGACTAGCAACTAATTCCAACCTACCCTTCACAACCGAGATTCATAAAATATAAAAATACAAAAATAATCATCCCTGACCTTTAGACTTAAATCGATATACACTTCAGCCAAACGACACTATTCCCCTAGAGAACGATATCAATACCCGTGGCTTACCCTAATACTACACTACAACGATTAGGTTCACTTCCTAGGGTGTTGAAAAACTTGCTCGACGAAAAGGAAGTTCATTTGACCCCGAACGACGTGTGTAGCGTTATTAGCCACGCTTTACATGCTTGTAACATAAGATTTTTGACATGCCACCACTAAATATCCGCTATCCAACAAAACCCTTTACTTCCCTACCCTAAGCCTAACGTTACAACCCTTTGTAAAGACCCCTTAGATAGTTATTCCTAGGTGCTTATGCCAAAGTGGTGGAGGTTTGATCTATTCTCAAGCCTATGGTAATCTATGTACTATGCCTGTTAATGAGTGTTTATCTTCTATTTTCATTCATATTATATTTCATATAAACCCAAGAGATGAGAGAATCCAAACACCAATTGTGAGGTGCTAGTGTATAATTTTCGTGCTTATTATGACTATTGTGGCGCTTGTATTTATTGTAAACTATTTTAAATTAATGCTTCATGCCCCTAATTTATAAATTAATAGGCCAAAAGCATATTTTTTTGAGGACAAGCAAATACCAAGTGTAGGGATATTTGATAAGGATTTAAAACATACGCTTTTAGGGGTCATTTAAGCCCTAAATCGACATATTTTATATCCGTTACTGCTTAAAATTGTTCTTTCATATTTTAGGTATTTTGGAAGCAAAATGCTGGAATGAAGCATATTTGGACGAAAAGGAGCGAAAACATGAAGAAAATGGCAAAGTCAAGATTCAAGGTTGTTTATTGCTCCTGACGGCGTCCCAACCAAAGGGCGACGTCATCCCTCATACAGAAATTTGATCAAAATACAAGT
The DNA here is from genome assembly GCA_910596185.1 of Chrysanthemum makinoi. Taxonomy (NCBI): domain Eukaryota; kingdom Viridiplantae; phylum Streptophyta; class Magnoliopsida; order Asterales; family Asteraceae; genus Chrysanthemum; species Chrysanthemum makinoi. Next base: position 208,665,983 of record OU343217.1, on the reverse strand, counting down.
GACGACTCAGGTGAAATTCTGGTTCTAAAGCATGACGGCACGCTAAACTCCGAACGCTCCTCTCAGTTTCACACCGACGCCAAGAACCAATCTTAGACGAAGTCCTTCATGAAGACTGATGGCGTCACACCTATCAACTGACGTCGTCCCAACAATGACTTGGCCCAAACAAAACCCTAATGACGGCGACCTGACGACGTCACTAGCAAAAGGTGACGCCGTCGTATTTGTAAATCTATATATAGAATTCGATTTTTCTGCATTTAGAGAGGTAGAAATTTGGAGAGCAAACCCTAATTTAGTTGTAGTCCGACTTGTACAATATTTTAGGGTTCCATACCCTACTTTACATCATAAGATAATTTTGCTAATCCATATTATCATTATGTCTACCCCATGTTTAATTGTATGTGTGTATGCTTGCTTGTTTACCATGAGTAGCTAAATTATCCTTGTGTTTGCTTAGATCTATGAAACCTAGTTGTTAACTATTATTAGGTTTTCTCTTGTCTTAATTGGTTGACGCTAGAGTAAGGAAAACTGTCTTCTTCTTTAATTGCTGCGAGCTTGAACGTCCTAAATAGCAAAAAAGCTTAGGAGTGCACCTAGGCCATTCGTTGTGTTTATTGCGTGAGTTGTAGTTTGCTGATAGTAGAGTATTCGGGGGAGATACTTAGGTACTTGGCGATCCCTGATAGTCTAGGAGGAGAGTTACAACCAGAACTAGAGAATTAAGCACCCCTATGACCAAAACGTAATACAACGCACCAATGAAGATGAGGATGTGACAATTCAACCGACCAATAAGAGATAACTAGGGAGTAAGAACATCCAAGTAAACACATTTTTAATCATCATAAAAGCACACCTACATTAGCATAATCTATCCTTAGTTTAATTAGTTAAGTAGTTTAATTAAAAAGTAGTTAAAACTGGTAGAACTACCACCCCCCCACACACACACACACCTATACCCCGAGATATTTACTTTCTTTCAAAAAACCAAAAAAGACTAAAAAGAATCTCCCTCAACCTTACCTTCTCGTCATACATCTCTTCCTAGCATCTATATTCCCCTAGAGAACGAATCAACCCCCTGGGCTTACCCCATACTACACTACAATGATGAGGTACACTGCCTAGAAGGTTGTAAAACTTGCTCGTAGAGAAGGAAGTCTTTTCGACCTCGAACCCACGCTATCATAATGCACACAAAATACAGAAAATTCTAAGTTTATATATAGATTTACACTCGTGACTGCATTGCCTTTTGATGGTGACGCCGTCTGATCGCCGTCATAAGGGTTTCGTTTTGGACAAGTCATCGTTGGAACGGCGTCACGTAGGAATTAGTGACGCCTTATGGCTTTCTTATGGACGTTGTCTGGGAAGGATCTTGGTCGTCTAGCGATGAAACTAAGAGTGGCGCCCTTCTTGAATAAGGCATGACGCCGTCAGGTGTTAGGATCAAAATATGACCTGAGCCGTCACTTGAGACTTTTTGGAAAACCTTGTGAGCACTCTGCTGTTCTTGGAGTTTGGGACGCGGCCGCTTGTAAAACAGCCTTGTATTCTTAACTTTGTCGGTTTCTTCATGTTTTCGCTCCTTTTCATCCAAAAATGCTTCGTTCCAGCAATTTGCTTCCAAAAGATCTAAAATGTGAAAAGGAATGATTTTAAGCAAAGAATCGGATATACAATGTAATGATTTAGGGCTTAATGATCCCTTAAAAATGTATGTTTTAAATCCTTATCAATATTTTTGGTGACATGACCCGACACTGTGTGTCAAAGAATATATTTTGGTAATGTGTGACATTTAGTAGGTTCAGTTGTCGCAAGCGTTGTGGTTTCATTAAGTGCTGACGTTGTATATTTTTCTCACTATTTTCCCACACTATATTCTTCATAGCTTCGTGGTTTAACTCTTAAACCTACGAGCTCACTAACTTAATATTGACATTTTCGAGTATCCATTTTCAGGTGATCATCGGTAATAATTTGAAGGCACTTTCATTGAAGTTATTTATTGTTCTCGTTTTAAAGACCGATCTAACTTGGCAAAGATATTTTTCTAAATACGCTGATTTGACAAGTTAAGACTTATGTTTTCATTATCCGGTGTCGGATAAAACATTTACGTAATATCGTAAACTTATTTCTTAAATCATATACGGTGTTGTTCTACTATCTTATGCGATCATTGACCGTAACCGCCGCATCTTCATAAGCCACCAGCGGGTGTGACAGGTATCAATTGACATCAAACGATGGCCGTACTCGACCATGGGGATAAGTATGATAGACAGGTGGAGCCAGGATTGTTAGACAATATGGTTTATGTGTCTTCTTTTTCCGATGACCAATTAAAGAATTTTGATGGCGATGAAGGAATAAATTTACATAGAGACTCTGTATGATGCTTCTTAGATTTGCTGGCTTTTGTAGTTACAAATTAAAATATTAACGACCATGTATTTTGCTGATAGGAGTTTATTTCTTTCTGGTGTTTGTATATCAAGGCATCAGATGAATGGAAAGAGCTCCCCGCTGGGGTTTGATTTGCTCCATTTGATGTTGAGTTGCTGGAACATTTGGTAGATAAATGTGGAGTAGGGAATGAAAAGCCACATTTATATATCGTTGTGTTCATTCTTAGGGCATCACTGCAGCGGTCATTTTTCTCATCCTTCTGCTCCAAGCCAGAGGAAATGAAAGTTTGGCAAAGGTGATCTGGACAACGCATTAGGGAAATTGGAATGTATTTGGACACGCTTAGCAGTTATTCTAGATTTGCCAAAGAAGATAAGGTGCATATCATTGGTATAGTCAAATTTGTGGGTTCCCGCCACATTACTTATGATTATAAAATGATCCGGTTTTATATCTTTTGCTTTTTACTTTTTACATGGATTAAATTTTAACTGCTTGATATAATTTGAG